>MU399574.1:177510-448445 GCA_022578875.1 Hypoxylon crocopeplum
CCTTTTTTGTGTTACTTTTTTGTTTTTTGGGTAAATCCCTTTTTGTTCGGTGGTTTGTTGCCCCCCTGCGGCCTGGGGAGGTAGCGGGGGGGGGGGGGGCGTGGTTGAGGAATTATTGCCAGTTGTGTCATAGTCCATGCTATTTCCCTTCAGCTGCTTCTCTTTGAGCTCTTGAACTGACCGCCATATATCCCCAGTTGCTATCGCTGTCTGTTGCTTCTTCTCCTCTTCCTCTCTTCGGTGTTCGGCTATCACGAAGTAAGCTATCTGTGTCAGAGCTTGGGCTTGAAGACTGCTTACCATCGGGGCGGGAGTCTAGAAGTACGCAGATAAAGTTTCCAGAGACATAACTTTTGTCCCAATCTTGTGGATCGATCTCACTTTTGACTGCGTTCGATATTTTCACTTCCACGTCATACTTCTGGTTGAACAAAGAACCTAGCAGCAAGGGAATCTTGTTGTTCTCGACCACTAGAATTGATAGTACATCGGTATCAAGACCTAGGTCCGATTGCTTGATTTTTATCCTCGTAAAATCTTTAGGCTGGCATTGCAGAACGTCCTCGAACCCCTCAAGTATTGGCGCTTCACCTCGAATCGGCATCACTTCGAGTCCTAAACTTTTCGCTACGTCCGATGATATTAGGCAATACTTGGACCCACCATCAATAATGCCGACCACCTTACAAGTCGGCCCATCCATAGGTGCGATTTCGAATCGGAGGCCGAATTTCCATTTCATAAGTCGTTGGTCTGCAGGGGTTGGCTTGGGGTTCCAGGACGGAGCGTCTGAGTCGCTGATCGTCGACATCGTGGCTAATGGTGTGGCCCCGGATATTAACAGCAGTATCTAAGAGGTCGAGAATATTTGGGACTTTACTAGATATTCGAGACGTAGGTTTGGCGATGCGAAAGGAAAAACGATTGTCGATGCCGGCAACGGCTGACGCGGGTTGGCCCACCTTCCGCAGACCCTTGGGAAAGATAGGTGCCAAAAAACATTTAGGCGAGGCTTAAAGAGCTACCCTTCAACAGTTAATATCGAATTTTTCGGATTCCCTTGGAGCAGCTAGGGATATAGCAAAGTCCGCCGATTCCCAAAGTTCCAAGTTGCCTCGTTCTAGAATAGGGTAGAGGGAATGACACTGAGGAGAGAGAAATAGAGAGTTGGAAGATTCGGCGCTATGTTTTAGGAAGTCATGGGCAGTCAGAGAGAACTCCAAGGTTGGGCTGAAATGCAGCGTGGAACTTTGAGTCCAGTCGGTACTTATCCTATAGGGATATAAACAGGTCAGTTTGGGGGCTGGACCTAAGGTGTACACATATTTAATTATGCTACGAATAACAAGTAATAAAAAGGTGAATATTACAAAAGAAGAATATGTCTGTTGAGTATTGCTGGTATACTAAGCAAGCAAATAATTGATAATTCTAGCATTAAAGAAGCGCTCCAGTAATGTGAACTAATAGGCATCGTATTCACCTCAAATATATTCAAAAGAGACACCCTTGAATCGTGGACTGGTGGTTACTTCAATCTAGCCCATGCTTCAAGGGCTCTGTGCTGTCGAAATGAATACAACGTGAACACTGGCAAACCTAATAAATCATTAGCCTCACGCATAAAGATAATAGATGTATTACTAACGCTGCTGTTGCCGCATATATCTCGACTCTCCTAGCGTCAGTAATCACGCTCATGGCTATCGAGAAGCTCACGCTAAATACGCACACCAACCCAAGTCTCAGAGGCATGCTCCTAGCCAGGTACAAAACAATCACTGAAACTATTGGTATAATTGTTGACACGACAGAGCCAAGAGTATGGACCACAAATCGGATTCTGGCATCCGAGTATTGGTGAAGCGCGGTTTTGTGGTCCGGGACCTGGCTCTCCAGGTCGGGCAGGGGAGTCTGCAATACCAATCAATCTCAAATCATTTCCGAGGTATTACCCAGTTGTGCTGTACCTTGAATGATCTCCAGAAACGGTGGAACACACTCAGGACAGGACCTATGAGGATTCTCGCCAACAAGTGGTCGTTTCCTAGTTCGTCGCCCAAGAAAAGCAACTCATCCGAATTGTGATCAGAAAGAACTGACGGGTATGGAGCCACGTCACTGAGATCCCGACCGAGAAAGTCACAGTCACCGCCGAGACTGGCACTTAGAGTATAAGAATACGCGATTCCGTGTCGACGGTTAGTAGGACGCGGTGATTTTGCGACGTTCTGATACTGTTGAATTGCCGAGTCTTTGTAGTTAGATTCATCTACTGGTTTGTATCCTGAAAATACACTCTTCTCTAAAGAATTGCTACTTAACTCCTCTACTTTTTCCCGTGCTTAATTTGGGATTGTCCTATTGAAAAAGGGGGAAAAAGGGAAGACCAAATATGCAGGCAGGGGGAATATACAATATTCTCGGAGCTTCTCTCGGATTTGGAGCGCAAGCTTCCATTGCTTTCCCTCGCCTCCGGCTGCATAGCGAAGATGACACCATTCGCGATCGTAAAGCCGGGTCTTTTCATCCAGAGAATTCACATCTTCCTTAGATTGCTGAACATAATCATATTCTAAGTCGCATAACTCCGCTTGTAAGTAGAGAAGGTCTCTAACGGCCAGTTCACTAAATTGTTTCAGGATGACATGATCTTGGTGCACCGTGAATTTTGCAAGTTTTGTGTAGCCTTTCGGCTTCTTTCTCTGTTGTTCAGGCTCCATGGGTGGAACCGGAAGTTGAGCTGGTTGGAAATGTCGAGGGGACAGTTGATTAATAGCGCACGTTTTATGATAGAGGAGGTGGCTGCTTCTAAGTGTTATTATTGGATGAGTTATCAGCTGAAAATTCTCCCAATCTATCAAGAAATGTGACTCTGATGAGAGCCTGCCTCGCAGGGAGCCTAACTCGCATGAAGTCTCGCTTATTCAGAGCAGTTCACTAATCTATCGTGATCCGTGCCCCAATACACGTACTTGTTAGGCGTATACCTGCATACGTCTTAATGATAACTCGACCTTACTACAGCGTGGTTTGGGCCCAGCAGAGACGACAGGCGAAATACAGCTGACGCTTCGAAGAACACTTCAAGACTTACAGCAAAGGTGAATACACCCGTCAATACCGAGGGTAATAAGTTAACCATTGCGTCTTTTGAAGGAAGCATTTATCTCCACAGCCGAGATTCTCGACGCAACTATAATCACCATGTCCGATGACTCATTTCACATTGAATCGGTCATGATCAAGAAGCACTGGAAACCAGCGGAGCCCGTCTTTTCACTCCTCGAGAGTGAAACCGAAAAGCATTCCGTTTCGCGACTACTGAAATATATTTTCAGCTATGAGCGAGCAGATCGAGATTTATGGCTTGCTTGGAAGTTCCGACGAGGCAGACGTAAGTTCCGGACCGCGCACCAGATCGAAGACATTAAGGGAGCCCATAATCCAAATGTTAATCGGAACAAGCCTATATCCTGTTCTAATTCGAAGTCATTTTTTGAGGAGGAATTGACTGCACATGTTCAATGCCACACCACAGAGAAGGCCGTGCTGATGGGCAAGTGGAACAACCAGGTACTGCCAAGAATGAAAATGCTTCTGAATCATGCCCGACGACAATCAAATGCAAAAGGCCCAAACAAGGCCCGCAGTTTCCAAGACACGGAAGATGGAGTGACTCCTCTCGAACGCCTTGTGCGTCTACAGGAAGACAAGGACCAGTTCCGTATAAATCCACCGAGAGAAAGGCAAAAGCATCGAGGAGAGCCTGGGAATGAACATGATAATCGGAAGTGACGACCCCAACATCGAAGATAATGAAGCAATCCGATTTCAATTTGGCCTGGCCAAATTAGACAAATCACTTCTGATGCAACATTCTCTTGCACTGGGCAAGGAATTTGGTTTACTAGCTACTGGACAGGCAACTGTAGAGACATTATATCACAGCGACAATCACGACAGCCAGTACGCCTCTAGGGGCGTGAAATCCACGGAATCCACGGAACCAGCATGTATAATAAAAGCAGGGAAAGAACGCCCAGCAGATACTACGTCCGCAGTTCCTCTCACCGACGAGATATCGTTCCAACATTCAGATCAACATCCCTTCTATCAGTTCTTTCCACTGGTTGCACCATACGGAGATTCACAACAAAAGTCAACTGCACTAGCTATATCTTCAGGCCAGAAAGAGCTATATCATGCACCCAGTATCTCCAAGAGGAAACCCAAATCCATGCCAATTATTCGGCGAGGGAGTTCGCAAGAAACAACTTTTGATTCATACGGGTCTATCTACCGTAGTAGCACGACGTCACAAGAGGACCATCAGAGAGGACAGCTACTACGAAGAGCATCTATGGATGATACGTCTCTAAGTTCCTATACTCAGGCCGAAGGTAATATTCTCAACTCTATCTACTGCAGCCAAAATCAACATTTTTCCGGGTCCAGATCAAGAACAAGCGAGGAAAAGATGCGACCAAGGTCGTGTCCTACCATAATGTCGACCTCAGGCGGCGGCGAAGTGGAAAGTGAGCATGATGACTCGTCTCTAGATTTAGAATTATCCACAGCCAGTATCGACGTCACTTATCCTGATGACTATTGGGCTTGGAGCTCTGAGGAACGCAACTGGTTTCATGTTCGGATGAAGCCTGATGGGACGAAGGATACGATATGGTACCCAGCGGAGTTTGCGTGAATGTCAGGGCGTCTAACCCGTTAAGGGGTCAGCTCTGTGGCAGGAGAAAAAGAGCATCCTTTGTATGCAAACCCGAGATCTTCTCTAGATAGGTTGTGGTCCCTCGCGAGACAACATCGTCGTTACCCCCTATATGGTCCGCGTCGTGACAGTTAATTCTAGCATAGCTCAACAGTTTAGATACAATATTAACCATCTGCACTCCATCCAAGGCAGAAATGTATCCTGATTTTCCTTCTACAGCGAACGTTGATAATCTGAGGCGTCATATCACGTAGGCGACCTATATTCGAACTTTTGGGATACCACTTTTTGTCTATTTCGGATTATCCCGCTAACTCCTGAAGCTTGTAAACTTCATCATGAATCTCATTCATCACATAAACTCACAATTTAGTTCATCCTAATATCTGTCTGCCTTTATATGATCGTAACACAAACCTCTTGTGGGTATTCACATGTTAGTATAGGCGGTGTGGCGGGATCTCACATAAGAAAGGTATCCCCGCATCGCTGTGGGTTATAGTAGTATGCAGCCTTCTTGGCAGCTAAGGTGCGGCAATCTAGCATGCATTCGTTACCTACATCTACCGCGTCTAATGCTCCACGTAGTGTTGGTGCGCCCACAGATGTGTCCAGCTTACCTTGGGGGGTGTCTCGTCAAGTATTGCACACGTTGAAGTCCGGCCGATGCTGACAACATATCTGTTGTAGAACTAGAACTTTCATATATATCAGCTGTCATTCTTCTTCTGCTAGCTGTATCTTAGAACTTATTCGTCACATCTAGTTTATTCATGGTACTGAAATCTAACAAGATGCGCGGGAAGGAAATCCACGAGTTGCATCCTATTGGATGGGAGTCCGACACGTCAGATGAATTCTTCAAGCTATGCACCTTGGACTACTGCGTCGCGCAAGTATACACCAACTGGGCCCTCTTCTTCAAGCTCTCAGACGCCGACAAGCCCAAGACTATCCCCGTGCTCAAGCGCGCCCTCGAAGTGACGTTGAGCCAATGCCGGCAGCTGTGCGGCGTGCTGGAGGAGCATCCCGATGGTGGGCTATGCTTCCACAAGAAGAAGGAAGATACCGTCGAGTTCCATGTGCAGTGGCTCGACGGCCCCGAAGATGAAGGGAAATATCCCTCCTTCGACGAGCTCGAAAAACGCCACTTCGTGTCACAAGCCCTAGGCGATATCGAGACGTGGTGCGTAGCCCCAATGACATACGGCGAGAAGCCGGTCGCCCAACCAGAGAGCAACCCTAAATGCTCTGCCTTCAAGGCGAACTTCATTCATGGTGGCTTAGTTTTCATGATGCACCACCACCACTACGCTAACGACATTATGGGGTGGGCGGGAGAGCTTCACCAGCTCGCCGAGAACTGCGCCGCCATTTGGAAATCCCCTGAGAACCCGACCCTTCCAGCCTGGGATCCGGCTTGTCTTGATCTTTCAAGGGTCACTAAGCCAGATCCTCCAGAGGACCAGCTCGTCGACGGGCCCGTGTCGCCTTTGCGGCACCCAGATCACAAGGTCGGCCAGTGGCTGCTCTTCCACCTACCCAAGAGCAAGACAGCTGAGCTAAAGAAGCTGGCGAGTCCAAAGGACGGTAGTTACTGGATCTCGAGCTACGATGCATATATGGCGTACATTTGGCGCATGCTATCTAAGCATAGGGCCAAGCTGTTCAAGCCAGACCCCAAGCAGATTCTTCAGTGGGGTGAGGCAATTGATATGCGGAGGCGATTCCATGATCCGCCGGTGCCACAGCGTATTCAAGGGAACGTTCTATTTGTGGCATGGAGCTTTCAAAATTCCGCGTCGCAGCTTACGGTGGAGGAAGTCATCTCGGAGACGCCACTATCTCAGCTCGCTTGGTAGTCCCCTTCCCATTTCTTCTTTGCCCCTTACCCCTTACCCCTTTCTTCTCCTAATTGTGCATCCCAGAAGTTTACCCCTTCTAAATCTTCTAACAGACCCACTCCTAGGTACATCCGCCAACTCACAAACGGCGTCTCGCAAGAAAGCCTGGACGTCGCGCTCTCCGCCATCGCCTCGGTCCGTGACAAACCCGCGCTATTCCTACGCACCGACAGCTCCCCTCCCATGAGTAACTTCACCACGGATTGGCGAGAAACTCAGACCGGAGAGGCAGACTTTGGCTTCGCTAAGCCGCACGCCTTCCGCTTCCCCTTCGACACCGTTACCGCGGGCTTGACCATTGTCCTGCCAGTGCGAACGAACGGCGCTCCGGCCGGAGAAGACGAGGGCAACGAATTCGCCATTGGCTTCGAGAAGGAGCTCGCGAATGATTTGATCGAAGATCCCGAGTGGAACAGCTTTTTCGAGTTTAGGGGCGTTGATTCTGAGGAGATGGCAAATGCGGCTGGGCCCCTGCCGATCGTTTAGCGGCGTAGTTAGAAATAGGATCCTAGAAAGCTGCTCCGTTCTCAAAGAGATTATCGCGATATGTTGGGCTTGGCTTGGGATATGAAAAAGATGAAGTATCTAAGTATATCGCCGTGGCAGCGCTGTTCCTATTCTGCTACTACAATCCAATGTCACATCCAATCTTTACAGTAGAAAGACGAGTAATACCAATATGATCCTTCGTAGTACCCTTGCCATGGATATGCTTGTTATGAACCCTTTCCCAGCCGGGGCTGGCACATTCATAGAATCTCATCTGGAACAAACGCCACTCTGGATGGGTAGAGCGAAAATACTGACTGCTATCAATTTACCTTGCGGTCAGCATAGGTCAATACACATTCACGACAACTTCTCATAGCCCGCTCAACATACCAGTAGCTGCCTGATCATATTATTGCATTTGCCTATGATTTAATCTCTGGTTTGTCCGTACATAAGAAACTCATCGCATTTACAAAGAGCTCTTTACAAAGGTCGATGGGACTGCCAAGGTTGAAGAAACTGTAAAGAATCAAACAATTGCCTTGGTCCGTCTCCACGACAAGTTCCTTTTCATGTCTCCCAATGCTGCCAGTAGCGACTAGCATATCTCATACAGTCCGCTTACTTAAAGCACAAAAACTTAGCTAGGCCTCCTGACTTCTCGTTATCGTCCTTATATCCCTTTCGGATCCTGGCAAGCTCTTCTTTCTCGGCTCGGTCGTAGATTACTATTCGTACGGCCTCCTCGAACACGAGGTCCACATTCTCTCCAGTCTTTGCCGAACATTGGATGTACTTGATAGCGCGCATGATAGTCGCGCCGGAAGAATCCTAGGTATTTCCAGTTGAGTTAGTCTCGAGCCATGTATATCAGCGCGGATATATCGCGACTTGGAGGAGTGGGAGACGGGAGACAGGTACTAACCTCGGCAGCACAAAGACGGGCTTGTAAATGGGGTACGAGAGGCATCCCAATGCTCTTGCCCATGCAAGTGTCCTTCTTCAAGCCCAGAAGGACGACTGGTGCGCCACCGCAGTGTTTGCCGATCTCGTTCACCCACTGTATATGTCAGTATGGATCCAAAACCGTCTGACGGCAACTGATTTCGCCTTTTCGACTTGACGTACCGAAAGTTGCGTTTTGGCAAAGCGCATGGGGCTTTCGACGCTAAAGCACAGGAACACAACGTCCCAGGATAAGTAGGAAATAAGCTTTAGCTGATGGAGCGCCAGGTTACCGGACGTGTCCCAGAGCTCGAGATCGACGTCCTGTCCGTCAACCACGACGGACTTGTTGAATAGCTCGTATTGCGACTTGGTTGGCGCCTATATGGAAACTTAGTGTGAGCGGTGTGGGGCCTCTTACTAGATAGCACCAACCCCCTTTTCGGGAATCGGAAAGGGATAACTTACTGGGTCGAACTGATTAAAGTAGTAACGGCTATAGTAAGGACTTATCAGCGTATGTTAAGATGATTATGTAGCCGTAAATGTGGGGTTTAGCGTCAGGACAGGAGGGCAGAGAAAGAAAGAAAGGGGTAGCTGACAGTAAGAGGCTAGACTTTCCGCAGCCAGAATCTCCGACAAAAAGGAACCTCATGCGGGGTCGGTCCAGCATAGTTCTGGGAGCTCCGGGCAAGGGCAGCGAGGTATGAGCTGTAGATCCGTCGGAACTCTCGCGATGTTTAGAGGAGGTGATATTATGATAGACGTTAGAGACGTGGCGCATCAGCCCGCGGCTAGATTTGGCGAGGATATTGCGGCGCTTCTCAAGGCCTGGGTGCTGGATCGAAGGCGAAGCCATCTTCGCTCGCTTGTGTCTATGATTATCTTCGTCATAACCTGGGTCACTATCGGTAGTGTCCTGATGGGGATTAGTCATAACCTGACTCCGGAAGATTCCAAGTGAAGACAATCTGTTAGGTTCTTACCAGGGCGCGTTTACGAGCATGGTCCTGGGTAGTCTGAAGCGGTTCCTCGCGTGTGACCGACAGTGGCACGTTGTCGATCCATCGGAGGAGGAAAGAACTAGGTGTCTTCCAGACTTCCGGGATAGCGAAAGAAAATTCTTTGGCTATAGGCACTTGGAATCCCTGACTTCCACTGGTTCCAGCCATGTTGGCGCGCTCGTTGAATGAGCGTTGATAGTGGTAATTATCTGTCACGTTCGAGGCGTCGTCGAGGAGAAATCGAAGAAGACTGAAAGGTTCGCGGAAAGGAAGACGGTTGAGATCGGTCGGCGTGAAGTCGTGTTACAATGGAATCACAAAGTGCCCTGTGCGCAAAAAGAAAATTGGTTTGTCGCATTGGTGATAGTGTGAATTAGTGGGTGGGTTGAGTTAAAGGGGATGACGATGTAAGGCGGCGGTGTCAGTATCGGGAGAGGGGTTGGACTTGACACCTGGGATTTTCTTAAGGTTGGAGGTCTAGGAATATGTACCTAGGTATTTTCTAGATACTGTTCAACGTCGCGTTTGGCTACGCGTCCGTGACTATGCGTCCGTGGCGGGTTTGGCGCCGTTCTTACCATATGCCCAGCAAACAAATAAACATAAACCCATCCCATGTCTACCCAGGTAGGTACCTAGGTAGATATCCTCTCAGTGGCAAAGTCCTCACGCTCAAGGCAGCAATATACTTCCACCACAGACGAATTAAGGCTTAAGTCGCCTGGGCAACATACCGTACACAATAGGGGCACAACGGTATCGACACAATGACCATACAACACCAACATAACCTATTCCAATATCTCCCAACCAGCGTTAGCTTATCCTATCATATCATCTCAGATCCTCTAATTAAGAACCTAACAAATCCAACATGGCTCCGGATGCTACGCTCCACAACTTTCACACCTAGCATGTACAGCTTGCCACAAAGTTCAATGAATATCTGTACAGAAAGCACCCACACGACCTGATTTTAGCTGTTATAACTATTGAGACCTTCTATCTAATAACTGACTATCGGGTATGATCATATAGTCTTGTGAAGAATCGGGTTTCAGTAGATAGACAGAAGTTACTAATAAGGGGCAACCATACCCTATACCGACAGAACAAGACGTATTCATGATTTTTCTATATGAATTTTTTCAAGCATTATTCAGCTTACTAGCATTGTATTCCTTTGAGAAATTAGGTTCTAACATTCTAACTATCATCCTATTAAAAATAGGTTTGTATATAATAAGCGGATAGGGTATTGTAGCCCGCAAACAAAATTTACCCTTCAACGACATGTAGATCAGCACTCCTGTTGAAAATAAGGACAACAGTCAAGCAATGTAGTACATGGATTCAAAACAGTGTCAGGACATTCCGTCCGTACTTCGGCTGACTCCGGTGTTTTGTGTCCGGAATCCGAGTGGGGTGACGTTTGAAGTCGTGCTCTCTGCCGAGCCGCAGCCGATCAGAGTTGCAATGCAGACAGATCTACGTACTTGGGCTAGCACGTTATTCTTGCTGCAACTGCAAGTACCCTTGCAGCTGCCTTGATTCCTCATGCACCGATGGGAGGACCGAATTCTGGATTAGGCTGGCGCGATGTGGGTCTTGCGATTCTATGGATGCTCAGAAGGAACATTGGAGATTTGTCATCTCTCGGTAGAGAGACGGGGAACAGTCTGCGGGGAAATAAAGTAGCGTGATAGCCATAAGGGAATCATGCCGTATTTCCTACGTACTACCTCCATTAAAAAGGCATGATAAGGATTGTCACTATTTAAAGGTTCGCTGTGAGCATCTTATTAAGCCGGGGAATGTTTTATACTACGTCATTACAATTGTACAACGTTGATTGCTAATTGGCTTTGATTGCTAATCAACCCTCAGTATCTTCCCTGATATAAGTCCCTTCTCGAATTCTCGAATTCAATCGTATTTAACTCGGTCAATTGGGATCGAATGACAACACGACTCAAGCAAATTACAACGCATTTCTTTAAAATGTCTGACATCCACTTGTACACTGCGCAGACGCCCAACGGCGTCAAGATCTCAATCCTGCTGGAGGAGCTGGGACTTCCTTACAAGGTGTGTTCCATCGTGTAACGATCACAAGTGGCAGACCCCGGAACGTGTATCGCTGACTGTAGAAAAGGTCACTGGCATCGACTTCAAGAAAAATACCCAAAAGGAGCCATGGTTCTTGGAGATCAACCCCAACGGCCGCATTCCGGCACTGACCGATACCTTCACTGATGGCAAACCCATCAGATTGTTCGAGAGTGGCTCTATCATGCAATATCTAGTTGATAGATATGACACCGAGCACAAGGTGTCATACCCAAGAGACTCCAGAGAGTACTATGAAGTGAACAGTTGGGTGAGTTAGCACTAATTGTAGTTGGTAAAAGCCTCATCTTCAAGAGCTTTTCGCTCACAAAACTTAGCTTATGTGGCAAATGGGTGGTCTCGGACCGAGTATGTAACATCGAGAGTTCCTTTTCCCCTTAATTGAACTGTTTTGGGAGTTGTTGCTCCCGAGACATCCCCGAACTCTTTTTGACTCTTACTTAAGAAGAAATTACTAACTCTCATTGTTATAGTGCAAGGGCAAGTGATGGGCGCATTGTCGATTTAAGGGGTTGAGTGCTGACATTTGGCAGGCAATTGAACCACTTCAACCGTACGTGCTAGAAATGTGTTTCGGCTTTCGGGCAATCGATGCTCAACATGAACAGGCTATGCTCCAGAGAAGATTGAGTATGGAATCAATCGCTACAAGAACGAAGTGCGCCGTCTCTACCGAATGATGGAGACGCAGCTCCAGTCTTCCACTTCCGGCTACTTGGTTGGTGATCGATGCACCATTGCCGACATTGCGTGCTGGGGATGGGTCGCGGTAGCTAGTACGTCTTGCGTCGCTCTACACGAATATAAGATAAACTTGGCTAACATCCGCATCTAAGATTACGCCGGAATCGACATGACCGAATTTCCGTTGCTGGATCAGTGGGTTGAGAGAATGCTCAAGCGTCCTGGTGTCGAGAAAGGTCGTCACGTGCCAACGAAGCATACTTATGAGGAGCAACGAAGCCTTACTAGCGAAGAGCTAGACAAGAAGGCTGTCGAGGGTAGAAAATGGGTTCAAGCTGGTATGAAGGGTGATTCAAAGAAGGTTTAATCCTGCAGTGTTGGAAATTCGATGAGTCTTCGTGGTGCTGCGAGGTAGGTGGCTTTAGGGAATATGCTAGATCTACTCTCGTGTGAGCAAGCAAGCAATACCCGATCACAATTACTATTATGACAGCTTTCTTGTTACTATCGTCCGTCACTTAGACCAGCCGTACCGCTCAGCTGGATATGATTTACTCTAAGCATTCCCGTCCTCGGACTCGAGACCCCTAATAGCCTCAACCTAGCGCTTAGCTCTGATTGGTGGGTCGCAAGCCGTATTTACTGGCCTTTGGACCTCACCTTGGCCTTTGCGGGAGGGTTGCCGGAGGTCTAGATCTCGCAATGTACCTAAATACCGTCATGCCGAAGTCTTGATCTCGGACATCCTGCTCAACGGCCAGTTTACTTCCATAGGCGGATGCAAGCAACCGATGCAGAACGGGAACCGCACTCTGACCGCTCTATGGGCACAGTTAAGCCGCTTTCCTGCGCGAGTAAGCGGTCGTGGATGCGGGTAGCGGATCGGTTATACTTGTAACAGGTACTGTTGCCGACGGGTCGACTGGGAGGTTAGTCAACGATCATATACCACATGACATTAACTTCAATGGACGGCGCTCTCATATCTAACACGTTCTACTTGACGACAGAAGATCGGCTGACATAGCTTAGACAGCAAAGGCCCAAGCTTTCCACCTCGTCTTATTTGCATAAATACTCAATGTAATTAGAGCACCCTCAAATGCAGGAGATAGTTCAAAAGCTCGAATTATCTAACGCTAGAAGCTCCATCTGTAGGTCTTTTGGTGGATGCTTTTCTAGCCTCGCCCGTCTGCGTCCCCCTTTCCTGGCTTTAAGGGGCTGCCGTTGTGCCTCTAACCCCCCTTAACATTGGAACCGTTGTTGCGTTACCCAGTTGCACATCACGGCGCCGACACAGCCACAGCATTTGCATGCCTATACCAACTCGTTAGCAGGTTCGCCCTCAGTAAGCCTTGGTCGGGTGCATGTCTTGCCTTCTTGGCTCTATCATTATTGTCCGTACCGCCAATACATGATAGCGTCTGATTGTCTCTAAACCGAAACTGGTTGTAGCAGGCGTTGGCGTTGATAACATCCGCACAGTCGTCGGTCTCCGCGAGCTCCCGACTGCACGCGGGGATTTGCTGGCTTAGAGCTACGGTAGCCCAGAGAATGGCGGACGCGAGGGAGAACTTCATCGTGAGTGTTAAGAGGCTGCGCTTTGCTGAAATGGGCTCAGGGTTGGAAAATCTGTCTCAAATTCTCTGCTGAATATATTCATGAGTGGATCCTATAAATCTCTTAGAAACGGGCCGGATGTCATCAGATCAGATATAACAAATCGATTCCTCGTGTCAGCGTTGAAGATAACTCAAATTCTTGGTGTGCTTAATTATCGGTTTTAGCCGGACGTGTCAGATGGAATTTGGTGCTCCGGATTTGTATGCAAGTAATAATTAAGAAATGATCGTCTATTCTCATTCGCCAGGAATAGTAACTTCTTGATATTATACCGCTACTATGGTGCGGGGATAGTAACAGATCGATGCAGGGCCAATCTTTCCGGCCTAGGTAGTAGATGTCGCGACATACAGGCGTATGATGGACTCGAAATAGTTCTCCCTGCCTTCATTGAATCTCGTCCTTGGGCGTTCTTGAGCGTCCTTCGGTCAGCTTGCCGACCTAGCCACCGCAGATGGACATAGGCATTTGAGCCTCGGGCGAGTCTCGCAAGACGTCCTGCCATATGCATAGGTCACGTCTGCATGACCTGTAATAGTCAAGAGACTAGCGAATTTTGATAATAGGATATACTTGTAGGAAGCCATGAACACCAAATAGAAATAGCCTTGTGGTATGATACATACCTTAGTCATATTGATGTTGCGCTGCCGTCAACATCTCCTGAAAGGGTCGTCTAACGCCAGCTTTAAAGGCAGGACTCTTAATGGCCAGACTCCCCCCTTTGTCATGAAAGACTAAGATATTAGGAAGCATACGTTTAATTAGCATATGTTTAGATATGCACGTTTCTTGCAGGGATTGTTGAGCGCTTCGAATGCTCGTAGAACTGGGCTGCTTGGCGGACGTGTCGACAAGCTTGGTTGTGGCGATGAAACGAACCTCATCTACCGGATAGAGATCGAGGTTTGGCCCACTGATACGTCATGAGCGCCAACTGACCGGAAGAGGATATCTTCTACCCAAATCGTAACCATCTTGACGCGCGCGTGCAAGTCCCGAACTAAAAGCAACCGTTCTCCACATTACCCGGAATCAAGGCAGGTCAGCTCGCCTATGGAAACGTACACCGATATTAAGAGACAATATTTTCCGAGACCGAAAATAAATCTTGGCTTCCTGCTAGGTGTGGCAGAGACGGCAGTGGTTTGCAGAGAGGCGAACGATCACCATGGCTGAGACCATAACTATCGCCCGCCTCTATCCACCTCCTGCTTCCGCCCCAAATTCGGCGACAACTTCGAACTGTAACTGAGGATATCATCATCAAAATGCAGTTGAACACCGTCATTGCTGCCTTGGGGCTGTTTGCGCCAGCGAGCGCGCTGCTCCGATTTGGCTGCTCGGGTCTGACCGTCCAGCGTCTAGACCCATTAGTCAATCCGGGCATGAACCCGTCGGTCCATCTTCATCAGATCATTGGAGGAGTATGCGCTTTATTACGCTGCGATTAGGTATCTGTGTTTGAGGCTGACCATCCGCAGAATTCTTTCAATTCGTCGATGCCTGCCGAGACACATGATCTCGCTGCACTTTCGACTTGTACGAGCTGCCAGTTCACGGAGGACTTCTCTAATTACTGGACCGCTGTCGTCTTCTACAAGGCGAAGAATGGTACTTTTAAGAGAGTTCCGCAGATAGCCCAAGCAGGCATGGAGGGTACTCAGGGCGGCATGGTAAGCACCCGTCGTACGCTTGACTGGCATAGTAGTGGTCTAACTCAGCCCCTAAGGTCGTCTATTACATGAGTGATGCCCTGTTCGATACGGCTCAAAAGTCCACCGTCACAGCTTTCAAGCCAGGCTTCCGTATGCTTGTCGGCGATGCAGGATTCCGTGACCGTGAGCAAGCCAGGAAGTTCCGGCAGTTGACCTACATTTGCATGGAGAATCAAGGAACTCGTGCTCCAGAGAGCATCAACTTCCCTACCAGACCATGCCCCGGTGGAATAATGGCCAATCACAGATTCCCGACATGTTGGGATGGAAAAAACCTAGATTCGCCTAACCACCAAGACCACGTCTCGTACCCGGAGTCTGGCACCTTCGAGTCAGGTGGCCCGTGCCCTGCTACCCATCCCGTTAGACTTCCTCAGATTCTGCTCGAGACGATGTGGGATACTAGGGCCTTCAACGACCCGGCAGGCTTCACTGATGGTCAGCAGCCGTTCGTCTGGGCCACCGGCGACGCCACTGGTTACTCTAGCCACGCCGATTACCTTTTCGGCTGGAAGGACGACTCTCTCCAGCGGGCCATGGACGGCCACACCTACGTGTCTGCTCCGATGCTCAAGACCCAGAGCATTGCCCAGCAGAACCAGTGCAAAGTTCCCGACATGGTTGGTGAGAATATCGATGGCTGTAAGTCGCCGACCGCCCCTTCTTGACTAGATGTTTTCTAGTGGCTAACTATTTCGTTTTTCAGGGTTGACCAGTCTACCCGGCTCAAACCCAGTGATGTAAAGGAGGATACTCCTACAAGAGTGGCGAAATACCCCGATGTCCGCAAGCTGTGCCCGAAGGCGTGGAGTTTTTCTTACCTTTGGCACCGAACCCCTTCCTCACGAGGTACCGGCAATTTGTTTGCGAAGCTATCAGCGTTTGGTTGTACGATTCCAAACGCTTTTAAGGCCTGCCAGTATCTAGGCGTCTTCGAAGGTGTATCTAGCGGATCCTTAAAGTGGATTTCCCTCCATGATAGTGAATTGAGGTTTCAACTCTATATATTTGATTAGCTCGTGATACGAACAGAAGCCATCCAGATCTGCTGTGCTGTAGCTTGTATTCATTAAAGATTTTTCTAAGGTACTTAGGCCTGTTCAATCCCCTAGGAGATAGTGCCACTTTGTTGTGTGGTCATGAACTCTAGTGTGATGCAAGTGACTGGCCATATCTTGATGTATTATGCAATATATGACATCGCTTGAGCGAAAGTGAATGTCGCCGCGCTGGTGGTTAAGGGTTGAAAGATACCTAGGTACCTAATGTTGGTTACATTCACGAGTCAGGTGACTTTTCTCTATCGCAGTTTTGATTTCTGATAAGAAGTGTGGGTGGCACGTGACTAATCAGGCCGTGCGTCCTTTCTTGGTGATCCGAGCTTTGCGATACTCCACTTGTTCCAGACTAATTTAGCGTGCCGCCAGAAAAAGTCGCCTCCAAATAATTCCACCTAACAACAACCTTGGAACCATCCAAGATATTTCATTCCTTTCACTCTTTCTTCATAGTTCCAGCTCTTTTGCCATCGCGCGAATTTGTCAAAATGTCGTGGAGAAATCAAGGTATCACAGGATCTAACAACATCCCTCTCGGCAAGAGCCGACGATTCGGAGGCGAAGACGATGTCGTCGTAAGGCGTGAGGTTGGAGGCGACGACTTTGGCCTTCCTAATGGCGATCGCGACTTGAAGCGCGGCCGCAGTCCCGAGCCCAGTAAGCTCCCCATCAACGAGATATATCCTTCTTTGGAGATATAATAAGTTGTTAACCTTTGTAGGAACCGACGCTGATGGGACTCGACGCCGAAAGAAGCGAAATCGATGGGGCGATGCGTCCGAGAACAAAGCCGCCGGCCTCATGGGCCTTCCAACTGCTATTGTCGCCAACATGACTAGCGAACAACTCGAAGCTTATACGCTTCATTTGCGAATCGAGGAGATCAGCCAGAAGCTGCGAATCAACGATGTGGTTCCTGCTGATGGTGACAGGTATGTAGTTGATATTGTTGACTTATCCTTTTGCGCAATCCCACCTGACGTGTTTCACAGATCGCCTTCACCACCGCCACAGTACGACAACCATGGTCGTCGCGTTAACACTAGGGAATACCGCTACCGCAAGCGCCTCGAAGATGAGAGGCATAAGCTAGTTGAGAAGGCCATGAAGACCATCCCTAACTATCATCCGCCCCAGGATTACCGTCGCCCTACCAAGACCCAAGAGAAGGTCTACGTACCCGTCAATGACTATCCAGAGATTAACTTCAGTGAGATTGCTAACCCTCTAACCTTTCTAACTATAACCTTTCCCCTTCTCGTTCGGAATATTACCAGGAGTGCCGTCGTATCTCGATGGATGACATGCCAGATCCTGGCCTCGTCCAACTCTCCCCTATGCTCTAACTGTCTTACTACAAGTACTAACACATAGGTCTTCTTACTAAAGTCGGTCTACTTATCGGCCCTCGTGGAAACACGCTGAAGAAGATGGAGTCAGAATCTGGTGCCAAAATTGCCATTCGTGGAAAAGGTTCCGTGAAAGAGGGCAAGGGTCGGTCCGATGCTGCCCACGCCAGCAACCAGGAGGAGGATCTCCACTGTCTGATCATGGCAGACACTGAGGAGAAGGTCAACAAGGCCAAGAAGTTGATTCACAACGTCATTGAGACTGTAAGCACCCTGAAATCCTATCGTGGTTGAATCTATGCTAATTATAATACTCAAGGCCGCTTCGATTCCCGAGGGACAGAACGAACTGAAGAGGAACCAACTCCGAGAGCTTGCCACACTCAACGGTACCCTACGTGACGATGAGAATCAGGCTTGCCAGAACTGTGGCCAGATTGGTCACCGCAAGTACGACTGCCCCGAAAAGCAGAACTTCACTGCCAACATCATCTGCCGGGTGTGCGGTAATGCTGGTCACATGGCCCGTGACTGTCCTGATAGACAGAAGGGTGCTAGTTGGCGCAACGACGGTCCTCCTCGCACTGCTGGCCGTGTTGGCAGCGGAGATGCTGTCGACCGCGAATACGAGGTACGTCCCCACCACGAGATACCGATAGAGAAACAATATCTAACTTCATTTATAGCAATTCATGCAAGAACTGGGCGATTCTAGCGGACCCCCCGCTCGTATCGAAGCTGGTCCGGGCTCTTTCAACAATGGCGGCGGCGGCGATGCGAAACCTTGGCAACGAGGCCCAACCGGTGCCGCCGCTCCCTGGCGCTCCCGTAATAATGACCAGGGTAGCGAAGGTGGTTCAGCTGCTCCCTGGCGTGATCGCCATCGTGGCAATGATAACAACGGAGGCGACTACTACGGTGGCCAAGGCCAAGGCCAAAGCTACAACAATGATCCTTCCGCCCCCGGAGCGGCACCTTGGCACCAACCTTCGGCCGCCCAGTCCCAATACCCCAGTTACCCTGGCTATTCAGGCTACGGCGGAGCTCCTGGTATGGGACCGCCTCCTGGTCTTTCTCCGCCGGATGGTTCCTTGGGTGCTCCGCCCGGACTGCCACCTGGAAATCTCAATGCTCTGATTCAGCAGTATGCTAACGGCGCTGCTCCCCCACCTCCTCCACCTTCAGGCGAGGCTCCCCCACCGCCTCCGGGCGATCAACCTCCGCCTCCTCCTCCGGGTGCTTGAGCGTGCGAGCATATGGACTGACCAGGTCTCCTCGATACTAACCCACCGAATCTGGCCTCGTCATATTCGATCTTATGCAGCTTCGCGGTACTAACGACTTCATCGTTGTATTGATTCTGATTTTAGTGCTGACCAGTCCTGTACTCGTTGCTTCAGGCTTGTGCTTGCGACTCGTACTCGGACGATCCTGAGGAATATGGGTATGCGGTTTCACAGATCACTGGTGTAGTGGTTGTGAAATATGTTGTATTATAGAACTAATCCGTACGTAGACAGCAACAAGGATACTTCTGGTATTTTAGTTCTCTCATGCGTGTCTTGTCACTTAGGGAGGTAAATTGATCATACATGTATAGATGATCCCCCGATGCTCTAAGGGAAGTTTGTGGAATGTACATGCTCTTCGGTGACATAAGTGGCCAGGGGTATATGTAGGAGCTTGGACCACCCCCGCATCAATTACTTTAGCGTCGTAACTTGCAGACCAGGGCTTCCATGTTCTCTCAGGTGACGTCCAACTCTGTTGCCAGGCTTCTACTTCCTTAACATTAGAGTCCGTCACCACCACAGACGAATTCAAGGCAATCACGGCCGATGATGGCTCAGAATATACTTACGACGCCTAGTCCCTAACCTCTAGCCCAACTTCTTAGAATAAACATCAATATACCTTCGATTCAACCTCACCATATGTCCTACTGTTCTTGTGCTCGCGTCTTAGGGATGTCCGTCGTCCCCACCTAGAGCTTCTCCGACCCTCTCGTCACTGGTTCTCGTGCGTCCCATTCCTGCAGCCCTATACTACTGGCTATATCCGATCTCTATACTTAGAATTGGCACCGAGCCTGCAAGCATTAGCCAATCATGGCTGTGTCAAACCCCGTCGCCTTCAAGCCATTCCCCGTAACATTCTGGACCACAGTCGCTTACGTTGCTCTTCTCGTCCCATTGCTCGTCATCCACGAAACAGTCCCGCCTCCTCCAAGTAATCCGACTCTATATTCCGGTCTTAACCTCACAAAGTCGTGGCTCGACCTGACTGTCCTGTCGCGCTACTACCATCCATTCAATAGCCGAAAGAACGATGATGTCCACGATTGGCTGCTGTTGGAGCTGGAGGGAATCAAGGGGCGTAATGGGGCCAACGACTCGAGCATGGTCGTTTTCGCCGACGATGTATCCAATATCACGACTGCCAACGCCGTGTTTGGAGCTTCAAGTTCTGTTGGTACATACTTCGAAGCCACTAATGTTTTAGTATACATTCGAGGAAAAGACGACCCGCAAGGTCGGTGGTGGGAGGATGACACCGTATACTCGGACAAGATCATTGGCAAAGGAGGCGTGTTGATGAATGCACACTACGACTCGTACGTCTCGCTGCACATTTCATAGGCTTGTTCCGCTAACAGATGGATAGCGTTGCGTCGGGATATGGAGCAACAGATGATGGCATGGGATGCGCCACTGTGATTGCCTTGGTTGACTACTTCTCCCGACCAGAAAACCGACCTCAGAGAGGCATCGTCGCCTTGTTCAACAATAACGAGGAAGACGGGCTTTGGGGCGCTCAAGCTTTCGCGAAACACCCTCTGCTACCTTTTTGTCACACCTTCTTGAATCTCGAAGGTGCTGGAGCCGGCGGTCGAGCCAATCTATTTCGAACCTCCGATGCCGAAGTAACGAATGCCTATCGAGGCACCCAAAATCCATTTGGAACTGTCATCTCATCTGACGCGTTCGGTCTCGGAGCTATACGGAGCAACACTGACTACATAGTCTTCAATGGGATCTTTGGGTTGAGAGGATTAGATATGGCATTTTATCGACCTCGTGCCCGGTATCATACTAACCAAGATGACGCCGCTCACGCATCGAGGGCTAGCCTGTGGCATATGCTAAGCAGTTCTCTCCACACGATGCAGGGCCTTTCTGGAGACACTGGTCACACCTTCATTGGAGAGCGTGCAGACGGAGATCGGAAGAAAGTATGGAATGGTCGAGGGAACGACGGTGTCTGGTTTGACATATTTGGAAAAGGCTTTGCCCTTTTTGAGCTACGGACCATGTTTGCATGGTCTCTAACCTTGCTGATCGCCACGCCCCTGATACTCCTCGCCCTAACGTACATACTGATACGCGGCGATAAATACTATCTCTTCTCGGCCAGGCGGTCTGCTTATGAAGGTTCCGACCTGGATGCTGTTGTTTTGGGTGGTCGAAAAGGTCTATTCAGATTCCCGTTCGCCTTGATCGTTGCGGGGGCTCTAGTCATTGGTTCTGCATATTTGATAACCAAAATCAACCCGTTGGTCATATACAGTAACGAATACACCGTGTAGGTACCAAGGATCCCCTTTTAAGATATACATAGTGCTAACTAATTACTAGATGGGCGATGATGATATCTTTGTTCTACTTCGCTTTCTGGACCATCATGGCTGGGGCAAACTTTGCGCGGCCTAGCGCCCTACATCGAGGATACTCCATCTTCTGGCTCTTCTTCATTGCATGGTCCATTCTGGTTGCGGACACCGTGTTCGAAGATCGGTTTAGAATTGCGGCTGGATACATATTTGTATTCTTCCATTCCGCCGTGTTCCTCGCTTCATTCATTGCTCTTTGCGAGCTGTTCGCTCTTCCTACGAAGGCGTCGTTTGCGCAGCGAGTACACGACGACCACGAAATCAGGGATCATCTCAGCGCCATTCCACACGCCGATGACCTTATTTCACCAAGTCGTGAAGAGCTTACCGCGGATGAGGACGATAATGACGATGACGAATCTCAGTCCGCAGCAACTGAGACAACTCCTCTCGTTGGTGGTGGCTCCGGAGAACCCCGCCAGACCACATTCGCTACTACGTATCGACGTTCCATATCAGCTATCATGAGCAAGGCGAGATCGGATGAGAGCGAGAAGGGCCAGCCGTATGAATACGAACAGCAGTGGTCGGGGAACCTTCCAAGCTGGGTTTGGATCCTTCAGTTCCTCATCTTGGGTCCGTTCCTTATTATTCTGATTGGTCAGAATGGTCTGGCGTTGGTCACCTCTGTTTCACAGACTGGTGCTGATGGGTCAAGTCTTCTAGTGCCGTATCTAATGACGGCCTTTTTCAGCATCTTCTTGCTATTGCCAATTACTCCGTTTATTCACCGAGTTACTCACCATGTACCGCTACTCCTGCTAGGTGTATTCATCGCCACGTTGATCTACAACCTGGCAGCATTCCCCTTCTCTGAAGATAGCAGGTACAAGATCTACTTCCAGCAGACAGTTGACCTCGATTCCGGTATCACGAAAGTCAACTACGTCGGTCTGCAAGGATTTGTCGAGCAGACCATTTCTGAGTTGCCCTCTGCTATGGGCAAAGAGCTTGAATGCACCTCAACCGAAGGTCTACGTCCTGGCTTAACCACTTGCTCATACGATGGATCGGATGTGCCGCCCAATGTAGTCAAGGCACATCCTCGTGGAGTCCCACCGCAGAAAGGTTATAGCAGCTGGCTAGATTTCAACATTACCCGAGCTGAGGGTGAAACCAAGGCCGTATTCGATGTTGATGCAAGAGACAGCAGGTCATGCGCAATTACATTCAAGAAGCCCATTTCCTCTTTCTCCGTCAGTGGCACCCAACCCGATGAACGGTTTGGTGGCATCCCAGAGACAGGCCTAACTAGGATCAAACTCTATCGCCGCGATTGGAGCACACCATGGAAGGTCGATGTTCAATGGAAGGCCGACGCAGATGCAAACACCGGGATTGACGGGCGTATTCTTTGCAGTTGGGACGACGTCAACACACCCGGAACGATCCCCGCTTATGATGAAGGGCTCAAATATGCCCCCACATGGGTGGCTCTCACGAAGTTGACAACGGGGCTATGTGAAGGGAGTAAAGCGTTTACGGCGTGACCGCCGGCGGATTTATAGGCTGCATACCGCCGGTGGCCCTACATGCACGCGATCGGTCTCCCGACTAACGGCAGAGCATGTACTCGAGTATACAGACACTTCTACCTAACATGGTATCGAATGTTCGAACGTCGCAGATAATGGAGCCGACGACGAGATACGACCGATAAGTTTGCATTGCCGGAGTATGGGTGGTTTGCATGGTTGGCGTCAAGTTGTTTGTTTAGCATTATCAATCAGGTTGCAACTAGGTAATGTCACAGAACCTTTTTCTCATGATTGCGGTGGCCTCGAAGCGGCTGTTGACTTATTGATGGTCCATTGCACCTCCATATCGAATATGCTGGGGTGGTAGCACTCAACGTCCACCTCCGTTCTCGAACCACCCGGAACTTTTTATAATTAAACCGGCACATGCCTGACCCGAGGGCTGTTGGACCGGTTAGGCTGTTATGTACCACGGACTTCATGTTTCTCGCCTTCTGGAACGATCGGCGTGGTGGTGTTTCTTATTCGTGGAATCTGGACCGTCCCGTTTAGGTGCCCTCCGAATTTAAGCTCGTTTTCATATGCTTCCCAGCACCACGGCCGCAATCCAATAGCGACCCGGTATCCAGTTGATCATAATCGCGGCGTAGTATTCTGATGCAAACCAAAGGGACCTCGATCTGGAGATCGACAGGGAGTAGCTCGTTACGTTCCAATCAGATGCGGGAAGCTCCCTCAACAATTTTTATCCTATATTGCCCAGGTTGCATTTTGCCTATTTATGAGAAAACACTGATGTCTACTTGACGCAACATTTTCGTTTGTAAGTTCAAGACACTCCAGTAGCCCGTTCGGAAGATGCAAACCGTTCTTCTATGCACAATTCTAGTTGGTTCCTAGAGCGGCCGTCGCCGTTCGTGGTCTGACATGCCTCAATGAGGTCGTGATCGACAGGCGTTCAACGAGACGTCCTGCAGCCCTTCCTATCCGCGAGTCCACCAAAACTAATTGAGTAGGTGTCACGGTGTCTACCTGTAAGTGAGGCAGGGGGGGGTTCCTGCAACTTTCCTTATTAGCTTATACCCGTTGGTGTGCCTTACATTAATTGTAGGTCGTTTGTGGCGCCGCAGACAAGCATTTCCATCTTCGCTTCCAAGTGGCGGGCGCGGCTTTGCAGCGCAGATCATCTCACCCCTGCCCCTACCCTGAGATGAAGTTGACAACTTGACATCAGTCTATCTATCTGTCAGACCATCAAAGCCAATTTTAGAAACGGTACAAGTGAATTTTGGCATATCTATTGCTGACGTCCCCCCTCTGCCATCTATCTGTCCTGTCTGTCCCCTTCCTGGACCAAACAAGACGTCGCCCTAGATCCAACATTACTCGCAATCCGGTTGCTACTACGACTCAAAGTGTACTTTGTTGCTTGGCATCTGCACTATAAACTCCAAGGAGGCTACTCACCCAGAGAGCAACGGCAATCTTCACGAACCAAACCCAGATATATACACGGTGCTTTACATAAGATGGGAAACTTCACCCTGAGGACTGTGCTCTCAGTCGTCGTCGCGTCGGCCACGCTGGGACTAGCCTACCCGGCTACCGAAGCCCCGACCCCGACCGCCGCCGCCGCGCCCTGCACGACGGGGGAGCCGGTTGTGACGGCTGGGTACACCATCAACTACGCGCCGGCGATCCCGACGGTGGGGTTCAAGGCCGGATACCAGCCTGAGCCGGCCTGGGCTGGGGATCATGTTGTTGGGACTTACGTGAGTCCTCCCATCTCTTCTCTCCTCACCTCTTTGTCTCTAGATTATCGGTGTCATAACCAGATGGCCGAGGGTTTGCATATGTCGAGAGTAGAAAGCTGACCTCGGTGACAGACCTTCGGCGTGCCGCTACCGGTCGAGTCCGGCTTCGCGTACGCCCAGTTCAAGTGCCAGTACTACTGCAACGGCGGCCCGGACGCCGGCAGCTTCTTCGTCAACTACGCCGGCGCCGGCAGCCAGGTGGGGTCGTACTGCACGTGCTTTGATGAGCTGTAAGTCTTGCTCGGCCTGTCCTACCTACCTGCCTAGGTATTCACGACGCACGTTTGTATGATGAGCTAACATATATGCGCGCAGGTTGGAGCCCGAGAGCTTCGTCTCGATGAACCAGACCCTCGTCGGGGCTTGGAATCACATCTGCAAGTAATCGGAAGCAGAGAAGGCGGGGAGAGAGGTAGGAGGTTCTGCGACTTAAAAGTTTGGGATATTGGGCAGGCAACGTATGAATAGCTATAAAGCGTTACGATGATCGAGGCCTAAGAGTGTTCCGAAAGGAACGGGGAACTTAATTGTTGCAATTGAAACGTCATATCACGAGAGTGGAGGCTGTGTTTTGACGAAAAGTGCTCTTACGCTGGACTATGTACATAGGAGGTAGTTATCATTCGTGTGTATACTTTTTCCTTTGGGACAGTACTATTGCTATCTGAGTCTCGAGGCGCGTCCGTAGGTCATTTGGTCGGTCCAACGACGTGGACATTATTCTGCGTGATTTGTTGAGGTGAATAACATGTCTAGCTGACAGGCTACAATGATGAGAAACTGCAGAATATTCCTTCTGACCTAACCGAAATACAGAGGGTTGGGTTTGCGTCCTTCGCTTCTTGCTTACAAGCCAATCAGGGCTGTATTACTAGGTACCTAAGTACGTACCCGAGTCTGTTAGTATTCGCATTATGAGTCAGCGTGTTTGACTAGGTATCTAGGACTTCTCTTGAGTCATTTGTGGCGCTATTTCCGGCTAGCTATTATCTCATGCGCTCATGTACCATAGCCATTCCTTGTGTCTATTAGACTCGGCGTCCCTACCTACCTAGGTACCGGTAGTCATCATGAGAGTAAAGCGAAATTCATGCTTGGATATTTTACCACAGTTTGTCTAAAAAGGAGTATCCTGCCTAATATGTCTGCAATGTTATGTGTACCTGAGTAAATACTAGGAGGTACATATTGTCCCCATCCGGAGTTCTAGTGAAAATGTCATGCCTGGTGATCTTGGTGCATCTAGTTGCCTAGCTACCTAGGTACGTGTGCAACCCCATCTGTCAGAGTTTTGGGGTATTTCTGTACCTTTTGTTGAGAATGTTTGGGGTTTCCTCAGGTTACTATGTCGGGGTCTTCGCTTTTCCGAATAGGAAGAGCAACGTAAATAAAGGAAGAGAGAACATATAATTATACGACAACATAGGCAACAGCATAGGTACCTAGTCAATAGCAAGGTAGTCAACAGCATAGCCACTAAGCAGGTAACTACCTAGACAGGTACATAACGTAACGAGACTAACCTATTAATTAGACTGTTAACTGTTTAATGGTAGGGGAGGGGAGGAAAGGGGAGAAAGGGATAGGGGTTGCGGTATTTAGAGCAGCCGGGATAGCTAAGATAGGTAACTAATGTAGTTATAGCGGCTATAACAAGTGTCATCGCCCTTTCTAAGAGAAACCTCAGGTTACCGTGTTACCTGCCATGGGATAGCCTCATATAGACGTAGGTTATAAGAGTTATTGTTGTATTAGTTATTCCCTAGGTAGGTAGGTACCCGAGGTTAGACTGCCGATATATACTAAGGCGTATCCTACCTAGGTAGGTATACATAACCTACCTACTTATATACCACAGAGCCAATCATTTCCGTAACAAAGTGCCTCTAGCTGCAAGTAGTAGCTCTATGATAGGCTTATTGTTTCCTACATATGCCCAATATAGTGGCGTCTGGGAATTGCCATGATACCTTAAATTAGGATCGATACCTTCGGCCGAAAGCAACATCCTAACGATAGCCTCTTTACAAGTGGAACGAGCTCGGACTACCCCAGTGCGAACATGCCTATGATCTAGGTGAAAAAAGACGTAATTGCTCGGAATTGATTCAAGGCATTGTTCGAATATTGATCGATCATCTTGATTGAAGAAATTGAGGTATGTAATTGTTTAATTTCTCTCTTATAGGAGGTCACGTGATATTTAGCCAATTATGTAATTCACCAGCTGCTGCCATCTGCAGGCGCCTTCAGCCAACCTGGATGACCCTTTGCCTGCCCAGGTGGTGGTATCTCTTTTAAGCACTGTGGCACGAACCACCACCAGGCCGATTTATTCGTCCTATGGCCCAGATGCTGAATACCCCTCACAGTGCCTCGCACCCTAGCGCTTTAGTGCCAATCAAACACGCAAGAAATCGCTGTGGTCCCTTCTTCTCTACCCCCTAACCTACTCCTACTCTTACTCCTAATCACTTCTCCTCGTCTTTCCCCCCCTCCCCATCATTCCCCTTCCCCTTCCCCTTCTTCTTCTCGTCCTTCATCTTCCTCACCTTTAACCTCGGCGGCGTCCGCCCCAACGGCTCATTGGCCAAGCTCTCGCGGCGCGAGCCGGTGCCGCTAGACAGAAGCAAGCCGCTGACGCGGCGCGGGCCCCCGCTGCGCTCGTTCAGGGGGCGCACGCGCGCGCTGCGCTGGCGCGCCGGCATCTCGTCCGTGCGCGTGAGTGCCGACGCCGGCGTGGATGGGATGGGCAGGTCGCCCGCTAGCACCGAGTTGCGGTACTGCGAGCTGCTGCTGCTGGTGGTTATCAAGGACGGTAGGTTCCTCGCGCGCACTGGTGTGCTGGGGCATTGGGGGCCGAAGGCCTTGCGGAACAGGGAGGTGGAGGGCCGGGATTGTGGTGGAAGGCGAGGCGGTTGTTGTTGGGTACCGGGCGGTTGGTTTTGAGCCGGCGGCTTTGAAGGTTTAGCGGGAGTGGGTGTGGGTGTGGCTCGGCTGGGATGTGGTGCTTCACTGCTGGTAGACGACGCCGAAGATCCCCGTGAGTCGGGGGTGTTTATGTAGCTGCCGAGGTCGGGCGAGGCGGGCCGCGGCATGGAAAGGCTTTGGCTGGGCGCGTCGTAGTCCATCATAAGCACGTCGGGATCCTTTTCGTGCTTGGACGAGCCTGAACATGAGGTTGACGGTCGCCTATTTGAGTCCCCCATTGTGCTAAAGTCGTGATGGAATGACTTCTGCTGCCGTTGAGGGGGGAGGACTGGGTAGTCTGCTTAGCCAAGTTGCTGCTTGGTTGATGTTGAGGTGGAGGCATATCCTATGTGATAGGAAAGGTTTGAACCAGACGAAGACTAATAGGATTTAAATATGTTTCTATGAGACATGACAGTGTCTCTGTCGGTACCGCTGTTTGTCCCTTCATCTTTGACACTGTTATCTAATGATTGATTCATTGTGGTTGAGTTTGTAAACTACATGCGAAAATTAGTCACAATGTGCGCATGGTAGCAAATAAATACGCATAAAATCGAAAGACAACAGGCAATCACGGTAACGGATCCTGCCTATGATCCCGTTGTCTTACTGTTTCGAAGCCAATTTGTGTCCCTTGATCTAGATAGGTAGTGAATCATCCCGTATCGATGGTTCTGTAAATACCTAAGGCCCCTAGGTACCATTTATACTATCCTTTCTATATGTATCGAAAGTGGTATTGTAAAACACACCATCTGTAACAATAACCGTCATACCGTAGAATTCATTTCATAAGCCGCTCTGAGGAATATATATACCTAACTGCGTATTTTAGGATCTGTAAATCGAAATCTCTAAAACACACCAATTGAAGAGGTGTCGTTCAGCTTGGACAAACATTAAGTCCTCGGGCATTTATTTTACTTTGCTTCTATGCAACTGTTTGCTAATACGCCATGGCAAATATAAGGACTTTATCACAATCAGGGTGGTTTAAGGCAGCTTCACAACAAATTAGTCATGTTAATCCCTTAGCTTAAACCTCTGAATATTCACTTGAGGTCCACATTATTCTAACCTAGTACCGGTACCTAGGTAGCCAAATCTCTTGATTGGTCATTATTTCGAGATAAATATAGCAACCAATCTCGTTGGTTATTGACAACTTTATACTGCGGGATATTGACTACATACCTAGTGTTAACGATTTAACGACTTTATAATTACATAGTAACTACATGGTAGGTAGGCGGCTGTCTTTTCCTACCTAGTGTAGTCCTGTGATCTAAGCACTATCAGCATGCATTTACTCAAAGACCAACTGGGCCGTATTTCAGCCAAATACGAATTTCCATGAGGCGTAAATCTGGTAGGATCAGCCCATGCTTCCTCCGGGTCTTACGTTAGTAGCTAGACGGTAATTCGCGCCAATGAGCTGATACCTATATCCCGGTACCCAACCATAAGCTTACCGCCACACAACCTTCAGCCCTGTGGGCATGTGCGGCCACGCGACTGCCACGCTCATCCTTCCGAGTTGCGGCCGCCTCGGAAAGAGATGCGCTCATATAATTTGCTCTGACGTCGAAACGGCGCCAGTGAACTATGGAAGTGAATGATGACAAGACTGCCGATCAGTTTGGGAGTCACTGATATAAAGGAAGGACCGAAGCATTTTGTTTCTTCTATTATTTAACCAGTACCGCAATCTAGAACACAATTCTGTATTTTAATCTCTCAGATCATACTATACGTCAACTCCAATCTGAATCTGAACCACTGAAATCAATCCCTCATTCACTATGAAGACTTCCACCGTGATCAGCTTCCTAGCAGCAACCGGTCTAGCAGCCGCCGTGCCCTCGTCTCACCAGGTAAGACCCGAATCGTCTGGGTGACAGTCCCTGGAATAAGATGCAACCAGACTAACTCCTTGATTTCAAGGCTCGATCAGTCAGCGATGTGCTCCCAGGTCTGAAGCGGGACGTTACCGGAGCTGGTTTCACCCACGTTGGTTCCGACAACGTCGTGAGGACCTTCGATGGGAATTTCAATGTAGTAGACTTCGCGCAGCTCGACAGCCGAGTTCCTTCGGCAGATGGATGGCCTCGAAGCCCAAGCGCCGCCGTCCTTGATGAGGCTAAGCAGGCCAAGGCTAGATCTGCAGCTCAGACGTCGAAGCCACGATCGCGAGGCCCTCTCGAGGGCAGACAGGAGCACAGCTGTGTTAGCGAGTTCTGCCCGGACGACCAGTACTGCAAGGCACTATCGATCTACGGGTACAACTGCACCTCTTGCATGATTGTCTCGGACAACATCGGCAATTGCCAGCAGTTTTAGATTTCTCTTAGGGAGGTGATATGTATCTTAGAGGTGGAAGTTTAAGTCAACTCTCTCGTGGGATAGGCGGCAAATTGGTCATTTTATGATGTTAGAAGGGAGGTCGGAGCAGTCTTTATCAATTCTTCGCCAGCACCTTTACTTCGCATTATTGTCAAAGTAAAGAGAATGAAATGGGTGGTATATTTCAAACAAATTTGCTAACAACGAAGTAAACAACTCTAAATTGGTGCTTCGTGGGCCCAACTACGCCTCTCAACTAGTCTTGAGATTAAAGCTTCCTTTTCCATCTTCTATCTTCCCTTTTATTGCCGTAGCCTTGGAAACTACCCCTGTAATCTCGACGTGCTTGGACATCCCAACTACCGCTTTCGAGCCCGACTTATGACTAGGTGTGATCGCCAGACCAGATCCAGGCGTAGTGTTAAGCATCTTCATGAGGTCCGACCAGCTCTTGCCCTAATGCCGTTCCATGTATTACCAGGATTATAGATCCATATTGTCTCGCGCCTATTGCCCGTACCGTACCATTCTAATGCGTAAGGCTCCTCGTTCTGGGGGATAATACCAAGCCGCACCATTACTCGGTCGGCCAGTTCCATGTTTGCCCACGCCTGGAGAACTAAACTTAGTCCTTCTTGCGAATAGGGGCCATCTCCTTCTTGGGTGCCTTCTTCTGCGTCTATGACGGCAGCCAAAGCATCAAACGCTCCTGTTGCCCGCAAACCTTCATATATGGTTAGGAGATAGTCGTAGGTAGGAATATCTACTTGTACTCCCCCCAATCGCGCTCCCAGGCTTTCAATGAGGGCTGTCAAACCGCACTCCCCGCGACGCACCCGGGTTCGCCGCGGTACGGTTTCCCATCCTCCCGGGAATGATTGACCCAGCAACATATTCCCTGCAGACCCCGTGCTGGGTCTACCGCTAGGAGATCCACCGCCGCTGCCACCTCCACCGCCGCCACCAGATCTACCAGTAGGTGTAGTCTGAGGAGTAGGCATAGCGCTAGAACTAGCAGTACGTCTAATTCCAGAGCCAGAAGCAGGTGTAGTGCCAGAACCGGCAGTACGTGTAGTGCCAGAACCAGTACCAGGTGTAGTAGGAGTAGGCATAGCGCCAGAACCAGCACCAGGTGTAGTGCTAGTACTAGCACTGTTTGTAGTTCCAACACGTTGCCTATTTGCAGGATTATTCCTGCTAATACTGACAATATTTTGAGACTGGTCCCCGAGGCCTCGCCACGTATCGCCTAGATTTATTATCCATATTGTCTGGTCACGATCTTGAGGACCCGGTTCGACTGCCCTTGGTTGAGCAAAAGGCGGGTCGTTTGGGCTGATAAACCCGAGCCGCAAGAATAAATTGCGACCCGCCGGCTGTACTACCAGCCTGTCCCACTCTTCCATAAGTCTAGCTATGGCGTCTGCGTTAAAGGGGCCGTCTCCTTCTCGGACGCCGTCTTCTCTGTCTATGTCAAGCAAAGTGAGAAATACCCCTTCCCGTTGCAACCGTTGATATATTTCGAGGAGTTCGTTGTAGGTAGGCATCGGCACCCCTAAGTCCTCACCTAATTGTGCTCTCAAACTGTCAATAAGTGCCGTCAAACCGCACTGGCCTCGAGTCACACTGGCTTCTATCACTCTGTAGCCGTTCGGAAACGCTTCATAATCCCCTTGTGGTGCTCCGTCACCACCGCCATCGCCGTCGCCGCCGCCATCACCATCGCCATCACCACCATTACCGCCATTACCACCATCACCACCATCACCATCACCGTCGACATCAGGGCCGTCATTGCCACCATTATCATTAGGCTCACCGCTAATAGCACTATTACCCCCTGGCGGCGGTGGCGGTGGCGGTGGTGCTACTGCTGCTGCTGCTGGTAGTGGTGGCATATACAAATCTAACGGTGCAATTATAATTAGTCATCAGGTACGTACGTATCTAAGCAAAGTCCTTGGGGGATGGGGTATATGTGTGTCTTGGAAGCTTGGAAGCGGCAACTCTCTTATTGGCCGACTGAGGAAATATAAACTCCCAAGGCAATACCAAAAGAAGGGGGGAGGGAAGGAAACTCAGAAAATCATACGTGAATAAATCCAGGTTCTCACTGCATTGTCATCCTCGCCCTCGCCCCAGAACTCATAATTTAATTTCGGCCTAGCCTCGTTGAATAACTCCTCTAGAGATGGGCGGTCATCAGGACAATGGTACATGCATTCGTAGATAGTTCGTCGAAGGTCATTGTCGACCCAGTCATAATCGTGTACGTTGGGATCCTGGAGCAATGGGCAATAGGAAATCCTTGTCAGATCTGGTTCTAACTCTCTTATCCGTCGGTTTATCTCCTCCGCAGTGCCGTTTCGATCGATTTGATCCATCAGATGCTCGGGGATTTGCGGTTGCGGTGGCTCGGGCGGACTGTACAGAGTGATGAGAACCCACATCGTCTCCGGAAGGTCAGCTAAGTTATTTCAACGGGGGTTGACTGGGCATCTCACCAATGCTACCCCCCAAACGTTCGTGTGTGAACCAAAGTTCCCAGCAACCGTGGAATTTGCAACTTCACGTCCGTTTGGATCGTGTGGTACTATGTTAAGTCAGTAATCTCATTTCCATCGAGTCTCAGGGGCTAATTCTATCTTGACAGAATACGCTATAGGGACGTGGCCTTGTGTTCATGTGAGATAAGATAGATAGTATAAATAGATCAACGTACTAGCCTCCCATTCGGCCCCAAATTGTTCCTGTATTTGTTAGTCATTATAAGTCATGCCAGAGAAATATGGTGTACATATTCACTCGATCCTTAGGTAGGCACTTACAGGAGAGAATAATCCATATTTACCCTTCTTTCGCCGATTCAGGTAATATATGCTATGTGTGGTAAGATAAGCCATTAGGATCTGAGTTGAGAATTCCTCGGTGATACTTACTTGCGCTTTCCACTATTACCACAAGAGTTAGCAATCCGCTTCTTATGAAAAAGAAAGTGCAGTAAGAATATTTACAGAACATGACAAGGGGCCAATTATGATAATTCAAGGGGAAGTTCCACATACGGTTTTACTATGCTCGATAACCCGAAATCCCCTAACTATAACCTCCTACTCAGCCTATGCTCGTTCACTCTAAACCCATCAATTAGTGCTTGACATACCTTGAGCCTTGGAACTAGCTCATGTTCACGAATTGTTCTGTCTCTTCTTTTGGGGACGTGGCCGGTTTTCCTCAGGTTCACTTGGGGCATTCCTGCGTTATTTAAAGTATTCATGGCCTCTGCGCGTACAGCCTCCCATTCTGCAAGTTCCTCGTCCGATCCTGGAAGTGTACGGTCTAGTTCGAAGCCACCAATGAAGACTGAGACGGTATTTGTAAGCAGATTGAGACTTACAGCCGGGAGTTTCCTTACCGTTTTGGGGGTCGATGTCGAAGTGAACGAAACGCTGCCTTCCAATTTCCGGATCAAACGGAACAAGTTCGATCAAGTCGTTCCTCTCCTGTGGTGTTGGTGCGTTTCGGTTAGGATGGGACTTCCTCGGGGGATATTCCATTCCAATACAGGCTCTGACCACTACCAAGCAACTTGTCAGCCTCTTCTCTTCTATCAAGTGGACCCGACAATTGTAGATAGCCGACTTACAACAGTACCAAAATGACCACAGCACTCGGTTGGGAATGGTTCTCGGGGCATTCGGATCCCGCCTCCTATCAGCCACGAGCCTGTAGATGAGGTGGGCTAGATCCCCATTCTCTAGATATTCAAGAACTATGAAATCATTTCCCCGATTTATCGCTGAAGGCGGGTTCGTACGCCTCCTTGAAGCACGAGCCCTATCGTCGCTTTCATCCCCACTTGAGCCGCCGGCGTCGTCAGAGTCATCATCATGACGCGGTCTTTTCGGCCCTCGTGTTTCCTTTCTAACTTCTTCCCATGTAATTAATTGAACACAATGTGCTGATTGTCGAAGTTTCTATGGTGTGTTTAGTTACTCTACTGCTGAGCAGGCTTCGTTGAAACCCTACTTACCCTAGTGTGATATTCCTCGAGTGGAATACCATCATCCTCCCATCCACGCCGTGGAAACTTGACGACGATATCCCTTCCCTCAGACAGATCTTCTATTCCGGGAGTTCGGAGTTTAAAGTGAGCGGCAATACCAACGCCTCCGAATCCCAATGACTTCTGTAACTGGTAAAGGGGCGGATCTCCAGACCTAGCAAACCTGGTATTGTTAATATACCATTATTAATCAGTTAAGATTATATCATTACCATGTTGTAAATTCGTGAAATCGCCTTTGAGCTGATATGATATCTTCGTCGGGATTTTCCTCTGGATTTAATTGTGGACCGTCTAAGGCTGGCTCCGGAATAAATGAATATTGACGCCTATTATCCCAAGCACCGACAGCGAAGCTAACTTGCGTGTTGGCCCCTAGGGTGCGGGGATTCCGTATTAGATCCGGAGGGACCCGCCTATGTTCAGTTGGTCCGTTGCGCCTACACTGCCCGAAAAACCAGTCCAATCTCTGCACCCTTGCCGTATAAGCTGCCTGTATCTCTTCTGGTGTTGCCGCCATTGCATTCCATTAACGTAATTTCTTATCCGAGTAAGGTATAGTAAGGTATAGAATCGACTACACAGTGAGGGTACGGTAAGTGATACTGACAAACAGGTAGGGATGTAAAAAAATATTGTCTGCACTAGTAGAAAGGTGAGTAAAGAGCTCGTTTTGACGTTCTCGGTTCTTTATTTCCTAGCATTGGAATGTTAGAACAAAGGGCCCTGCTAGAAGCATTCATAAAAGCCTGCGCAGTAGACCTAAGAATTGATTGTTCCAGTAAGAAAGAACAGGATTGATTTCAATGTTAATAAAGAAGTACTCTCTCGAGATATAGAAATAGGAAGTTAGAGGATGTGATGAGACACCACACCCGCAAAAAACGGAAAGTAAGGTCAAGTGAAACGGCGCTTTTAGTATGAACCATAGAAAAGCTACTGGTACCGTAGGTATTTCCTTAAGAGAATTGCTAAACTCTTGATTCCTGTCAATCAATCAGTCAATCAGTTCGTCAGTTAGTCAATAAGATCAAGTTATGTCAATCAAGTCAGACCGGTTAAGTCAATTCAGGTCAGAGAGTTAGGAGTCAGGGTCAGGACAAGGGGTGCCACGTGACGCCCTCGATAGCTGCCAGCCACTTTTCTACCCCTGTAGTAGACCATATGGGAAGTGCCCCAGGATAAGACTAGTATTCACCTGATCGCTTCCATGAGCGCTTCCAAATGATATACTTTTTATCTAATTGCAAGTAGGATAATAGATGTTATTCAGGTGTATGTGAGATCTTGTCAGAATAGAATGCGGCTTACCGCTTTCCAGATCGGCTCACCGGCCCCTGAAACCCGCGAAATGCCCTTACACCAAAAGTGGGCACCATATTATCTAAGTATTGAAATAGTAATAGTTAGTTAGTTAGTTAATCGATGATTAATAATATAAATGATCATAAAGACGTTAGATAATACAGAATTCTCAGTACCTACAGGTGCTTAGGATGAAAATACCTAGCACCTAGTAAAATATCGTAACGAGTTAGGTATTCCTACCTATTGTTAGACCCGAGCTATCTAACCAGTTACGTAATCTACTGTGAGAACCCGATCGAATGAGATTAAGACTAGGCTCAAAAGTAATTGGAGGTACGTTTAGAAGCTATTCTAAGATGAAGAAAAGAGAAGAATAGGAATAGCGGTTCGTATTCCCACAATCAAGTAGGTGAAAGCCAAAACTCGGACCACCAGCTCGTCCTCCCAGGAGCCTCCCTCGGCAACCCCCCACATCCGGGGAACCCAGCCCTAAGGCCTTAAGGCATCCAGTCACGCCACCAGCCCCATGATCCCCAGCCCCGAGGCTCCAGCCACATGCGGGTTGTAACATCTGCCAACTTTCTTGTTGTAGAATACACTGATAGTCATTTGCAACCATCTGAGTACGCTTGGATGACCTTCCCATCAAGTTTTGATCCAACTGATTCATTCAGGATATCTGACATACCTAATATGATAGCACCACCCTGAATAATGGGAGTATGCCTTCTCGGCGTCGTTTGATTTCGTCTACCCCCATAATACCATGCTTCGTATATGCTGTTTCTGACAAGACGATAAAATGTTCGGAAAGTTCCTGTATAGGTATCGAATAGAAGAGTGGTATTCATCATTGGGAAGTGATTGTATTTACCTAGGTAGCTGTAGTGGTAAAACATATTAGTTGGCTTAAACAACCATAAAATTATAGACAGCATACTACCAAGTATAATTTAACTGACTGTAGTAAACTTTTTGTCAAGGCGGTTAGAGGAGCAAAGATGAATGTACCTTCTCATAGTATATCTTTGCGACCAGATATCAGACTGACTCGAGTCGTACGTGATTTTGTCTCAGTACTAAACTGCACTTGAATATACTATCGCCCGAATAGACATCTTCCCAGCAGACATTGCGGATGGCAAGAATTTCGAGTTGAATATGCTGCCTAGGATTCCAGGGAGGCTACACTTTGGGGCGGCGGTATCATCAGATATAAATTTATCCGTAGATACTTATCACTCTTATAATCAAGCACATTGGTGAGGACACCTCGAGGGACTGTTCTAGGGTTAAATAGATATCGTGTATCATCCGAGGCCTGTCTAATGACTCAAAAGCAGTGCGTATCTGGGGCGATGCTAACAGCATTAGATACCGTAGGTACCATACACTTTCATCAGGAGCTCTGTCCTAATAGCTCAACCGTTACCTAGGTAACTCCCCCTCCCCCCCCTTTTTTTTAACCATCACGAAATACACTGTACACCTGGTATCCCGTTAGGAATTAGCAAGCTTGAGCCATTCGAGTGAGTCGTCCGAAGTACATAGAAATGGTGGCTAGGAGGTACCTAGGTAGATGATAAGATTCCATACCTGTTAGCAGTTGATATCCAAACCCAGCAACTGCCCAGCATATCCCCCATAGTACCTACCCTGTTTGCCTCTCCTCTCCCCCTAACAAATACATGTGTACTCAACTAGGCAGTCTACCAAGGAAAGAGAGACGGAGAACTAGCGTAACTTCTGCGAGCCATATCAACGGCAGAACTTTCGTACAGGTACGTAGATACATCTTCCCTCACTTTTCCGACCCCCCACCACCACCAAGGTATAAATATCTGGCCATCTCGCCTTCAAACTTTTCATTTTTTTACTTCTTCCAACACATCTTCACTTCTTCCAACGTCTCTTCCCACATCTCTTCCCACATCTCTTCCCACATCTCTTCCAACACCTCTTCCATCACCTCTTCCATCACCTTCCATCCCCCTTTCCATCCCCCCCTTCTTTTTTTTTCTCTTTTTCTTTTTTCTTATGTGTGTTTTTTTCTTGCCGCCTCAGGTGGTCTTTCTTTACCCCTCTTCAACATTCCCTTAATTGTCCATTCCATTCCAGACCCTACGCGCTGCCCCTTTTCTATTAAACACTTCATTCTTTTCCTTTTCCACTTCACCTTCTGTAACCCCCACAAAGAGTGTTAACCAGACAACGTTGCTGGTTATCTTCGCCATGCCAGCAACCGTGCCCCTGAACCTCGCTTTGCGAGAGATAAGCTCAAGTGTTCCCTTGCTTGTCCCAGAATCCAGCCTTGGAAACGCCGTGCGGCCGAGGTGTGAGACTGCCGGAGTATCATTTCGTTACCTGTGGGACTTGTGCTTACTTGGTAGCGATTTCATGCGATGCGCGACTAGAGGAAACCGGGGGTGATACCCCAACTGTTCCGACAATGACAAAGGAGTGAGCTTCGCGCCACTCTGGAAGCTGGGGAGGTTGCTCGGTTCGTGTGTAGGCCTCGTATATAACCCAGGAGGCCAATTCCTTCTGGGATCGGGACTAATACTTGCAGGTGGAGTCCTTCTCCGGGTGCGGGACATTCGGGTCTGTGGTTGGTCACCAGTTGCGGGATTACAACTGGTACTTCATCATGGGGGGGTCCATGACTGAAGTAGGCGTTATGCCTGGCCAATAATGCCGTGGGGATCGGTTGGTGAAGTGTTTTCCAACCCTAACCTTCGCCTTCGGGCATCCAAAGTCGCCCATGTGCATCAAAACGCCTTCGGGCATACAAGTCATGACCATGACAGGAGGGAAAGAGGTACTTGTACCTTCAGAGGGCTCATATTTTTTTTCATTGCGTACTCCAGCTTGCTGGTGAGGCGAAGAAGAGAGCTACCTAGGTACCGTTATTACAGTATTATATTCCTGATGTCCCGTCGATGCGGCTGACCTTACCCTAACCTACCTGATTACCAACATTTTCGAGTATGAAGCTCTCACCACGTGTAGAGCATAACGTGGATAACTTACCTAGACTCATTACGGTATTCTATTAAATGGATGCCACTACAAGCAGCCTACAAGGCTTTAATGGTAAATTAACTTAAATGCCGCCAGAGAGTTAAGTGTTTACCCCGTCCCCAAAACTTCTATAGTATGAATAGCAAATACTAGGCCCCCAATATAATCTCAAACCTTGGAATAAACTTTGAGATGGAGTTCTAGGAGCCTTGAATGGGCGACTAATCATATTTTACAAGTATTATTGCCCCTCCCAAGTTGAAGAGTTCTAAAGTACTTGTTCTCTAACGTATCTGCCGCACCAGCATATCTAAAGTCAATACTAACCTTCAGAATAGGATTACTACTATAACATCGATAAAGGTATTATAGGGCGCCCTAGAGCGTGAATCAGAGCAGCCATAGGGCAGTCCTACGCGCCACCTAATCGAGTAGTGCGGTGCGGCTGAGACTTGGCAACTTACGACAATCATAGGTTTGGACACGATAGGGCATTTACTACCTGCAAGACTGCTGTTAATGCTAGAGAATTCTTCCCACTGCACTTTATAGGTTCTAAAGGTCTCTGGCTAACACCTAGTTAGTCGCGCAACACGTTTCCAAAGCTCGGGACAACTATCGCAGGCAGGGCTTCTCTCATAATAAGCCGAAGATGCCGAATCTTTTCAGCTCTGCCAAGGATTTCGCCAAAGGCGTGCGTTTGGCTGCGGATACAGCAGCATGGGCCGGAAACACCGTCTCGCGCCACTTCAAAGGGGTCAGGGATGGTGTCTGTCTCGTCTGTAACAATCTTCAACCTTACAATCACGAGAATACCTTCGGACGACCGAGCGCCGCATGGAACCAACTCAGCAACCCAGACCAAGCTGCTCGAAGAAAGGAGCTCTCCTCGGTTCCCACTCTAGTCCTAGAGGAAATACCGACGAGGAAGATTTTAGAGAGCCGGGAGACAGACCCGAAAACAGGCCTTCCGAAAAACGATTGCAGATATTGCCGATTACTATGTGATATCTTCGATGCGTTCTTTATTGATGAATGGATGAGCTGGATTACGGAGACCAAAAATGGCATGCCCATATCCGTCGGCTTGATGATCAAGGAGGGGGCGCCTTTGATAGTGAACTGTTGGAACTTCACTTACGACAAATGGTTTCAAACCCCGAGAGTGGATCTCGAGCTTTACATGGACCCTATACCACCAACTCCTATATCAGGTCTTCCTACAATAGGACCTGTAGGCCATCGTGCGGCAGACGTTAGGTCCGAGGAATGTACGAGATTCATGAAAGAATGCATCTCTGAATGCTGCAAGACACATCCAAATTGTGCCGTACAAGCTGACGGCTTTGCGCCGACAAGGCTAATATATGTTGGTGGAGGTAAGGATGCACTGAGACTGTGCGATGCCGTTCCTTCGGAGCAGAGCGTATCGTGGGCAGCTCTAAGCCATTGCTGGGGTGGTGGTAAGCCCCTATCCTTGACAAAGTCGAATTTCAACAGTTTGAAAGAGCACATCAGCTTCTCGGAACTACCCGCTACCTTTCAAGACGCGATGACCATAACACAAGAGCTTGGATTGGCATATGTATGGATTGACTCGCTTTGCATCATCCAAGATGAGGATGACAAGACCGACTGGGAAAAGGAGGCAGCACGGATGGATACAGTATACAGTCGGGCGTTTATCGTCATCATCGGTGCATCATCGCCTAATCCCAGCACGCCATACCTACGACCTCGGGAAGAAGAATTGCTCCCGAAGCAGTTCAACTTTTCTGTGTCGCCCGGTGTCAACATGCCAATTATGGTCCGACAACGTCACCTCCTAGCAGCACCTCTTGACCAGGGCCTTCTCGAGCCTCCATTTACTGGTTCTTGGGCCACGCTAAAGAAAGTTGGACCTCTCTATGCGCGTGGGTGGTGCTTCCAAGAATCGTTCCTCGCCACTCGAATCCTTCACTTTGCTCCCGGCGCAGTCATCTACGAATGTAAGACGTACAGGAAGAGCGAGGATCAGTTACCTCCTTATCCAATCACCATCCCTGGTACCCTGGGCGAAGTAACCCCTTTAGAGCAGTGGCACATGATCGTGAAGTCGTACACTTCGCGCCAGCTGACCTACACCAGCGACAAGTTACCAGCCATAGCCGGCGCGGCCACCATTATGCCACAAGCGAAGACGAGCAGGTATCTTGCTGGCCTCTGGAGCGAGACATTACTTTTAGACCTTCTCGTATGTAACCTGAAGTCACACTACCCCCTTTTAACATGTCTATAGAGCTTTGCTCCCCAATCGTGTTAGGCTTAAGAGCCATTATTCCCGAAGCACGCATAAACCCCCTGAACATAATATTCTCAGTAATCACTAACTCCCTTGGCTACAGTGGCAAGTTATGCCTGGGCGGGCCCACACACCGCTGATGACGAAGGAGCACGAAGAGAACGCGCCTACTTGGTCATGGGCATCGATGAACTGGGGTGTTACGTGGAATTCATTGCAATCACCGCAACTACTTGCCAGCGTGGTCGACGCCAAGGCAAGCGTAATCGGGCTTAACCCGTACGGACGGGTGTCAGGGGGCTCGGTGACTCTTCGCGGTCGTATGAAGCACTGCCGTCTCACCTCTGACTACCATAAGAACGAGCACTGGGTACACTACAAAAAGGCAGACGGTTCCAATGGTAAAAGGCAGCATTTCAGGACAGACGGCGCCCTAGTAGCAGGGACGATACCTGGACAAACCGACACCTTCGCTTGCCGCGCACGATTAACTACGTCTGGGAATGCGCTAGAGACAGCGGCTGCATTCTTCTGCGTTGCAAGAGGCCCTTGGACTAAATATGACCATGTAGGATTGATATTGGGTATGTCTCCTAAGTTCCCCGGACTTATGGAACGAGTGGGGAGCATTTCCAATGTGCCTAAAGATTGGTATGACACTGGTGAAGATACTACTGTGACTATTGTATAGGTCATGACGGAAAGGGGGTAACTAGGTAGGAATCGGATCTCACGATATCGTGAATGCCGGAGTACACCAGGAGAGGACAACGTCGGTACAAATTGAAATCGCTTCTGATAATATTATCCTCCTTTAGGTATCCAACAGAATTCAAATATCCTCAGAAGTATGCCTGTCTAACCTATTATTACGGCTGATGACATACATTCCAACGACACAGCAGCTGATAAGTCAAACTGAAGTGTCGCTGGAGCCTACCTAATTATCTCAATTGTTTTCTAGGTACATTTCAGCAGGTCGCCAAGACTGGGGATGAGTAATAACCATGGTTCTAGAGCTAAGAATATGCCTGTTACGGCCATGATGGACGTTCGTCCACGAAAGTAAAGGATCACCTAGGACACATGTAGCTGCAATGCAATACCCCTATTAGGTAAGGCGATAGCGGATTTAGTGGAAGTGGCTTCAAGAGACCTGCATATGTATTCTGGATCGGCCTGATTTTCATCCGACAATTACAAGTGACGTTTTCGGCGATGGTAGTAAAGCCGATGACTGCCAAGCCCCGAATATCTCCAGAGCTGCTTTAGTAGCGGAGTTAGAAAACATTAACCGTACCAGCTTACATTCTCGGCGTTGATTGCGAGAGATCTGTAGACTTATATTATGCATCTGACATGTCTCCTTGTATGCATGCTCTAATCTCCTATGCACCCAACACCTTCTAACGGACATTGACGGTCTTAAGAAAGACCTTGCAGAATTGGATCACGTAAATATGAGGCCATAGTATTATTTAAAGGTAAATATATAATTTACAATTAAGTATAAAATGTTGCAAACCGCCGATGGCATTGTTAAGATATTTCGCTCCAGTAACAAACATCTCACGTATATCAATACTACAATCTAAGCTCATACTTCGACAACGTTCAACTATTCACAGGTCAGCCCACCTGAAATTCTTCTCACAGACACCAAATCGCAATTCTCTTAAATACAACACCATGACTGGCAACGTTTGGTTCATCGCCGGAGCTAGCAACGGCTTTGGCAAGGCCGTCGCTTTCGAAGCTCTAAAGCGAGGTGACAAAGTAGTTGCCGCGTCGCGCAATCCCGCGAAGATGGCAGACCTCAAGGAAGCCGGCGCCCTGGTCCTGGCTTTGGACGTGACGGCCGACGACGCTACCATCCAGGCCACACTCCAGAAGGCTGTTGATACCTACGGCAAAATCACGCATTGCATCAACGCAGCCGGCTATATTCTAGAAGCTGCTGCTGAAGAAGCTTCGTTAGTCATATCCCCCTGTCAATAATACCTAAGTAGGGAAAATTGCATAGATTACCAATCAACTTACTAACATGCGAGAACAGGCCAAAAGAAGTATTTGACCAATTCAACACCAACGTGCTAGGCATCATCAACATGACCCGCAACGAGTTGCACCACCTGCGCCCACAGCGGCATGGCGTAATCGCCAACTTCGGCAGCTTAGGTAGCTGGAGAGGCGGTCCGGCCGGCTCCTACTACGCGTCAACGAAGTGGGCCGTGTCCGGCTTCACGGAAGCGCTGTACGAGGAGTTGATGCCGCTCGGCATCTCAGCGGTCGTTATCGAGCCGGGCTACTTCCGGACGGGCTTCCTCAACCAGGGTGGCGGAAACCGGTTAGTCGCCGCAAACCAGATGACGGAAGAGTACAAGGACTCCGCCGTGCCGCTGATCAAGGCCCGACTTAACGTGGTGGACAACAACCAGCCCGGCGACGTGAGCAAGGGAGCTAGGGTTATCGTCGACGTACTGACGAAGACGGGTGCCGCCGAGGGCAGGGACATCCCCATCAGGCTCGTGCTCGGCCGCGACTCGATGGAAGTTATTAGAGGCAAGATGGAGAGTACTGAGGCGCTGCTCAAGGATTGGGAAGACATCATCGTGAGCACAGACCACGACGATGTGAAGAAATAGAGGACGTACCTAGGTATTCTTCCAGATTTGATAAGGCGGAATGTATAATATGCTGCTAACACAATAGAATAATTAGAAAGAAGTGGACTTTAGTGTTAAACCGGTACCCTCTTCGGAGTTGATTCCCCCTGTTGCACAATCTTGGCGACTATCACGATGACTAACCTACATCGTGCTGTACCTAGGTAGGTATGCAGGCACCCGAGACTTCATGAGAAGAATTCTATAAAAAGAAGATCAAGTTGATTTTAATAAGCTAATTACCTAAGGCAGCTCACGTGTCACTGGCACAAACTACTGTAAAGGTATTCAAGCTCTCAAAAGTGGAAAGGCCCGTCCCATGTGTTCCACGCGGCCCCGATGATGCCCCGGGTTCCCAATTGTCGCCGACTACACCCGTCTCCGAGTCAAAAGTCTCCGAGACGGGGGTCCATGACAGCCATAACTGCAATCCTATTTTCAACGTTAGTCACAACCACGCCAGTTCATTTCCAATCATTACCAAGCATCCGTAATGTCTTTCTCTAGAGATTTCGAATCTAATCTAAAAACACTATTTTCGGCAGCGTTGCTTATGATACTCATGTAATCTAGTTGACATGGGCCGGTACAGCTACCGGTCTAGACTTTAGACCATCATGTAGGCGAGAATATATAGACCCAGCACTGAGGTGCTGGCTTGGAGAATCATGATCTCATACTCATCACCACATACCAGAAAACACCCTCGGCGAATCTGTAGTCTTGGCTATCATCTCATTTGCCAGAACGATTCGATCACAATCAACCTATCGTCGTCGCTAACTAGACACCAGCCATCTCAACTATCATAACCAGCACCAACAATGACCAAAACAGTAGTAATCCTAGGCGCCGGCCTAGCCGGCCTGCCCATAGCGCACTACCTAATAAAAAGCACAGCAGCGCAAGTCCCAGACCTGCGCGTCGTGCTAGTCTCGCCGAACACGCACTTCTACTGGGCGCTAGCGTCGGTACGCTTCGTGCTGCCCGAGGACAAGCATGCGATCCGGGAGGCCAAGTACCTGTTCCCGATCGCGGACCAGTTCGCCAAGTACCCGCACCGCGACCGGTTCCAGTTCGTGGCCGGCGCCGCGACGGCGCTGCACCCGGAGCGCAACTCTGTCACCGTGACTTTGAACGACGATGGCAAAGGGGAAGAAGTCGTCATCGAGTACCACACTCTGATCGTAGCCACGGGGACTAGCTACCGCGACGGTATGCCGTGGAAGGCGGTCGGCACGACGGAGCAGACGCGCGCGTCTATCGCGCAACTGCGCGCGCAGATCGATGCCGCGCAGTCCATCGTGGTGGCCGGGGCAGGCGCCACAGGCACCGAATTCGCAGGCGAGCTAGGCGCCGCGTACGCCAAGCGCGGTGCGAAGAAAATCACGCTGCTAACCACGGACGCCCTGCCGTTGGAGCCGCATCTAAAGGAGAGCGTGCGCGCCACCGCAAAGAAGGAGCTCGAGAAGCTAAACGTAGAATTCATCGGCGGCGCGCGCGTCGTGAGCGTCTCCCCCAAGTCCCAGCAGCAACAGGGAAAAAAGGCCATAGAAATCGAGCTGCTGAACAGCAACGATGGAAAGAAGGCAACGACAACGACGAAAAATACCATCGCCGCAGATCTCTTCATCCCGACCTACGGCGTCACGTACAACACGTCCTTCGCGCCACTCTCCATGATCTCCGCCACATCCCCCGGCCGTCTACTCCAAGACACAGACCTACGAGCGCCAGGCCACGCCAACATCTTCGTGATAGGTGACGCAGGGTCGCTGCAGCCACCGCAGGCCATCTACGCAGACGCGCAGGCGCGGCACCTGATGGGGCAATTCAGCTCGTATTTCGCGTCGGGGAGCGTCTCGCACTACGCGCCGTCGTCGCGGGACGCGAAGACCGGGGAGGAGAAGGTGCAGTACGGGGTGACGATAGGCCCGGACCGGGGCACGGGGCAGATGGGCGGGCTGCAGCTGCCGAGCCTGGTCATCTGGTGGTTCAAGGGCCGGCACATCGGGACCAACTACGCCGCCGAGTACGCCGCCGGGATCCGGAGCGGGAGCGGGGCTTATCCGAACTAGGTAGGCTAGTTATTTTACCTGTCTAAAGAATTAATTGTCATCTTTTCTAGATTGGTTTGTGATTGGCGGGAGGGGGAGGTAATCATAATAGATGGATGACCTTGGAATTCTGTTAAAATTAGATATACCACTTTCTTGTTTAGTACACATGTTGGTAGCACGTTGTATTGCTTCGCCTTTAATGCCGCCTAATAATTAGATTACATCAGCTCATGTGCATTGAGGTGAACGTCCTATCCAGCAAAGCGGTGTTACTCCCATCCTTAGGATATTTGTGCAGGAGATAGCGCGCCAGGGCCCGATAGCCACCAAGGGACTCATCTACCCGATGTGTTAGGCTCTGCATTCGTAATCTATCTCCTGAGCATGTTATGACTCAATAGTCCATTCTCACTCTTTGGTAGAACTCTAGTCTACACGTGTCCGCCGCCTCCTAGTCGTGCTGCCAATGTGTATGCATTTACTGCTGGAGCCTCTCCGCAGAATGCCGCAAGACGCCCTAGTCCATAGCTAATCCGCTTACACGACGCTCATCAGGCTTCATAACATTGGAGCTTGCATCTCGGCTCAGAGTAGGCGGCCGTCCCTCAATGTGTGGACGCTTAGTTTCTCGTTGGGACTCGTGCTCTGAAAGTGGCCTTTTCTTGTCCTTATCACGATTGCTGCCTTCTTTTGCAACTGCTGCTCGTCGTGCATCTCGTTCCTGTTTCTCCTTCTCCCGACGCAGTGCCTTTGACTCAAACTCATGCCAGTCGCCCTCGAGATCGCGGAGTCTGCAATAGAAGTTAGTAAAGATTATATAGGGACAGGAAGTTAAATGCGTACTCAATTGCCTGCCTAGGCGAGGGATCCTCCGTTGTGAAGTAAGCATGTTCCAAGACTTCCGCCGCAGACGGCCTTTTCACCGGGTCATACTGAAACATAGACGCAAGTAGGTCGAAAGCAGCTCCCGGGACCCGGTCTTTGTACTTCTCCGCAAAGACGTTAGGTCGGCGATAATCAGGTCTCAGCAACTCGAACCAAGGCATGTCGATAAGACCGGGCCACTCGGCCTTGTTCGGTGTACCGATGACAGCATAGATCTTCTCTAGCTGGTTGATCTCCCCACCATCACCTGGAAAGATAGCATGGCGCGTGAAAATTTCCACCATGACACAAGCTGCACTCCAAATGTCGACAGCAGCGCCATACTGCGTCTCACCTAGTAATAGCTCGGGGGATCTGTACCAGATGGTGATGACACGATTCGTATAGTCAAGCTGGTGGCGTTTCGCATAAAAGCGAGCCAGGCCAAAGTCGGCGATTTTAAGGACGCCGTCACTGCTGACCAAGATATTCGCCGCCTTTATGTCACGATGCAGTACGCCCCGCTTGTGTAGGTAGTCCAGACCTTCGAACAATTGTAGAGCGAAGTGTTTTTTCTGCGCGGGGTCGAGTTTATATGACGGATGGTTCAGTAAGCCGGTAAGATCGTGAGAAAGGTACTCAAAAACCATGAAGCAGTCGTTCTTTTCAACCATGACTTCGTGCAGGGTAACGATGTTGTCGTGCTTGAGAGACTGCAGAAGCTTTATTTCGCGTACGGCGGTGACGGGAAAGCCATCCTTCTCTCCTTCCATGCGTATCTTTTTCAGAGCGACGAGCTTCTTGGTATATACGTGAAGGCCCTTGAAGACTTTACCATACGTACCTGACCCAACGACAGATTCATTGCCGGGCTTTCTGAAGAATACCGAGTCGGACGCAGCAAGATCAGGTGGCAGTTCGGACTTAGGTCTTAGCCTTCGCTGTATTATCTTCACCATCCGCGTCCGCGTCCGGGGCGGTTCGGGCGGGCCTCTGTTAACATGATAATCCCCTCTTGCTCTCGCGGAAGCAGGTCCTGTTGGAGTATCTCGGGGTAAATCTCGGTCCCTAGATCGGTCTTGAACTCGGTCTTGAACTCGGTCTCTTTCTCTGTCCCTGTCTCGGTCTCTATCTCTATCCCTATCACGATCTCTATCGCGGTCTCGATCTCGGTCCCGGTTATGGTCTCGTTCTCGTTCTCGTTCCCGATCTCGATCGTCAGCAGAAGGAAGCGGCTCCTTTCTAGAGGCCGTGTTAAACTTCTGTGAGATCTCCGGCTTAGGGGTCGCGACCGGGGTTTTGTTTGTTGCTTTGAAAGCAAAACTGAACTTTGAACTTGCGGGTCCCGTCGGAGCTGTGGGAGGAGGCCCAGGGGGTGGCATCTGTTCATTAGCATTTTTCTCTGGAGGCGAACCTTCAACCTGGGGATTCTTAGACGGGCCCCCCGCGTTGTCGTCATCCCTTCCCTCTTCCTTGGCTCCTGAGAAATCGGCCTGAGAGGTCGTATGCTGTGGGCTATGATGCCGAGGAGTGTTTTCACCAGAATGGCCAGAGGCGCCTCTACCGGCAAGTGATGGCCGCGGACCATTTTGAGGGCCGGCTACATTCCGGTAACCGCCCCGAGTAGGATGTGAACTACCTCGGAAGCCCCCTCTAGAAAAGTTGCGACCTTGAGAGTAAGATTGGGACATCGGTCCGGTAGGCGGATGTGGCGATGATTGATGACTCGAGGGACCAGTAGGTGGTCCATGATTGCTATGGGGAAATTGACTGGATCTGTTATTAGCATATAATTTTGTCCTATGAGGTTAGTTTATCATACCTATGAGGCGAGTTCTGGCGTTGGCCGTTCCGAGACCCTCTACCACTGCCGTGAGGAGATTGTAAGGTCGGAGATCCGTGAAAGGATGAGGCCGAATTAGGACGTAGTGGTGAATGAGCAGGTCGACGATCGTTGAATTTAGAATTGCCGGGCCGAGTGGGTGGCATATGAATACCAGAAGCGCCTCGGTTCTCCAACCGCCTAGTCATATTAACTTCGATACTATTCGCACCAGATGCTAACTGGCCCCCAGGAGGGAACCTCGTGTCTTCGCGATGTTTCCCTTTTTTACGAGAGCGACGAGATCCACGCTCTCTAGGTGAACGAGGCGGGAAGTCGGGTCTAGGTTGATCAAAAGCAGGGGACGACAGACGGGAGCGAGAGCCAGCTTCTGATGAACCAGGATGTGGTCGGCCAACTGGGCGAGGGGGTGAGTGGGTGCGCGAAAAGGATGACCGTCGGGAACTGGAGAGTGGCGAGCGACTATGGGTCTGAACCTGCGAGTCTCTGCGAGTATGTAGAGGGATGAGAGAAAAGTCCTGTTCTGGATTACCTTCCTGAAGCGGCGAGCGACTACGATGTCGATGTTGATGCGGCTCAGACGGATCGCTGTGGTCGGCGTGTCCAAGACGAGGATCGTCGTCGTAACGAGGCGAGGGGGACCGCCCACGAGAGGGTGGCGGGATTGAATGGCTCAACTGATCCCTCTCTGCTTTATCCCCCTGATCTGCTCGTTCTACCCGTTCTACCCGTTCTGCGCGCTCTGCTCGACGTCGACGATCCCGTTCACGCTCGCGCCTAGATTTCTTAGGTCGGGTGGGTGGGAATGGTAATGGGCTCCGACTTCTCCTACGCTTTCTTGAGGCAGGCGAAAAGGATCGACCCCCAGCGCCGTGGTTCGCGTAATCGTTGTCCCTTGGAGCGTGCCTAGGAGACGTGGGAATGTCGTGATGCTTGTCCTGGTTGAACTTTTCACCGCGCTCATCCCACAGAGGCCGACCTTTGACCTCACGCGAACAGTCGTCCTCCAGCTTTCTGCCGCGATCTGGCGATCGACCACGTTGATTTACATCTGGCTTATTATGATGCTTCACGCTCTGTTGCGAGAATACTTGATCGCGAATATCCCTATTCCTACCGCCGTGGCCTTCTGGGCGTCGAGGAATGGGGGATTGAGACCGCAATGCAGAGGGACGGGAGTGCGAATCAGTGGCCGAGACTCGACGGTCCCGATCAAATCTGTCTCGATCCCTGCGGTCGCGGACGCGGTCGCGATCGAAGTTGTCGTAGCTTTTATTGCCCTGATCGTGTTTCATGGCAACATCTCGACGGGAATGGTTGTTTGGGGGTAGAGAGAATGTTGTCGATGGAGGACCAGACTTGCTGGGATGTCGACGCATTACTGGATCCATGTCGGCATCGCTCATTTTGGCACTGGACTTGGGTGACCAACTGCACTAATTAGTGCTAATGCCAGTGGCAGAAGACCACTAAAGCGCACAACCAGCACAAGTGACAGTGACGTTGTCAGTGTCAACTGCCAGTGCCAGCCCGGCAACCAGGGAAGAAAACGGTAAAATTGTGTCGCCGAGAATGACAAGGGTCAGTCAAGCCAGGCCACCTCAGCAGCCTCATTCATTGATCGAGTTATCGACTGATAAGTGGTCGATAAGGAGTGCACGAGTACCTCTTTCCCCCTACCCTTGTCTTGTCTGGTCTGGTCTGCCCCGCAAAACCGATATAAGTTTGTGAGGTCAGTTAGTAAGAGTTGGGTACATACGGTAAGGGTAGACGGAAGTATAGAGATGCAGGGTGGAAATTCCAAAGATTAGGGTGATGCAAGAGAGTCGACGGGGGAAGAAAAGGATGCAAGCGGCCTTCTCTGTCTTTGCCGGTTGGAAAAGGCAAAAGGTTAAAAAAAAAAGCCGGGGTCGTGCGTTTGGTACCTTTTGGTGCGTTGGGTGCTGTAAGTCCATCGAGAAATGGAATTTCTGGGTCGCGAAACTTTTGGCGCCTCTTGCCCCCAGAGCCCAGAGCCTCGCGGCGCAATTACCACCACCCAACCAGCTCCTATCACCGGCACCAGTACCACCACTGCAGATGCACCCTGTACCTATTACCATTATTACCACCGCCCCCTAGCGAGACTGTAGATGTCGAGGAAATTATGAAATGCTCGCGTCCTTTTAAAGTGCAGGCAGTAAAACAACGAGAATGGTTGCAAGCGCGCCACCCTCGAGTTAGACGGTCTCGAGTACTCCCGGTCGAGACCCGAACAAACAGCTGGAAATGAGTTGGAGATGTCTCAACACTCCCAGACTTATCGGCTAGCCTAGCATCGAATAGCTAGGCCAGTCAAGCAGCAAAGCAAACCAGGCATGCTATCTACGTTGATATGCTCTAAATAATCACCCGCCGTATGAATTTTCCAACCACCTCTCTTGCCCCTATTCCGAACATCGTCAAGTATAAGCACCCATATTTTTAGAGATGCGCTGTCCTGCTTATCCAATCCAACAATGAGATAGATTGCAACGGGACCTCAGAGGATAACCCTCGAGTAGTGGCTATTCACGCCACCAAGACCTCGAATTAGCTAATCCCCTAGAACGATGCCATACCTATATCTATTTCCTTAGGACAGATAGATAGCAGGCAGATCTCACAGGTCCGTTGTTCGCTCACTGCTCTAATGGACAGTCGGCTTGTGAGTCAGTGTCTGCTTGGTCAGGAGACGGCCGTACGCAAGTTGTAAGACCGAAAAGCCGCAATGCAAGGTGACTCTGCATCTGCATCCCAACCTCCATTCTCTCATGCTGAAGTTGTAACTACCGCGCGATAGGTAATTATCGGTAGTAGTTTGGCTCACTCTTCTCCTCATCCAGTGCGCTAGTCTGGTATCAATCGACCCTGTTACAAGCCTTGACAAAGAAATCCATATAAAGAAAATATGGAATTATATGATAGTCCTGGCACTCGTGGCCAAGCGAAGTTAGATCGCAGAAGGATAATGAACTTAGCCTCATATCCAGACGAAGCCTAGTAAGACTGTGGCATCGCGATATGGAAGAGCGATAAAAAAGGCCGGCAGGATCGGATGCCGGTGATAAGGCACAATATCATACAGGTAGGGAATTGCACTACATCTGGCTCAAGTGACGGAAAGCCCGTAAGATCTTTTGAGGGTCAATACTGGTGGTATCCGGGGAACCAGCAGGTTCCATTCGCACCACAGGTTGAAGGTCATTAAGGAGACCAAGTTCGATATAGTTCGCCCCAGACATAACCCAACATACTGCCGTGCTCAATGAAAGGTAGTTCTTCTCTCCTTTATACACACTGCTGCGGGCTCGAGGCCGGGAGCGGTGAGATGTTGGTATGTTGCTGGGGGTAGGTAATCGCGAATTAAGACGGCCGAAAGCTGGAACGGCCGGAGATGAGGGGAATTGTTGATAACGATCCAACAGCTATCCGACGTACTCGTCGGCAAGAATAATCGTTGCAGTAGTATTCCCTTTACTTAGTGCTGGCTTATGCCATGCAGCCGAGTCAAACTTCTTGGAGAGGTCGTAAGAGAACCAGTGATTCCGACATTATCAAATGCAGCATTGAGCAGGTTTGACGGTGTCGGTCGCATGTCATCTTTCGTATCTGCATGCTGCTACCATCAAGGCAAGAGCGAAATTGAAAAGTTGGGTTCCTCGAAGTACGAGCATGTTGGCGAACTCAGTCTTCAGCGATACTAGAGTCAGCAAAAGAATTGCATGGGCATGGCGGTGATTGACTTGAACGTTGGATGATGAATGTTGTTATCGGGAGGTGTGCTGTCTATCCGGGTTGGAGAAGTAAGGTAATTCCGTTCACTGTGGGTACAGTGTAATCTTCCAGTCAGTCCGACTTAGCAAACTGTGTTACCTAATTGCCTTACGTAATCTGTTGCCCCGCGTGGTTTTCCAGCTGCCCCACGATTCGGTGTAAGTCAATATGGTAACCTTGGACATTTCCTCTTGGCACAACACAAGCTTCTCTGTTGAAGAAACCTGTAGCGAAGATCAACTTACTGACATGTGTGAAGGGGTTACGAAGTACGGCAAGCTATACTACTTCCTGTATAAGCATAGAAGGCGGAGGTTAATCGTTGTCCTTCCCTCCTCATCATCATCCACTACTATGCACCCGGCTGTCTTGTCTCCCGTCATTTTGACAATCTTAAGAGCGAGCCAATAAATCCAGATCTTTAATCTAGACTTGACAATGCATTATCGAAGGAGTGGCCTCGAGGTCTAGCTTGATCAAGTTAGCTACTACCATGTTCCCGTTAACCCTAGCAAATCCTACTGATTCGCTCCCATTCCCGATCCTCGTCATCTCGGATCAGCGCAGTTCCTGCCAGCAAAGTGTAGTTTCGAGGCCGAGACCACAGGGCCATATATACGCAGGGCTGCTTAGCCACAAGTCATATACTACCGGTACCTACATATGTATGTATGTGGGATGGGAACCGGTACACCATCCCATCCTCCCGGAGTCTACAAGAATGTGTTTGTCGATACTCAGATCCTGTCTCGATACCTGGCCCTCATGTCGTATGCCAAGGTTTACAATATTACACATATTACACAAGAAGCTATATATTCACGCCACATATGTCATGAGTAACTTCAACATTAATAAATAAGAAACGCTACTTATACATTACATAGGTAGCTAATAGTCAAGTGAGCAGGTGGTAGTGATTAGGTGTTAGTACATAGGTCGTTATTCTATCCTGAGATGTAGGCGAGATATCGACTACCTTCCTTCACTTCTAGTAAACTTGGGGGTCTCCTAGCTTAATAATAGGTTGGACACATTCGTCGACTTCAACTCATGTCTGTTCGTCTGATAGATTACCGGCAGAAGCCCCCGCGTCAGCTGTTTATGGTATCACACCCGCAGCGATGAGCACAAGGGGTTCCCATCGACTCCGTAGTCCAAGCTCACCATTTCTTACAGGCTGCGCTTCAGATTCTAGCCAACTTCTGGGAAACACGAGGCGTACGCACAGATTATATTTTAGGTTGGATCTTGATGCTACCATTATGATCGACCATTAAGCTGTATTAAGATCACACCATCTAAGTCTATCGTAGCTCAGGATCGGTGCAGATGTGCAACCCACCAAGAGGATATACCCTCTATTTACGGCATAATGAAGTGAGCCAAGCAGCAACCAAGATATTCCTCACTGGCGGTTCGCAGGCCCGAAGGTCAACCTCTTGACATTGTCCAATGGATCTTACATGCACAAGATCTGCGGGTGCAAGTTCAAAACGTCACTTTCCAGCAGAAGCAATTCGACGTCCGGTGTGGAGAGCTTATTCGTTATTTCCGGAAACAACGAAGAAACATCCAGCCACGCGTACTTCCAATCGTCATTTCAGATATGTGAGAATTCAAAATAGTAGCAACCGATCTAGTGAAGTCGGGACTCATGAACTTGCTGTGTCGTACCGAATCCTGAGATAGATAGGTAGATAACTGATAGGACCAAAGGACATGGAGGTTGTAAAATGTTACAGGGGATTGTCTGGGCTGTGTTCGGGAAGTTTGGATCCCAGGCCGCGGCGACCCCAGACTAGACCCTATTGGGTGCGAGCCTTTCCCAACAGGGCTTAAGTCGCTTGAGCCCCAACCTTATTGCGATAGCTTAGCGAGTGGACAAGGGACGACGAAACCGCTACTTGTTCCATCTTTGCCTCATCTACTTCTGCCATTCAATGCTCTCTGATAGCATCAAGTCTTGGTTGTGGCCTATGGCCCGTAGTGGCAGACCTTGCCCTACACCATGCTCGACACATGCTCAATTCCATGCTTGCCACGGTCCAGTCTAGCTCGAATTGGTATTGTCCGCGTACTCGGACCCCTGACCACTCGCGGATTCTCGTCTGAAAGATACTTGGGCTGTTCGCTCGTATGAATTGGCATGGCTAGAAGCTTCATCAGTGTGGGTTATCGCCGCTGACGGCCGGTTCTGGCCAATCCCAGCCCTTCCTGCTTCCCAGCTTGGACTGTGCAAAGCACTAAGATGATGATGGCACCCTTGAACCACCTGCAGAATGAGCCGTTGGCTTGAACCCGGAGCTGTCTGGCCCGCGCGGGACTGCCCAAGCTACTACGTACCCTCGACGTATCTGTAGTCCTCAAGGAGTTGGTCTCTTATTATCAACTTCTTTTATGCATTCTTTTCATTTTGCCATCTCCTCTGGAGGAGTCTTGTGGCCTGGTGCACGTTTTTTGCTTCACCGGTCAACGCTGACTGTGGCCACGATAATCTCTACATTTCCATTCGTTCAGGCTTGACCTGCCGTCTGCTGGTTCAGGAATTGGTTCTCCTAATTTTTGAGCAGGCTCTCTGTATGGCATATGTGTCCATGTTCTCTTCTCGTCTCGTCTCTGCTTCCTCTCACTTGCAAGCGACCGCCATACTGTATAATCGAGCGCAACGTCGGCACGTCTCCTAGTTAGATGACTTGACCACGACTGCAGGCGACACTTAGGCCCAAAGCCCTCGCCTGATTTTGATCGAACCTGGGCTTCACAATGTTAAACAATATGGATAATTTTCATGGTTTCAGTAATTTGGGCGACAACTGGCAGAAAAATACGTCTTGGTCGGGCTATGAAAATGGTTTCTCCCAAGCTGCTTTCAATAGCAACTCGACATTTGGTGTGATCAATCAGTTCAAGTTCCTCGCTGCAAGGTCGATACGAACTTCGACAATTATCCTCGCCGTTTTCAACACGGTATCGGCTTTCGCAACTGCAGCAGGCATTTTCTACGATTGCTACACGAGAGCAAAACGATCAAAGCAAGAAACTAAGAAAAAGTGAGTTATAAGCGGTGATGGGTAACCCACGTATTCGGTACTTACACTTATCTCTAGAGTCGGCTTTTTTCGTTGTGTTCGAGGACCGGAGACATACCCCTTCGTTCTATCTCTGGGTATCACAATCCAAGGCATCATATTTGCAGTCTCCCAGTCGTACGGCCTAGACGGTCTCTTCATACCTGGATGTTCCTTGATATCCCAAATCATGTGGCCAGGTACGTAGCATTCACTGGTGAATTCGTCGACGATAATATGTACTAAAATACGTCTCAGCGGTTTTCATTGTACCTTACATTCAATTGGTCTTTGGATTAGAGGTTACCTTCCGAGCCCTTAGAAGCACGCCGTTCCCTCCGAGGAGCAAGTGGACTGTTCCGATTTGCCTTGCAATAGTCAAGATTCTCCTACTAGCCACTGGCTTGGTCGGCGTTTTCATACGTCCTCCAACTTTCTGTTTTGCTTCACTTTTCTGGTTTGTCGCGAAATGGGCAGAAGGCGGCTTCGTACTACTACTCATGATCGCTATCGTCTTGGTGATTTGTAGTTTCATTATATTTACCAGGCTAACCCGATACTCGATGATTGAGGACACCGAGAGGATCAGCGCCTCTAGAATGGTGTATTACCTTGCTTTGGCGGTGGTGACCAATGTGGGCTCTGCGTACCATGCTTATAAGACGTGCAACCGCTAATATATTTGTAGGCTTTGATCGTCCCGTTCTTTATTCATCTGACCTTCTCGAATCCTATGGATGATAACGGTGGTCCCGGGTTGACGTTGTCTATGATCTCAGCCGTCGTAGCCAATGTTACCGGACTTTCGACGGGCGGTCTTCACCTATTCCTTCGATCCAACACGATTTCTACGATTGGCCCCAAGAACAAACTTGCCGAGTACGAGCGCCAAAAGTTAAAATACCAAATTCGAGTGAGGGGAACAAATGATATGGACTTCAATGGCCACATGCTCCAGCCAGTCTCCGGGCCCCGATCTCTGTCGAAGACGGAAAGCCAAGAGAACCTCATGAATGAGAAGGACGATGCTGCAGAGCTTGGACAGAGCACATTCCCAAGGGATTCTCAGCAGTTCAGTCCAAACAATCTAAACCCTCTGAGATCCAACGCAATATTTGGGCTTGCGAATATGCCGCGAGTCCCAGAGCCCTCTCAAGTCCCTCTTACCCCTTCAACTAATATGCATGCTCGAAAACCATCAGCATCATATACCCTCTTCCCTAGTAAGAACCAAGGCAACACTACCTCGGTTGCGCTACTGCCGTCCACAGCCTACAATCCCAACTTACAATCCAACTTGGCCACGACTAACCCTGCATTCAACGACTTCAACGATACTCTCAGACCGCCACCATCAATTCACACTGCTTGGGGTCGCCACAAGCGGGATTCCTCGATGGCTTCGTCAGCGACAGTTCAGATTGGTCTGCGTCTTTCAAACGTTGCAGATATAGGACCATTGGCGGCCAGCAAAGTTTCCACAGAGGCCGAAAGAGTTTACACTCTAGATTGTCCTCACAAAGAAGAGCTGCCGAGTACTTATCGGCCAAGTCCTCTTGCAACCTTCACCACATCAAACGTTTCGCCACCACGGAGCCCTATTCTTTCGAGAGACTCGAGAATCAAGAACCTCCCACCAGTACCTGCCGCGTCCGGAGAGGGGAGTGAGTGTACACTGAGTCCAACGGTATACAATCCAAATAGCCCCACAAAGACAAAGACCCCAAGTCCAAGGGGAGTTGGGTTCAACGTTCCACGACGGGTGAATACTACACCAGTACAGGGTGGACCCACGGAGTCACCGTCTCGAACTCGTGGAAACTCAAGTAGTGCGACAAACGGCAGGTCTGATTGGATCTAAAGGCCCTCGAGACCAATGTGCACCATTATCTACTCTTTAAGACTATTGATAAAGGGCGCATTGATGTTTACCACTAGAGCTAATCTATTCTTTTCCGAGACTAGATTCCTTCATTAGCTTTCCTTCGATATCGTCTTCTGTGCGTCACAAAAGCACGGCGAACATCCTCGTTCTCTTGTACTTCTTTTTTTTTCCGTTCGATTCTTCCATTAGATGGCGTTGTGTGGTTGGTAAGATACCAAAACAGACACGGCCAAGACTTTTATTCTTCTTTTATCTACGTATCGAGGTGACTGGGAGGGATACAGTATTTGCATATACGGGCGTCCATCAGAGAGACGAGAGTCACCTCTCATCTTTTCATTTCTAGGTGGTTTTCATGGTGGACGGCTAGCAGCTATGGGTACTATCCTATGTGAACTAGCTGGAATACTGTATGTTTAGGGGGACGGTGTATCCCCGAATGACTGGATGACAAAACAAAACTACGGACGCTAGCGGAGTGCTAAGGAAGAGGATCCATGGTGATCTCTAGTGGTATGGACAGTAATAGCTGCCGTAGACGATCTAGCTAGTACAACACAAATATCCTGATATTCCTACCTCGTAGTGCAATTTGATGTGCAGCCCTTGATCAGCCTTGTGACGTTATCTGACCCTCTTTTATGCTGATCGAGAAACGGCCCCGAAACGGGGGGAGTCGGTTCTCAGCCCGAAACAATAGGACTTCCAGTACCCGTCCGGACTTGTTTATGAAACAGGTTCCGGTAACAAGCCTTGCATCCTGTAAACGTAATAGGACAGATTAGTAACGCAAATCCATGACAACGATGAGGCGTAGAGACGAAGTAATCCTCCAATTCGACTACTAATTTAGGGGCAGCCCCAAACAAAGGAAGACATATGCTTACCCTACCCATTATCGGATCTGATACTTGGTCATCATCAGATAGGCGAACTTCAGCCCGTAAGGCTTAGGCGGGAGCAGCACACGGTCGACTTATTATAGAAATATCAAGGGTGTCAAACAAATCGACTTATGAATGGAAAAGGGGCTTGCAGCCCATCCGCCTCCACAATGAACCTTTTGGCGGTCATAGGAGACAGATTCTGGAGTACGGATACAGTCTTCGCGCTCTAAATACCTAGCCTCGCGACAGGTTTCAGTTAGACAAGATCTTTAGTACGGTTATCCTCCGGCTTCATGTCCCGCATGGCTTCGCCATCCATGATTCCGTGCAGGTAGCAATCCCCAACCACAATATACGAGTCAACAATCAACCCATTTGCACCTATTAGGGGGGCGGCCTTTGGCCGTAAAATATAAGGGAAATTGGATCCGGGAAGTACGTGGACTTGGTCTCCTCTCCGAGTCTTCGCTGGTCCAATACCCACGGCGCCCGAATCCGTTAGGAACATGACGGATTCTGCCAGTGCCAGACTATGCGTTTGTGAATAATCAGAGGGAATAGCCGCCGTTGTTTCCTCTTTTTGGATGGAGCAAAGGAAGGGTCTCATGTTGTAATAGTCATCCTGCGTCGTTCTACGAAATTGAAGCGTCCCGTTCAGCCCATCTCTGACAGAATCATATATAAGAGCACGCCAGAATTGTGATTCGACTGAGGTCTCACAAGGGGGGTCAGCAGGCCAATTTCGAATACTGGCCATCTCCATCCACTGGCGTATAGCAAGGTGGCGCTGGTCCCAGCCCTCCCGAGTCATCACTAAGACACGATCTCCAACGACCTTGACGGTTGCAACCTTTGATGATTGAATCCTCAGTACTGAATCATTAATTAAGTCGACCTTCATACAGGGCAACACACAGGTAGCGAAGAGGCTCAATACGGGCCACTTGGTAGTTCGATACATCTGGATTGAGCGACGATCGAATTGGCTCACCCGAAAATCGAATTGGTTCACCTCAATATCAGGCACCCAACTAGGCAGGCCGTCATTGTCAGAAAGCCACCTAGAGCCTACCAGACATGTGAGATTCCGATTTTGCCGTATGATGCCAACCATAGCGCGGCATATGGCTGTACTGTGCGGTAGGGAGTAGTCTGGAATCAATGGCTTCGTGTCGCCCCAGTCGGTAGCTAAGCCCAAGAGTCCATAGAAGAGATCTCGTTGGTCGGTCGCGTCTAAATTCCAGAACGTGTTGCGAAGGAATACGAGTGACAGCTTTTCGCCTCGATCAACTGCCTCCCGGGTATATACTAGCGGGTCCTGAATAGTGGCGACGTCGTCCAAGATAGGGTATGCCAATGGATCTTCCCACAATCCAGGCACCCAGTCAGTGCAGCAGTTTCTCATATGCTTGATCGTCTGAGCATTAAAGCTTCGAAAGACGTCGTAAGTACATGTCTCAGACGAGAAGACAAATTCGACCTCGCCAGGCAAAGCCATCTCTTGCACGACCCAGATCCGAGTAAACCAGGGCGCGTCAAAAACGACCCCCAGGCCTTTGAAGTGAGCCCTGAAGTCGGGGTGTACCCTAAGACTGTGATCATGGTCTGTAGAGATGTAACAGGGTAGCTCATTATAATGTCTGTCCTGCCCTAGGATGCGAAGCAATTCAAATGCTCGCCGGGCATGCAGAGACATCGGCGGCCGTGACGAGCATCCCGCATTACGGAGGGCATCCATATCTTCACCGAGCCAAAGCGTTGCCTTCTCACAGCAAGTGTAGATAGTCCCCATCATGGCCACTTGGGCAGACTTCTCCTTCTTGTCGTCTTGGTTTATGCATATTGCATCCACCCACATAACCCGTGGTGATTTCGTGCTGCGGAGGCGTCGAAGGGCGAAGAATAGATTCTGGGTGACCTCGACCGTTCGGCCATCCACCCTGATAGGCTTTCTGTTGATCGAGTCTCCCCAGACATATGAAAGTGCTTCATAGCTCGGTTGATCATCTATGGAAGCAACCTGTAGACTGCATTCAATCTTATTGTTCCAAGATCCGGGGTAGATAGTGAGGAGCCTAATCTGACGGTCCGGTCGGTCTAGCGGAGTGTATTCGTAGTTATCGTCCACCGCATGAGTCCGAAACCTGGCCCAAAATTTTGTTATAAATGGTATTTCAACATTCATGCTGACTGGCTCAAAAATCCTCAGGTCGGGTGCTTGAAGTTTTTCTATATCATCACGAAAAGACGAAGAAGGAGAGAGGTTGCATTCTCATCAGGTTGCTGCCGGTTGGCTCTCATAGGTAGGTACCCAGGCTGAGGCCGCCATCCTTCGACAAATCTAGGCCGCGCACCACTCCACTGCCACAAAGTTTTGATAACACATCGAGATATAGCTAAATGTCATCAGTTTTATACACATATCTAGAATATACATACCTAGTATATATAGATCTATGTTTACCCCTTACTTCTCTTAGACTTACAAAGAGCTAAGACATGCAGCACCAGCCACACTGTGGCGCACGCTTCCCTAGATTAGGTACCTGGGTACCTGTAATTTTCTCGCTTTTCCAACCATCAAATGTGAGATTCTCAGTCATAATTGTAATCCGGAAGCCAAATAAATAAGCTGGGGCGGAAATCCGAGCACCGGAGCTAGAATGAGGGCATGAGGTAGATATCTACCTACCTTACACATAAGTCGTCCCTATGAGGTTCGCGGACATCGTCATCGATTTGGCCGCCGTTGTCAAAGCATCCCGGTCCGTCGCATCGAGGCACATAGAGCTTCGAGCTCGGCAAATCGATCGCTATGGCCAAACCTCAAGCATTGTGCGGTCTCTGAGAGGGAACCGGCCTGCTGCCCATTCGAATCAACCGGCATCGGGCACTACAAATGACGCTTCAGCCAGTGATGAACAACCGCATAATGCTGCCTCCCAACCCAACTCGACTACACCAAATTCTGAGAGCGTATCGCCCAGTATAGATGATCATTCGTCAAGTGGTCTTAAAGGCGATGTCAAAATATCCCCACAGAAGCCACAAGATGATTACAGGAATCTCTTTCGAAAGAGCCCGTCCAGTGAGGCAGCAACAACACAGCATGCGCCGGTAATACAGTCAGATCAAAGTGCAATCCTAGTACAATTAAGGAAAAGCGCCGACGAGGCTGAGAAACGCAATAATATCGAATTATCTGCTGGTTCTCAGCCCCCCCTGGCCAAATCAAGCGCTACAGCTGAGAAAGATGTCCCTTCGGATGTGGATATCAACGTATTCCACACGAGTCGGGGCTCGCAGATGCTAGAAGCACAAAAAGATGCCATAGGAGCAAAACGGCCTCACGTCCCCCCTCCAACCCCCGGTTGGTTCAAGGACTTTGGGCACGGAAGGGCGCAACCCCACCAGGAGGAAACGCGGGCGTCGCCTCCTCCTATTGCTGAGATCACGGCGGCGCGAGAAACCCCGGCCACGAATGAGAGCACGACACATACTGACAGAGATAAGGATGAGTCATCTGTTAAAGCAGAGCCTCCAAGCCGCGATGCTGAAAAGGAGCATACGCGGATGGTGGACGAAATCCTATCGAGAGCAGAAACAGACACGCCCCCAGATGCACCGACCGATACACCAGTCACCATGTTCAGCAACGAACCAGCGCGACCGGCTTACGTCCTCCGCGAGTCCAAGGTCCCGGCCACGCGCCTGAGCCGCCTATGGAACTACGGGGGTCTAGCCGCTGGCATGCTCGGCGGGGCCATCAGCGAGGGGCTTAGCCGGGGACTAGGGGGCGGTAGCGGCGAGGGCTCGGTGCTGTTCAGCCCGGGGAACATGGAGCGGCTCGTAGCCCGGCTCTCGCGCATGCGTGGCGCGGCGCTGAAGATGGGCCAGATGATGAGCTTCCAGGACTCCAAGATGCTGCCGGCGCCCATCCAGGACGTGCTCCAGCGCGTCCAGGACCGCGCCGACTACATGCCCGCCTGGCAGCGCGATCGCGTGCTCGTCGCAAGTCTCGGCCCCGACTGGCGCACCCGCCTGTTTGCTGACTTTGACGAGACGCCTATCGCCGCGGCGTCCATTGGCCAAGTCCACCGCGCCACTCTGAAATCCACGGGCGCTAAGGTCGCCGTCAAGATCCAGTTCCCCGGCGTGGCTGACTCAATCAACTCGGACCTGGATAATCTAGGAATGCTCCTAACAGCCTCCAAGATGCTGCCCAAGGGCCTGTACCTCGACAAGACCATCGACAACGCGCGCACGGAGCTCGGTTGGGAGTGCGACTACGAGCGCGAGGCCGCGTGTGGCCGGCGGTACAAGGAGCTCCTCGCCGATGAGCCCGACGTGTTCGCGGTGCCCGAGATCTACGCCGAAGCGTCGGGGAAGCACGTGCTGACGATGGAGTTCATGGAGGGCGTAGGCGTGACGAGGGGCCAAGCGGTGTCATTCACGCAAGAGCAAAGGGACTGGATCGGCACGCAAATCCTACGGCTATGCCTACGCGAGATCACCGAGTTCCGCTTCATGCAGACGGACCCGAACTGGACCAACTTCCTATACAACGCCTCAACCAACAAGCTCGAACTCCTCGACTTCGGCGCCTCGCGCGAGTTCCCCGAGCGCTTCGTCGCGCAGTACGTCGGGCTGCTAGCCGCAGCATCGCGAACCGACCGCGGGGCCATCAAGTCGCTATCAGAAAGCCTAGGGTACCTGACGGGGCACGAGAGCAAGACGATGCTGGACGCGCACGTAGCGTCGATCCTGACGCTGGCGGAGCCGTTCCTGGCGTCGGCGCCCGAGACGTACGACTTCAAGGACCAGACCATCACGGAGCGCGTCAAGGCGCTGATCCCCGTCATGATCCGCGAGCGCCTCAGCCCGCCGCCCGAGGAGACGTACAGCCTACATCGCAAGCTGAGCGGGGCCTTCCTCTTGTGCGCGCGTCTGGGTAGCCGAGTGCGGTGCCGCGAGCTGTTTGAGCGCGCGCTGGAGAAGGTGGATTTCGAGGTGGCGTATAGGTAGAAAAATGTATTATTGTTCACGCACTCACACACCCATCTCTGTATAAACAATCTTCAACTCTGTCGTTAGTAATTAGGGGGAAGGGGAAATATGGAGCATTGCGAGGAGGGATGTAATGATAGATAGAAACACAGCGGGAAAAAGCATAGAAAATTGGTATCATCGTTTAATGCTCTAATAGATAGAACTGTCGCCACACTCCTGTACTCTACTGCACCAAAGACTAAACTAGGCCAGACCAGACCAAATCAACAAAGCCTGTCTTTTTTCAGCTTCATCCGCTGTCTAGTGTTTATCTCGCCTCCCTTCTCGCCACGGGCATATCCCTCCTCTCCCTAGCCGTCAACTTCTTCCTCCTGCGCTCGATAGCCCGATCAACCTGCTTGCCCTTCATATCAGCGAAGCGGTCGAGGAGCAGGCGCTTCTTCTGCTCGCTCTTCTTGAGGTAGAAGGGCTGCTTGCCCTGCCTGACGAGGTCCTTCTCCTGGCGGCGGTGTTCCGCGACCACCTTGCGCTCCTTGTCGCGGTGCAGCTGCGCCTTCTTCCTGCTCTCCATGGACGCGAGCGCGCGCTTGAGTTCTTCTTTGGCCGACGCGTCCTTGGTCTTCTTGACCGTGTCGCGCAGCCGCGCCATCTCCGAGTCCCGGTACTCGTCTAGGAAGGCGTACGCCCTGCGCGCCTTGTCCTCGTCTAACGGCTTTCCCGACACGGCGGCCGAGAACCGCGGATCTCTGGCGACGGGCTTGTGGACTTGCACGACTTCTCGCTTGCGGCTTACTTGGCGCTTGCTCGATTGTTCGGTGGGCGCGTGCTTGTTAAGTCGGTGAGGCTTAGGTGCTTTCGCTTTGGATTCTAGCGCTCCCTTATAGTTGCGACCGTCATCGTCATCCTCTCCCTCCTGCTCCTCGTCTTCTTGTGATTTGCGTCCTTTCGCCCGCCGTGTGTTAGGGAGTGATGCTTGTGCCTTTGCTAGGGCGCCGAAGGAGATTCGTGAGACGGTTGCTGGAGGATCCTCTGCTTCTTCATCATCTTCGGACGAGGAGCCAGACTATAGATATAATTAGCATCCTAGCTTTTCACATGTCACGAGAACTACACGGTTGCCACATACCTCATCGATGCTCTGCTCCTCGACCTCTTCGCTCTGTCCTTCCGAGTTCTCATCTCCGCTACTATTCTCTCCAGATTCGTCACTAAAGATCTCTTCCGGTTCTTCTCTCCTCGCTTTAACACGTCGCTGGAGACTAGGAAACGGTGCTTTGCGCTTATTCGCTGTTCTTCGGTCCATTGTGGCAGGAAATAATATCTGGTCTTGAGTTACGAATTGTACATGTAAGTCGCAAGTTCAGTACCAGGTACCTAGGTACGTATCCCACTTTAAAATAATAAAAAGTGACAGCGATAAGACGGAAATTGGTTATCGATAAGTATTCTTTTATAATTTTAGCGTTACATTCGGACTTGGGCCTATAATTCCAGGTCCTTTAACTCCTTGTGTATCTCAACTATACATCGTTCGGCACGCCTTCGCTCGCCGTTATGCTCCATGTTGCGCATGTTTCTACCCGGCCCTCAAGGCTTCACTTTTGCTATCTAACCATCCCATTCCGCTATTTCTCCGTATCCGCGACGTATTTTCGGAACGAGAAGAATTATCGCGACTACATACAATCCCGGCTGCCAAAAAAGTCGCAATATAAGGCTACACTTGACTACTTACAATATAACGCTACATTTGACCACCCAAGATATTGGAGAAATAAGAAGAAAGAGAAGATTATAGTCATTCCCGAGGAGGAACCCCGGCGCCTCATCATGAGTGCAGGGAGGTGGAGATACTCGCTAGAAGACCGACCATACATCTCGCCAGCTCCTGAACATCCCTTTTCGAAGACGAAACCTACCCCAGAACAGCGCCGCCTAGAAGAACGGAGAAAAGAGATGGCAAAAAACGTGAAAATCGCCCCGTCCGCCGCATCAGGCGGCGTACCCGATCCGACCCCTGAGTACCTCATGACGGCATCAGTCCCACCCTTCCAACTCCCCTACGCGCGCCAGCTCCTGGTCATCGTCGACCTGAACGGCACGATGCTGTACCGCCCGGACCGCTTCCGGGCCTCCGCCTTCATCGAGCGGCCGCACGCGCGCACCTTCCTAACCTACCTCATCAACACCTTCAACGTTATCATATGGTCCTCCGCCCGGGACCATAACGTGAGAAAGATGTGCGGGCAGCTGCTCACCCCCCAGCAGATAGAGCGCGTCATCATCTTTGGGCGCGGCGACTTCGGCCTATCCGCCGAGGACGAATTATTACATGTTCAGTGCTACAAGCGCCTCTCGCGGATATGGGACAAGAAGGTGGTTCAGCGTAAACATCCTGGCCGGGCAGCCGGCGAGCGCTGGAGCCAGGCCAACACCATCCTCGTGGACGACTCGCTCGAGAAGGCGCGCAGCGAGCCGTATAACTTGATTCAGATCCCCGAGTTCTTGGGGGAAACAAAAGATGAGAGCAACGTACTGCCTCAGGTGCATGACTACATCAACGAGTGCGCGCGCCAGGCCAATGTTAGTGCATATATCAGGTCCCGGCCTTTCCGGGTGGTACCGAATTGGGAGCTAGGGTCGACACCGCCCAGCGAAGAAATGTTGGATGGACACGAAGAAACCCAAAAGAGCTCTGAACTAGTTGTGATTATCCCGTATGGCACCGTCAAGGCACGCTATGTTGCGCTCTAATGCTCAGCCAAGACAACCCTCTGGTGATGTCCACGGAAACAGTCGACATGATGAAAGGATGCCGTCACGTTGGAAGAATGGATAATAGATACCTTGTTACCTCGATACCCCTATCATTTGCCTTGTGCTTGATTTTCACTAGATAATAGAGTAACGTGCAGAGACGGATGCTTGCCAATATATATGCGAAAGCAACAGAATCTCTAGCCTGGTGAATACGGATGCCCTAAATAAGTAATCGGTCTGATATATCTCAGTAGCTTGCCGAACAGACGTGACTAGGAGTATACTTATTGACAATACTTTTCATTGCTGCCATCTAATATAAACTCAGCGAAGTCCTCGGCTAGGTAGGTAGGTAGATATCTCATCCCAAGAAGCAGTGTCTGAAATGTCACTTCCGTTTCATCTTCTCCCTCTTAGTTTTTAGTTCTGTCATCTTGTCGTCCCACTTCTCCCACCCGGCCTGGCACAGGTCCTCCTCGACCACCAGGTCCCGCGCGCGGAGGAACCTCGCCACGGGCGTGTCCAGCGCCCACGCCAGCCACCCCGTCCGCCGCACCACGGTCGTGACCGCGAACCAGCCCACGGCGCTGACGGCGCCCGCGGCCGCGCCCACCATGACCTGCTTCTCGGTGTGGTAGTTGAGGTAGACGCGGCTCCAGGCCACGGCGGCCGCGACGCCGAGGCCCAGCACGCTCCAGGCGGCCCTCTCGGGCAGGCTCATGGGGGTGTGGTTCCGCCGGCGGACACGCGGGTGCGGCGGGCGATGGCGGAAGAGCAGGAATAGAGCTAACGACACGGCGAAGTACGCGACGAACTGCGCGTGCGAGCTCGGCATGCCGTACCCCTTGCCGTTCATGCGCCGCGGCCGCTCTTCTTTGATCAGTCGCTTGAGCGCGAAGTTTAGCGCTTCGCAGCCTAGTTGGCCTGCGAAGAGCAGTGCTACTTCCGCTTCGCGCGTCGCCCAGATCAGCGTTGCGTATACTACGCACAGCCCCTGCGGGATCAGGGCTAGCCATGCGCATAGGTAGGATAGGCGGTCTGTGGGGTCCTACGGTTGGGTCGGGAGGGTTAGAATGATGGTGCTGCGTTAGAGAGATAGAGAGATGGGGGAAGGAAGGGAGAGAGATAGACAGATTCGTGGAACTGGAATCGCGACTTACATAGTGTACGTGGGTGAGCGACAGCGACGCCAGGGGAACAGGGTCGTCGGACATTGTCGCAAGAGGAGAAGGGGAGATGATATTAGGTAGGCTAGGTAGATAGCGCCAGCACGTCACGCTATAGAGGTAGGTAGGTAGGTAGGTGCCTTTACCGATCGAAGATGCCGACTACGTATGCATTGCTCTTGTCGCGATAGATATGCGGTGAGATAAGTCGAGATTAGATGAGACGAGATGAGATGAACAGAGGAGACCAGCGTTCCTGTTGAACAGACTAGGCGGTGACGAGTCGCGCCAAGGAATTGAGTTGGCCCCGTTCAGCACTACCCAGACCAGCGACCTGTGATGCGTTCACGACGTGTGGAAGAGGAGATGTAGATGTGACTTAAGGGAAAATTAGCCTCGCCTTAAGACCCAATGCAATTTCGTGGCTTCGTCATAGGGAAAAGAGGCCAGCTGGCGGCCAGTTGGGTGGGGCTAATCACAGGGATGGCACACGGTTCAACCCATTTGTGTAAGAGAAAATAACTACACATATTTAGAGAGGATGAGATGTGAAAGTTAACAATTTAATAAGCGCATATATGAACACTTAAGTAAGGTGATCATGGATCTTATATCAAGGAGATGACGAAGAATAAGACAGGACCAGGACTGACTCTATTTTGTTCAGCCACGGAAGGACGCCAGTTCATTATATTGTAATCGATGCTTCAGATATGGGATGGTCCTGGCTAGATTGAATATAATACGGATATGTAAAGGCTTTTTTTCCAGGTTGAGCCAAATCTAGTCTCAGACTCGGCTAGATTGGAATCGGGCTGCCACGCGCGAGATTCTCTAGAGACATACCCCCTTTACTCTCTAAGCCCTCCGCTCCAGCATCATAATGTTAATAGGGGTATGTTAGGTACCTAGGTAATTAGGACTTTGAGGGAGTGTTGAGGACGTCTTAGCGCAAGCAATTCTGAACTTATCTACTAGAGATCGTGAGTATACCAGGTATATATAGGTGTCGCTTAAAGTCAAGCCCCTAACGGATCCAGACCGTCACGATGCGGATCATATGAGCGAGTAACCATTATGTTATTCCGCGAGGGACTAGCTCTAGAAGGCACTAGGTATACATAGAAATAGGGCTCTTCGTTTCCCATCTTGTCTCCTGTCTCAGAGCCAACCCCCTAATAAGTCAGACCTCTGACAGATGTGCTTCGAACGTTAGTCCGCCAGTTACACTAGCAGATCAACACCAACGGCAGCAACACACCTTGTGAGACCAGGCCCAGCCATGCTCTACCACGAATACATAGCCTTTAAAGATGGAGATTCCATATCCAGCACTGCCAGTTCCAGGGCCGGCGTGCCAGATTGAAGTTCAGCCTCGTTAGACTATCGTTGGCAGGCTCGAACAGGTTGCGCCAAAGTAGTATTGATGTTGGCTCGGTCTTTTAGGTGTATTCTCCTTCTGGGTATTTGACGCTAGGGTCAAGACGATTCATCAGTTCCACCTTACCATGCTGATGTTAGACTCGGTCGCCTTAGGGATTCCTTTTCCATACCCAGGCAAGCGCAGAATCAATCCCCTTATATGCGGCTGTGATTTCACGAACCCGCCTTATTGTTTCAAGGCTCATAACCTGTTGGCCGTGACAATACCTCTTTCCTAGGTATGAATTCTGAAAGATACCTGGTATCGTGTTGTTTCTTAGATTCTTGTCTTTAGTTAAGTCGTCACCCCTATCCCTAGCCCTCCACTTCCAGATAAGCAGAGTAAGGAGGTCTTGAATCCTTGATGTTGAAGAGACGGCAATCACGAGAAAATAGGAACCATGGTCGCATAAGACTTTCGTAGGGGGACTAGATATAGCATCTCTGAGGACTTTCACCTCGATAGATTAAGTCATAGTAAAAGTCCACGTTATGTTCGATGATTTATGAGTGTACGTATAAATCTAAAGCCTTGCAGTCAGTCTATGTTATCTACACATGGTTTAAGTTTGTTCTGAACCTCCACGTGTACTTAACAATCCTCACTTACCTCTACATGGGTATACGAAACTCTGATACAAGTTAACTAGGGTAGTTATATTATTTGCCTCGCTATTTACTTCAAGCTCCTTTTCGGCCATAGCTAGGCTAAATATCATTCGACTTATCAATCTACTCGTAGTATAGTCTATTCTACAGAGATGGTTTAGGGTAAGAACATTGGCAGTGTCGCGGTGGTATAAGACAATGAGGCGTAATATGAATATTTTATTTATTTATAGTTAAAGATAGGGTACGTCGAGGTTAAGAAAAGCCTTACTTATAGAGAAGACTTGTCACATTTGTATTGCGATGGGAAGTCTTCTAACATATCCATACCTCCGAGAAATCATATAACGACGTACCTAGGTACCTATGGGAAAGGGCTCACACCAAATAACTCTCGTTATAGTTACCTAGATACCTAGGCACCTCATGAAATAGTTGGTAGAAGTGTGTCAAACCCTAAGCAAATGGGAAAACGAGGGAGGCGCGATAGTTAGCGATGCATTAGGCAAAGAAGAGCAAGCTAAGAGATGCAACCATAACTCGTGAACAATACATAGAACAGTATAAATCAAATATGTGACAGGTCCAACAAGTGAAAGAAGAAGTGATAATTTAATCATGCATTTTGTGAGTTCATGCAAGCAGGCAATGGATATGAAAGGCAATGATCAGTTAATCAAAGCATTATATATCACCAAGTCAAACAATATCAGTCTTTGTTTAACCTGACATTGCCATCGTCTTTATTTCCGAATTATGTACCTTTGATTACTATGTTATCGGAGATAACTGCGGAGTACGTACCTTCGATCACAGCCCCGCGACTCATAAAGTGCACTACATAATGCTCTAGCGTCATTTACGTTGTACGAATTGCCCCGCGGTGCGCATTATCGATACGCGATAGCCCCACTACCATCGTCGCCGTCCGACTCATTCAGCAACGCCACAATATGATCCTCCTGTCCTTGAACAATACTTTTTGTTCTGATACTTATTGTTCACAAACTCTTCTCCCCATGAACACTACGTTTGTACTTGGTTGTTAGTTATGTGCATTTAAGTCCTAAACATCCTTCTCAGTCCCAAGAACTCATTCTTATTGTGACATCTCGCACTTGACTTTCGTGTCGAAGCTCCTCGAGTTTAGCAACAGGAAAATCCGAACCGACGAAAGTTATCTAATTCAGCAGTCGTGACAAGGTTCCGTAGCAGCATACACTTAGACTGCCCGGCGCATTTCTTTGGATGATAAACACAAAGACGTGGATATGTTCATGAACAACCGACATAACCAGACAAGCCTTTGTAACAACCGATGACCTTCAGTCAAGATGGAGGAGGAGGATATTCGTCATGTCGAATTGTCGACAATAGCAGCTATCTATCCCGAACTTCAGGTCGACGAGAATGACCCTCATACAGTCTCGATCGAGCTTTCTCTTAACTTAGCTAACCCACTCACTGTACTTTTCCCGGCCGCCACCGAAGGCGCGCCCCCAGTTCCGCCCGAGAATGGGCAACTTCCCGCGGCGCCAGTCGTGGATTCACACTCTCTGTCGTACCTACCGCCACTGCAAGTCCGCATAGCGCTGCCGGATGGTTATCCCGAGAAGAAACCGCCCAAGGTCGTTCTTTCGACTTCACCTCAGTGGCTATCGGAGCAAATCTTACGCAAGCTCGAGGGAGAAGCCGAGCCCCTATGGGAAGAAATGGGACGTGACCAAGTCATCTTCACGTACATCGATAATCTCCAGCAGTCTGCCGAAAATGTCTTCGGCTTAGTTGACGACAAAGGGCACCTAGAGGTTGGGCTCGAGCACAAGATTGCAATTCTCGATCACGATATCAAAGCAAAGCAGACAGCCTTTGGGAAGGAGACTTTCGAGTGTGGCGTCTGTCTAGACCCCAAAAAGGGCACCGTATGTCATAGGTTGCTCGACTGCGGACACGTCTTCTGTGTTGAATGCCTACAGAGTTTTTACAATAATGCCATCACAGAAGGCGACATAGCTTCCATCCAATGTCTAGAGCCGAACTGCGCCAAGGATCGAGAAGACGCTATAAAAGGCTCCATCAGGAAAAAGAAGGCAAAAACTGCCATCAGCCCCAGCGAGCTACTACAAATTCCGCTGGAACACGATATGGTTATGCGCTATGTCATGTTGAAGCATAAGAACGAGATCGAGTCGGATAAAGACACAGTCTATTGTCCTCGTTCTTGGTGCCAGGGTGCGGCTCGATCGAAGAAGCACAAGAAGCCCGAGGGACTCGAATTCGTCGAGGCATCCGATGACGAGTCTGACGAAGACGGCGCTGGAGGCGACAAGGCCAAAACTAAGACAACAGACAAAGAGTTACTTGCTATCTGCGAAGATTGCAGTTTCGCCTTTTGCACACGATGTGAACAGTCATGGCACGGCGAATTCGAGTTCTGCTTAGCGAAGAATACGTTGGAAAGGATCACGTTAGAGAATATGAAGTCGCTGGAATACCTGAGAATGCACACGACACCCTGTCCATCCTGTGATGCACCGTGCCAAAAGACGCAAGGCTGCAACCACATGTGCTGCTTCAGGTGCCATACACACTTCTGCTACCTCTGTTCTTCTTGGCTCGACCCTTCGAATCCGTATCGACACTTCAATGTCGAATCTGAGGACCCGGACAACACTTGTTACCAGAAATTATGGGAGGGCGATGGCAACGATGTAGAACACGCGGACGGAGGTGAGCCCGGAGGAGCTGGAGGACCCGGAAACGACCAACCTGGCCGGCATGGACAACAAGATGGGGGTGACGAGTTAGAAGATGACTCTGATGACTCCGACGACGATGACGACTTGGACGACGACGGTCGCCCATTACCAGCGCCGGCATTCCGTCGACGGGTGTTACCCGGCCAGCCTCGACCGCCAAGGGAACTAGTTAACGGGAGAGTCGCCGTCGCCCGTGAAGGGCCGCTCGTACTCCGCCTTGAGGGCAACGAGCCGCCGCCGGATCCAGTGGAGATTCCAGAAGGGCTTTTATTGCATCTCCAACGTCTTCAGCAAGGTATTCCAAATCCGAACGGAGAAGCTCACGCCCTCAATCAAGATCGAGGGGCCCGACGCAATAGGAGAGGCGGAGGTGCCAGGGTGAATCGGCAAAACAACCGGAACCGACCTCAGGGGCAGAACCAGCGAGCGAACAACAACGGTCGCAACGGCCAGGATGGGATGGGGGATGGCGAGGCGCCCCGTGGAGATGGCCAACTAGATGCCCGACAGGAGGCATGGATTCGTCAATTCGTGCAGCTGGCACTCAACGATCAGGAAGATCTTATCGACGAGTGGGAGAGTGATGACGAGTAGGCAAGGGAATTCCCGATAGGTGCAAAATCGGCCCCTAGGCAGAACAAGTGGTACATAGGACATGCGAAGGGGGGGCACGATAATTCCCAAAACGGCAACGACAACGGCAGGGCAGACATAATACCACTGTTCTTGCGAGTTTGGGGCTTTGTACATACCTAGGTACATAACAAATTTAGAAGAGCTGCTACGAGTTTTTTTAATTGAACTCCCGAAAGGAGCTTGACCACAAGAGACCGTTCCCTGGTAGCGAATTGGGGGGCGCGAACGCAAGCAAACCCTCTTGGTTAGCGGGCTCCCGGCAGCTGTCACGGGGGGGAGGGAGCGCAAGTTTGAAAGGGGGTGGTTTCGTACATACATAACGAATCGGTGCTCAGGTTTTGGCCAGCGGGCTTGCTGAGATAGGCAGATCTCGCCGGCTCGCAATGCTACGCCGAAGTGACATCCTTTGGGCTCGACGTTTAAACCAACCCCCTTGAAAAAAGAATGAATGGGTTGTTGACGACGACGACGACTACTACTCCTCGCTCCTCGCTCCTGCACAACACGGGATCTGCTAGGCTGAGTTGTATGTATGTGTGTGTAGGTACATACGCCGAGAGGCAGATTTTCCCACATCGTATATTAGTAAAGTAGAGTAGGAGAACAAGGGAGATTCGCTAATAATAAACATTGCGTTCCTACCTACATGTATGTAGGACCCTAGGTTAGGTTAGGCTGTGTCTGTGTATCGAAAAACGCCTACCTAGTACCGTAAGCACTCAAAATATAACGTATGTAACAGCAGCACTGCAGATTACGCTGCTGCCGTCGAGTTTCGTAACGCCTTCATATATTTCTGCGACGAAAGATTTTCGACAGGGTCGTTGTTGGTCGTGTCGGATTTCGCTCTCGTCTCGTATAGTCTGTCGTGGAAGAGATTCGGGGTTGAACTTGTTACCGTACTGCGCCGTCCCTTGACTAGTAATGCTCATAGAGAATCATTCCTAATATTAATGTTTTCACACTTACTCTTCTATTTGATGTCATCTTCGTCTCTCTCTTCCTCTTCGGAACCATCTCCGTCTGTTTCTTCGTTCTATCTACCTCGGCGTGCTGAGTCTACCCCGGCCCCTCCCAGCCCCCTTGTCGGGAGATCTCTGTTTCTCATGAGTCATGTACAGGTGTACCTGCGACGATCTGTATGTATCGTGCAGCTTATCATGCCATTACCCTATCTACATACGAACAAGCAACCCTTAAAGGACCCCAGACGGGAGGAGTGAAGGTTGTGGGGGTTTCAGGGGAGTGCAAAAAGAAAAAGATTTGAACAGGTGCCCGTATTTCTTATTGGTGCTAATTGGTCATTTATTACAGCGAGCGGGCGAATTCTGATTCGTTATTCCCCTTGTTTTCTTTTCTATTTCATTTTCCCTGCCTTGACTTTGTCTCCCCCCAGTTGTCAGAGGTATCCGGTACAGTAAGGAATCGTGGGGCCGAGTATCAATAACTGGACAAGGCTGGCCCGGCACTGTTATCATGAGATGATATCCCATGGCGGGGCTTAATTCGTACGATACCTACGCTATTCATGCGCAGAGTTGACAACTACAATTATAGCTAGCTAAGGTATATGATATAGGTCGAGTTTGATGAGAGTTCTTATGAGCACGTCTTTAAATATCACCAAAGCGGCCCACCTCGATATTGCTCTTTAATGAATATAAAGGCGACATCCTGGAATGCCACATGCTAGACCTGCATGACCGGCGGCTTCGATCATGGATATCAGCTTTAAGAAAGAGTTGCGAGCGGGCTATGAGCATCGCGTAGCTCTATTTGGACAAAGTAGATTAGAAAGGGGTCCCCCTTGGCGGAAGAGGGCGACGCTAACTGGACTGGCGCAAGGTGGCGGCCGCGTGCGGAAATGTTTTTGTCGATAGTAGCGTCTGGCTTACACGTGGGAAGTTATACAACGTAGTATACAGATTTAGATGAAGTTGAATTGACTTGTCCTTCGACAGATGCCCAGAATAGGCATTGATTGGGGGCGGTTTGTCTATTTCTGCAGGGCGGCGGTTGCATCGGCGCGCCCACAAGGGAAAGAGATTCGAGCTGCGCGCGGAAGGGCTGGTGGCAATAAAGCTTCAAGCTGGGTAGCGAGGGACTGCGAGGTTGAGATTCAGGGCCAGCCGCAATATGGGGGGAACTTTGCTGGGGGGAAGAGGGACGGGCGCCGACGATGGAGATTGGCCAGGTTAAACTCGGGGGGTCATCTCCAGGCTAAAGTAGGCAATGCATAACGGGTGTCTCTATATAGCCTCGCCAAATCTTGGCAGCCTGCCTGTCCTCTTTAGCGTGGGTAGGTATGTATGTGGGTGTTGTTATTATTAAACTAGGAGGGAAAGATAGAAAGGATTATGTGGATGGATGGCGGAAGAAGAAGAGATGGTGTCTCTTTTTGCCTATGAGTTGGAGATTTCGATAGACGTTCTCGTCTCTTCACTTACACTTACACTTACACTTACACATCATGTACCTCCGGATCCTACGGGCGCTACGGGGCAGTATAGCAGCGCTTTTTGCGGGGTAATGCGATTATAGTCCGGGCTTGTCAGTTTTAAACTCCTAACGGGGTGCGGACTGCGTTGTCTTCATAAACGTATTTCCCCTTTTGGTAATTGTTGGAGTGGAGGCTAGCGTATAAGTGGGATACGTATGTCTGCATATGTATTGTGCCTCCATATACAGAAACATCTCCAACCTGCTTGGACATACCAGAAATAGAACAGGCGAACGGTAGATATTGCGTCTCGATCAATACTAAACTCAGCTCTAGGTTTCCGCGGCATCGGCCGATAGATTGCGCCGTAGAAGCCCAATAAGCAAGCACTTCGTCTAGATGGTCTGTAAGCTTATTTAGATAAAGTAACCAGATGGACGGAGATCCAGGGGTTTACGGCTACGGGAGGAATACAACCAAAATACTCTGGTGGCTTTTCTGTAGGGCTGCGTCAGCTATACAGCGGCGGGAAGATCCAGTAGACGATCCAACCCCATGTTTCTTTACTTGGAACCGGTCTTTGTCAAGTTGAGGTAATCAGTTATTTAAGGTCAGCCGTGTACATAATTTTTAAAGTAGACGGACGAGTATTCGATGTTGATTGGCCGAGTCCCTGCTGAAGAGTCTCGAATATAGTATCTCGGCAGGGCGGCATAGGAATGAAGGACTAAGAGAGAATTTTCTCTTGGTGGTGTAGGTATGTAGTCGGTAGCCTAGGTGGCCTTTTTAGAGGTTGGGGTTCGTGTTCGGGATGCGAGCGCGGGAGCAACCTTCATTCAGTTGCCCTCTCTTTTAGATGTGATGGAGGGTGAGACGAGCCAATCAGAAATGTGTTGGTGCTCGATGCCTTCTTAACTGGGAGCTCGCACCGAGATACTCGACAAGGCTGTACTAGCAGTATGCGAGACATACAATCCTTTCAGCTTCTGGTGTGTGCCGTTGTTTCTCAGCAGGACGCAGTTGATGACTCCGAGGAGCGAAATCGTCTCCATCTCCGTGTCTCAGGCTATCGTGAGAACCTGGGAAGTAATCATGAGTTCAACGGCCTTAATACCCATACATCGGACATAACATGATCAGGGTCATCATGTATATGTATATCGGCGGGTGGGGATACGATCGTTTCGAGACTTCGAAAGTATCGAAATGTTAGACGTACGTTATGTATCTCAACCTACATACCCCAGGTCACTCTCTTACTATGTAGGCATGTATGTATGTATGTACAATACCTACAGTTATGTACCTCCTGTTGACTGACAGACATGCATGCATACAGCCCCGCATCGCTTCTCTCTCCTATGGGCTATCACAATGATGTATGGCCTGATCCCAAGCGCGCTAAGCTTTTCCCCTTTCTCATTCATCAATATCCCAAATCTGTCTTCATTGATTACTCCATACTTGCAGTCACGTACATCACCTCACGAGGCAGACTGGACTGAGACATGGCCGGGCTTCTTCACAAACTGCGTATCAGATGCTCGGCCAGTTACGATCGTAAAATGTCGAGGCTTGCAACCCATCCATCCATCACCCCATCCTTGTTACGCATGCAGCCTTTTCCTGGGGTTATCGCCGGCTTTTCACCGTCCAGATTTGCCCCTTGCCAAATTTGTTGCTCGCCAGTGACGAAACCCTGAGCCGTGACGGATACGTACAGGAGCGCGGCTTACTGGACAAACCCCCGCGAGGCCAGCGATCAGTTCGCTCGCGGGTACCTGCTTGCATGTGCAAGCCTCATGGACCTTAATTTTTGTGCAAGCATATTTTCATCTCGAGGGGCTCGGCACGGCTTGCGCAAGCTCTCCAAAAAGATCCATGAAGTCGGAGGTTTTTTTTTCAAGTAAGGAGCTCGCGCGGAACTATCTACTTAGGTTACCCGCCATGTAGGCCAAGGGGCTTTGTCAGGGCTTCCCCCTTCCCGTCGTGATGTACGTACTGTAGGACCCCGTCTGTGCAGTTGAGTCTTGGTATTTAATAAAGCTGCACCCCAACTTCGCAGGTGAGAGAGAGCGGTGCATAGTCCCTTGAGGATATCGATATATATCGAATACATAGTACCCTATCATACCTAGGCGTACCTGAGCTTCGCCTGTTGCGTCATGCCGACGAGATGTGGCACAACCCTTTTCCACGGGAAGGAGATCATCAACCGCCCTGAGGCGGCACAGACGGTGTCGTACAGAAAATGGCGCGTCGGCTTGTTCTATGATTCGACAGGTCGACTTTCATCGGAACCCCCCCAGTTGACTCTCTGGGCCAGGGCAAGGGGGCCAAGTCTCCACTAACAAAGCATATCGAATCCTTCGTTCGAGGATCAAAAAGGTCGTAACGACTGGGCAGCTGCCGAGCTAGCAAGGCTGTTCTGGTGTGCGTTACGTGCAAGCAAGTGCTGCTAGATCGTGTTGCAACCGACTAGGTTAGCGGCAGCCGGCGATCTTCGTTCGAAAACGGAGTCTACTGGCCGGCCGTACTGCCTCGAAAAAGGCTAGCTCTTGGACTGACAGCAGTAGACGCGCATGCGAGCTTTCCTTGTCTTACTACATATGTACATACAGTATCTCGAACTCGCCTTGCCCTATTTGCTGCTTTGCCAGGATGTCTACATAGTAACTAGGAGTTGGTTCGACGACTACCGGGACAGCGGCAAGATTTTGCCAGGAGATAGGCTCTGTCGGCAAGGGAATTACACGCAGAGCAGAGTTGGAGAAGAACTGAGAAGATGATTTCTAGCCCAAAGGTGTTTGGACCTTTTGTCTGTTTAGGTCTAGGTATCCTATGTAACAAAACATCTCGAACCACACATATCATAGATATCCTCGCCGGACTGGATCTACTCCGTTTCATGGATACATAACCCCCCGACCAAGGTACAATACAACTGTACTGTAACCCCCAAAATCCTTGTGTCACAAGTCGGTCTCTTTTTGAGGCTTCTTATGATGATTATTTTTTATCTGCCGCGATCTGATCCGCAGTTAATGCTCCTCCCCACCTCTCTCGTCATCAGTCGATCCCTGATACTCGACTTGACGTGGTCGATTCTTTGCGCCGAGGTAAAGATTCTCTAGGTTCAACCCTCTCTACATACTACTGTACATACTACGTGTACCAAAACAGCGACTGTTTCTCTTCGGGACATGGGTTACATGCGTAGACTCGTATGTACTGTTGAAACGCGGCAGGGTAGGTATCTGTCTGTGTGGTGAACCCCCACCAATCCCTTGATCTTGGTTATGAGGTTACCATCCCGTACAGCGACGGCAATCTTGGGGAAACAAGCGCAACAACAGGCAGGGCAGCCAACTTTTTCGCTATCACACGCGCAACACACCGAGTGATACCGAGCTTAGTGGTCGTTACTAGTCAATGAGCTTGCTCGTCTACACGCGATTGTGGCTCTTGAAGAAGATTAGCTGCATTTCGGATAACAAGAGCTGTTTCCCACCAGACAAGGATTCTCTACTTTGGTTCAGTATATATTAACCACCACATATAACCATTATAACCCGGCCCCTTTTAAGATCATGGGTTTAAGCTTGGGATAATCTCGGGTCGAAGTAACCCTCGCTCTCGCCAAAGCGCCCCCAACCAATATCATTCTCCATACGATTTATATTAGAGTCGCCCCAGTATCAGTCAGCATTCTTTAATACGTCAGTGCAGAGCTACAACTACGCTACACTACAATTAGCGCAGGAGATTTCATAGATGCGCTACTGTAGGCACCGAGTCTTAATAGAGAAAGCTCTTTTTTACCACAAGCTCGAAACAGCTTGACCGCTCCGACGTTCTTAACAGACGAAAGCACGCTTCTCGAACCAAACTTCCGTTCCCTACCAGTCCGAAATTGGACTGACCTGTCCTGTTTGGTCGTCGACACTGATGTCAGGCTCCACAGGCCTTCAACGGTTGTGGGGCCACTCGTGTTGGTGAGAATGCATGTCCAAGTTTGGATGTGACTCGACTAAATGTTAGTGAAGACGCCCGACGCCCTTGAAACTTTCGTGGCGGAATTCAGGGGAAAAGTCTTGATGACTGCCGCGAAATGTACCCAGCCGTTGGAACCAAACCATGTGGTCTGGATAGTTGTAGTCGTAGTCGTAAGTCTTAGTCGTGTGTACATGCGTGTGTGTGTGTGTGTGTGTGTGTGTGTGTGTGTGTACATACATACATTAGGTATCCAAGCTCCCCCTTACGTTGCGGCGAAATACTACTTCATCGATGGCGCTTGCGAGGAAGAAGAACAAGAAGAAAAATGTCCGGTAACATTTCCCCTGACTGACTGTTACCAACCTGGTCCCTGTCTACTTCTCGGCGCTCGCCCAGCCCAGCCCTAGTCTGTTTGTGGAGGACTACAAATGAGGTTAGATCGACTGACATATTTACCTAAACTACGAGTCCATCGACCGTATCTAGTTCGATCTGCCGGCTTCACTTTCGTTAGCCTGATCGCTTCTGGCGTCTGTTAAGTCGACCATGTTGATACAGACTTGATACATGTATCTTATTATCGTCGGATTAGGAAAACGAAATTGGGTGAATGATAAACAAGGAGCCATATACGAAGTAGGCGAGTTAATATCCAGTATTATGAATATACCTAAGAGGTAGATAGAAAGCCTCGGGTAAGTTTGCCTCTCTAATCTCTGAGGAGCTCAATTAAAAAGAAGAAAAGAAAAGGAAAAAAGGTAGGAGGGCGGCTGCCAGCTCGTCACATTACGACTCGATATCACCTGCATCGCTTCGCGTGTGAGAGAGGTAGAAGCGGGCTTTTCATTTTTAGAAACAACAAGCAAAGCTCGTCAAATGAGATGCGATCGCGAACCGCAACCGCTAGCGAGCTTCCCGTGTCAAAGAAAATCGATAAGGCACGCGCGCGGCCCATTGTATTGCACTGTATTGTACTGTATTGTACTGTATTGCGTATACATATACATGCGCTTGAGTAAGCACGACAGACATATTTTGGTGATAAATTCTGCATGCCTTTATTAGTACCGGCATAAGTGGCCGTTCTCTCACAGCATATCGCTCGTCTTTGATCAGCCAATTTCCTCCAATCAGAATCCTCGTCTGTTGATCGAGACTCGAGAGAGCTCCATAACGAACAGAAAAGGATGCGGCTGTTGCGCCGGGTACCGTCGTGGGATGTTTACAAAAACAGCTGTGATGTACCAGGCATAAGTATCTTCCTTTTGGGGGCAATGTCTCGATGTACTCCAGTCCTGCTAGTCCTATCGAATGCTTGTGGTACCCTCCAAAGGGCTTACATGGCCTCCGAAGTGGCGTGCCGGGTTTGTCCAGCAGTGGATCTCTTGCTAGGCACGCTGGTCCAAATCGGGAATGTGCTGGATACGTTGTAATCTGTAGGTTGTTATCCTCCGCATTCTTCAGGAACCTACCTACATCATGTAGTGTACGGTATGGTATTCGTCTCTACTCCAATACGCGTTGTGTGTGTGTGTGTGTGTGAAGCCTTGTTCGCGTAGAACCTGTGAGCAAATATTCATTCATTATTCATCCACTCGTCATTGCCGCCAACGACTTTGCTGCTCTCTCCCTCTTCCTCTCTCTTGTCTCTGATCGGTCGACTTGTAAGGCAATTATCCACGATGCTATGCATTCTCTCATCTGCACTCGGCCCACACACCTATCTCTTTCTTCCACGACAATTCGACATGCTTCATCTCGGGTCTTTCTCGCTGTAAAGCCGTTAAGGCAATCGGGGCATGCAAGCGAAATTCCTTGATATTGGCATCGTCTCTCTGTCTATTGCCTTTCCATCTCCAGTTTCGGTTCGTGGCCCGAGAGCTATCATATCATTCCCTATATCAGCGCGTCTGCTATTAACAAGGCGGCGACGAACTCATTAGCAGCCTCCTCCGTCGACATTGGCGGAGGAGAGGGCCACCACCTCGAAGAGAGAGAGGAGAGGTACGAATACAATACATAACGCTGCATGTTAGCAAGGGTCCATAAACTTATGTGCGCTTTTTGCGAAGCGAGCTTACTGGATCCCCGCCGCGCCCCCCCTGGTCGTTAGCCAGAGACGCAATCTCGTGAACCGATATTTTACTGTACCGTAATGTCTGCACCAACCCCCATGCTCCCGCGCCTTTCCCTTCTGGCTCTTCGTCGGCGGATATGCCCAACGGTCTTTCTAGAAAATAGCGGGCCCTCCTCTACGTACCTAGCAAAAGCCGTCGGAGGATTTCCTAACTAATCAGGACCTCCCCTGTTGGGGGCCAGGGCCAGCATTGGACAGACGGAGGCTGCGTGGAGGGGGCTTTTATTTTGCAAGGGATATCTCGAATCGCTCCAGCTAGCTGCTTGTCGATAGGCCCCCGTGCCTCCATCTGATCCATGCTCTACATCTCTACCTGCCTACTCCGTACCCCCTCCATCATCCACCACCACACACACGACGCGCCCTCCAGAGAAGGCTTTGCCGTCATGTTCATCCACAGTGGCCAGGCCCCGTTTGCCGGTGGGTGTTGGAGGAGGGTACAGCGCCGGCCGTACCTTGGCCCTTGTCCAAGTCGGCAGACAGATGAAGGTTATTATGGGGCAGTCTGCCGTTCAACGTATTGTTCAGTACAGTACAATCTAGCTAGCTTGCACTCACATTTATTACATATCTTCAGCTCTCCATGGTAAAGTTCTGACGCCTCTGCAGCTGTGAGGGTCAGCAAGCTTACCTCGACGGCTTCCTAGAAGCCAAGAAAAAAGGGGATTCAGCTCGTCTCACGCCGTCTCCTATTCTCTTGATAGCTTCGTTGACTCGGACAGAGGAAGCTTTGTTGTCGATATTGTCCTGTGCCTATCAACCAAGTCCCGGCCAGAACAGAGGGCCCTGTATCTTCCCCCAGCCAGATCGCCATTAGCTCCGTTCTCCTTCCCAGTCGGGCTGCATGCACTGTACTCTAAAACCCATGTCAGTTGTACTAAAAGTCTCTGTACCAGACCCCCAAGTCGTTTCTTGCTCTCTCATTGACTGTCTTTGGACCTGGACCTGGACCACCTCCGCTTGGCTAGGACCCGTCAACCGTTAAACGTGCCCCCCAGGGTAGTGGATAATGCCGTCTTCTGCACAAAACAGTCCCCTCAAGAGGCAACATCTATCCTACCGTATCCCGTTCCATCCCATACAAGTACACTTCGGCCTGCAACCTTACCTTCTTTCGACGTTCACTTTATTCTGACTTCACCTACCTTTACAAGGAACTGACTTGCCCAACTTCCATCAAGGTGTTCGCCTTTCAGTAGGATATTGGGACTTGGCCAAAGTATTAGCTTGAACGTCGGTTAGACTATCGCTGTCGTTGAGTCTGATGTTCTGAGTGGGCTTGTCTTGCCGCCTGGAGGAGGAATTCTAAAAAAGAAGAGAAAGAAGAGTTTTGGTTGATCGCCGGCGGCGCGCGAGGATAGGTCTTGGAAGCAGACTGGGACAAAGTTTCCCATGTCAGCCACAACGACTTTGACGGCGACCATGGCAGAGTTGAAGCCGGAGCCAACGCATAGTAGTCTTTGGTCGAACTATGGCGGTCCGGTGTCCTTATCAACTCGTTTTCCCAACACCATGGAGTCGAATCTCTCGCACCCCTCGACGACATCTTCGCAGCATCCGAGGCGGCCACAAAGTAGCCACCCCACTATCGACCACCCTTATCCGTATCCCCGATATCCGCAGGAGGAGTCGGACGGATTTGACAGATACCCGCAGCCTTCTTTAACACAACATCACAGCTTCCCTAACCTCAAAAGGCCGCACCAACCCGGCGATCACCCGCCGTACCAGGAAATGGTACAGGACCTGAGAGATGACGGGTCGAAGCTCACCGTTAACCATGACCACAAGTTGCTCTCTTTCCGGAGGGTCCAGGACAAGCACACCATTGTAGACCAGCATGGACGAATGCAGCAACTCGAGCTATCCGCGCAACTGCATGGCATGTTCTTCCTGTCAGAAATGCCGTCAAGCACGAGCGACGGCGCCATTCTGCAGCCGGAGCTGACATGTTACCGGAGAAACCTCTTCCAGATCAGCGGTTCACTCATTACCCCACGAGGTCAGCTGTCGGTGATTCTACCCGAAACTGGCGAGACGGTCCCCGTGAACAACACCGAGGTCACGATCTCGGCTATCGAATCCGTCGACGGCCATCCTGTGAGGCTTATCGTCATCCCCTGGAAGACGCCGCCACCGAATTCTCCGGAGCTCCCACAGACCCCAGATCAGGAGCCGCCATCATTGCCACTCATCCCATTCCCGGACGACGGACAGGAAGCGGACGGCGAGTATGCCGTCTATCCCATTGGGTGGCGGCGGTTGCAATTCAGAATGTAGGCACTCTTTCTTGAGGCTTGGCTAGGCCTCGAAGGAGGGGACGTGGATGCTGACATGTGTTTCGCAGAGCAACGGCAAATAACGGCAGGCGGAAAGAGCTTCAGCAACACTTCGTGCTGCATCTGAAGGTGGTGGGGACGCTAGCGAACGGGACAAAGGTCGTCCTTACAGAATCCACGACTGCTCCCATTGTGGTTCGAGGACGGAGTCCGCGGAATTTCCAAGCCCGAAAAGAGATCCCTCTCCTAGGGTCCAGCGCCGGCTCACGAGGGCAGGCACTAGTCGAAACGGGACTGGGAATCGTCGCTGGCCCCCTAGCTGTGAAGCCTCAGGACCCGAAGCTACGGGGTTTGAACCTAGAGTTGCCGAGGACGGCGTTTACTTTCAATGCGTCGAAGCTCCCTGGCAGCCCAATGACAATGAGATCCAAGTAGGTTCCTTCCCATCCAATTTCGGACAGCCCAGACGCAACTTTGGAATCCCGAGCCACAAGGGGCCAAGGAGAAATGGGGGGGACGTGCGCGAGCGGCCTGGTTTTTGTTGATTTCTGGTGGAGATCGAAGCTGACAAAAGATTCAAGTTCGTACCCTAGTTGGAATCCTCCTAGTCAGTTGCCCCTTTCCGGGATGCCAGCTTCGGCCACAGCTAGTTATCCGCCAGCGAGCATACCAGCCGACTCATACCAGAAGATGCCGCTCTCAGGCACATCGAATTTCACGCAAGAACCGCAAGAGATGCCTATGCAGACGTCTATGCCATCTATGCAGCTGTCTCTTGCCGCGACGGAGCAGCAACCGCCTGCGATCAGGACACAGTACGCGTACGTGCAGGGGACTTCGGCCCCACCGCAGCTTTCAGTGACGACGACGTCAATGGGTAGCAGCTCAGACCACGGTAGCTTGAGCGTGCCGCGATACGTGGATTCGAATCCACGGCCCGCTAAGAGCCCTCGCCACGCCAGCCACCAGTCCGTGCCGAGCACTAGCTCCATGAGCAATAGCAACGACACCTCCGAATATCGGTACGGGCCTTCGGGGTACGTCCCCGTCAACAACAATTCCAACGAGCTGAACTCGGCGTCCACGTACAGCGCCGACAGCGCGAGCGGAGGTGGTGCACCTGGTGCTGCTAGTGCCGGTGGCGCCCCTTCATCGGCTGGTGGCCACTCTCAGCAACAACAGCAACCGCAGTCACAACAGCCGCCACCTCGCGACTATTATCCTCCAACGACATCGTGGACAACGACGGCTGGTGAGCCCAGCAGTGCTACCGTCCATTCGTATCACAGCAGCGGTGGTGCAGGCAGCGACAGCAGCAGGCCGTACGCATTCCCCAGTAAAAGCGACCACCCGCCGCCTCCCGGCAGTTACGCCTCGACCTTGAACCATTACTCATGGAGCCCGACGTAAGAGTCGATGCTAAAGAGTCACGGCGCGAAGAGAAGATTTGACGAATTTGAACACATTTCGCATCCTCCACTATAACGAGTCGACTTAATTGACCCGTTGCACACGTTGGGAGAATGCGTGTGCTTGCGAGGGAATGAAGGGAGTACGATAGCTCTCGTTGTCGTAAAAAAGTGCGACATTCCGCTCCACGTCGCCTGTACATTATTTTAATGAAACCTCAATTTCCATTTCTTTTTCGAGACCTGTGGAGGAAAAAGGTCAAAGGCTGTTTCTGGATTCCCGCACACCACACGAAGGATTTGTATAGGGTTAGTGAAGTGGTGGTATCCGCGAGAAAGAGTAGAGAGAAAGACGTTGGAATGAATAGTCTCCCCGTGCCCGTGTTGGAAAGAAGCACGGTTGCCGTTGTGGTTGTGTATCTGGCGGTTTCATATCGATACTCATTCGCGTCTTTCGCTTATAGCGAGCGCGGCCCTCTCCGTCACATTGTTTTGACGTACAGCGTATACTCAAACACAGAGAGAGCGAGACGGGTCGGCATTGAGATCTCCGGAGTTGGGTTCCTCTGTCTCCTACTGTCCTTGTCATTTTGAGTTGGAGATGATCTTTTTGCTATTCGATATCCCCCCCCCTTCGTTCGTATCATACGTACCATACCATACAGTACCATCGTCGTTCCGTGTTATACAATCTGGAGCAAGCGAGCAGGGCGGCCGCGTTGTTATTCTGCTGCGATCAGGATTCATGTGATATTGCTGGAGCGGTAATTTGCTATTATTGACGTTGCTATTATCGTGAGTTAAGCATCGAGAGGAAAACGTTCCCCCTATACTATACCGATATTCATTTCGATTCTGATAATCATCACTGGTCTTTCTCCGCTTGGGACTATAGTGTACTCTGGTCAAGAGAAAAGTGATTTGGACAGAAACCTGAAGGAGGCCGAGTTCATTCGAGACGATGTTGTTATAGAAGCTTATCGACCTTGGCGACCCACAAGAGGCGGATGAAATTTACGAGAGGAATGGGTTTATCGTGTAAGTGAGGCGGCCAAGTTGGTAAATGAAGTGTCTGGAGAACATCGGGTTTCTATATTCTTCGAAACTTGTTTATCGGAGAACCCAGATCATCTGGCTGGGATTGCCGTAACTTGTATTTTAATGAGCTGCCCTGTTAGATGTAGCATTTACTGTCTTGATAGAGTTGAAAAGACTCTGACCTAGTTTTCAGCTTTCAGCCGCCAGGGTCTCTATGAGCCTAAAAAATCCGCCGGCCCAAGCTGAAGCTTTTCTTTACCCATTCTGGAGATCATCATTTTATAGTAGACTATTGTCCCATACTAGTGGCTAGCGGTCGATGTTAGGGTCCGTAGCGAGGTAGTATGGGGGGAAGTGAGTTGGCCTAGAGTTCTAACAGTAAAATATCGTGTAGCTATTACGAATATTTAGAAACTATCAGTGAATATGAGTGGAAAATGAAAACAACAGCGATGGTGGAACTTGTAGCCATTGCACAGATCCAGCTCAGAACTCGGCGGCCACGACAGGCTTTATCGTGAATGGATGAGCGGATGGAGAAATGTAGTCGGAAGAAGAGAGAGATCAACTAGCGGAGCAATAGACGCGCAGTCTAGTAAGCCCCTTATATCTACGACCCGCTTGCCAGGTCACATCTGCCGCTTACCGTTTCTTTTTTCATTCTCATTAGACTATGTACTTTTGTTCCTTATGTAGAATAGTAGGCTTATAATGTATCGCTACTAGCTCACTCTGAGGTGATACAAGAACTCTAATCTACGGCCGTTGCTACCTGGGTGAAGTTTGTGTGCAAATCGGCTGGCTGCGGTAGGATTCAGCTAAGATTAGCGGCGTTCCATATTGTCGGGACGAGAATTAGCCATGTGGACCTAAAAGCAGACGCTAATCCCGTTATCGACAGTGGCTGAAATGCAAGTCCCACTCCGTTCGCCATCTGCATGGTCAAAGCTTGAAGGTTCACTAAAACGTTTTCCTTCTAATCCGAAAGTCATCTACAAACCCCAGGCCGTGTCAACCTCAATAATAAACGGTCTCTCATGTCCTCATAATTATTGCCTTACTTATTGGACCATACCAAGAGCAATAAGATATTCATATCATCAACATCATGTTCGAGGTTCCGGACGCCAAACGGTAAGAGAATCTCCTGCAGCCATCCATTTCATCACTCTGAAACTAATAACAAGTATTGAAGAGTTCGACGGGAGGATTTGTATGACTCCGCCTCCGACGAGGAGGCAATGCCGGATGACCAATGGGAGTCATCCTTACGTGGAAAGTTGAACGCGCAACTTTCAGGGTTGCTAGACCTGAGCTTCACAGCGGATGCGGACGCAGATGCAGATATTGAAGCACAGCAGCCCTCAGAACCCCAAATAAGAGATAAAAAGGAAGACCCTGGTGGTGATGATGGAGGCGCTGAAAAGCCTGGACAGGAGGCTTTTACGTTCAGATTATTTCGAAACGAGGAGCCTTCACGTAAGGTAGTACTCGAGCCTCAGAATGCCAGTGCTGAGAAGGATGGCGGTTGCGGCTTCATAGTTGCCAGGCGGCCCATCTCATATTACTTGGCCGAGGAGCCGCCGCTCAGGGTCACCAAGGAATTCAAGATGGCAGCTATCAGTGCGGATTATCTCTTCCAGGATGCCAAAAGGAGACGGTGGGGGCTTGAGAAGCCTTGGAAAGTGACCACTATCAGCATCATTACCAAAACGGGCAAAGACGTCTCACACAGTTCTTCTGGTCACGATGCGGCAACCCAAGTTGGGAATCAGAAAAGAAAGAGACCAGGTAAGAAGCGAAGGATAATTCTAAGGGTGCGAGAGAAGGCGAAAAAGAAGCAGGAAGAAGTTGCAAAACATGGCTTGGTTGAGAAAGAAGAGCACTTGAAAGAGAAGAAGAAGAGATTGAACAGGCAGAAGAAGCTGAAGCGGAGAGCTAAGGAAAGAGAAAAGAAACAGAGCATGAACGATGATGCGGCTTCTGAGCAGAACACTAGGGACAGCAGCCCGACACAGGAGTAGGACTGTCAATATCATACTTGGTCCCAAGTTTTCACAGGGTTTTAGCTACTATGCGTCCGTGGACTACGACTTCTTAGTATCTTCATCGTTAAGAATGATCATTCAATCAAACAGATTCGTTCTCGTACAATTTTACATACATCAGTCAAACAGGCTGTCTCAATATACCGGCGAGACCTAAGGTGGTACATATGTACCTAGGTACCTTCAAATAATACATGCATTTGTCGCATGCAAATAACCGTGTTTTCCTATGTACCTGGTGAAGCTGTGAGTTCGCGCCACAACCCCTCCAATCATCACCGACTTTTAAGTAGGTACCTGGGTACTTACTAACCTACCCACTTCAGCTGTTCACGCGTCGAATTCGCTAACCCAAGCAACCATTCTACATACTACAACGCTTAAGTTTCCAACTGAAAGATCATTTCTCTCTGTATCACTTTTACCAATTACACAGCATTCTCTCTCAGAGAAACATATATGGCTGTTTACGATCCACTCCCCATTATGTACCCTTAGACGACCACACCGCGTTCTAAGCCCCGCAACGCGTCGAGACACGATGAATTCCTTGTGGACGTCAAGAGCTGGTGATGGCAGCGTCGATGACGTTGCCGATGCAGCAAGAGGTCCGGTAGATGTAGCAGATACGGGAGTTGCCGATATCGGACAAGGAACAGCAAGCTCAAGCATAGCATCTAGCCGGCAACCTGTCCGGCCACAGCTACAGCGAAACCAGATCCAACCTAATCCGCCTCTGCAACCTTCCAACCAACCACCAGACTCACTCTCACTAGCGCAGCTCAAACGCATAGTGTCTGAATTTCCTCGTGCCGAACCAATAGCATACGACTTCGAATACTCGGATACGGGCCCGCATGAGGAGGAGATCGACGAGTGGTTTGTTTACCAGGTCTGGCAATGGATCCGGTTGAACGCCGCCCAGAGAGCTTTCGAGTGGCAGTGGGAGCACGATATCGCGGCGAGACAGGACGAAATTACCTGGGACGAGGCAGATGACAAGATCCGAATACATTTTATCCAACAAGCCCTCGATGCTGTTAAGATCAGCGATGCGGCTACCCGCGGTGCTGCGATAGGGAGGCTCACATATCTCATTCTAGGTCGATGGGTCGATACTGCTGGTGCCCCTCTTGGCGATAGAACAAAGCTTCGAAGCGTTGCCACGCCTGCTCAACTTGGTGCGATGAAAGCTGCTGTTAAGCTGATCGCCGAGTGGGATGGAATTTTTAGTATATGGGAAGCTTTGCGTAACGCCTATGAGATTCTATGGTATGCCCCTTGTTTTGCTCTCACATATCACGTCATGCTGATACCTGTTTAGGGTAGATGAACCTCTCAGACCACAAGGCAGTAGCCTCGCAGAGGCACAAGACGAACTTATGAACTTAATGACTATAATGTATATATGTATACAAGAGACACTGAATGACCGGGATGGCATGAAAGTTGTGTACAACAAGCTTCGTACGTGCCAATCATAAACATTTTATCGAACTGAGCTAATCGCGATGCAGTGGAGTTGGAACCTCATTTGACGGCTTTCATGCTTAAAGCATCTGCCAAGCTTAGGTGGCAAGAGGTCAATGTTGTACCTGCTCCTCAGGTATGGCAATTTTTGTTACAGTCCTGGTGCCTTGCTAACCATAGATAGACTCTTCTACTCTTATGGAAGTCAATCCTTCTCGAATTGGGTGGGACTAAGGAGATTGAAGAGACAAAACAGGCTCTCAGAGAGACACCTACAGATGACAAGGAGAAAGACTTAATCACGGCTACGCCCCTAGACTATCATGTCTTCCGACAAGAAATCACTTCGAAGTATCCAGCCTACGTACCCCCTCAGCCGGCGCTACCCCTTGAAGCAGATAATACCTCGCTTCTACCACCGCTGCCTAATCATCCGACACGGAACAATGGATCTAATGGTATCCTTCCCGCTCCCCCAGGTACGCAGAGTGGAGGGGCGTCGATCCTACATCAACCCGTCCACATCGCCACACCAGCACCGTCTCCCCCGCCTTCTCCGGCGGTTGGCGGGAAAGGAGGTAAAAAGCAGAATTATCAGACGAACCAGAACTTTCCGTTTATGTACCCTCCATTAGACGCTAGTAGCAACAGCGCAGGAGGCAAGGGTGGTGCGGGTCTGCAAGACTTCCTCGTCGGACGCAAATGGGAGGGCAGTGACGTGCCCGCATCCATCCTCGAGGCTGGCGAACTATTCTCCAAGCGAGTGCGAATGACCCGTGCTACGAGGCAGCTATGGGAAGAACGTGAGAAGTTCCAAAAATTCGAGAGAGGATGGGACCCATCAGATGATGACCTAGAAGATCTGGATCTCGACGCTTTAGATCTCGACGAAGGCGTTAATGATGACAAATTTCTTGAGCTGATCGAGAAGAGAGGGAAGAAGGCCCGAGGAGCCGAAATCGACTATGGCCCAAACCCAGACGTCGACCAAGAGGTCAAGCGGCGACTTGAAGCTATTGAATCATTCTATGTTAGTGTCTTTACGTTCATGCTAGGGAATCTTTACTAATTGTTAATAGGTCGCTGCTTTGCCACAACTGCAGTCTTTGATTATCGTCCTTATGAAGGGCGTGTTATTCAATGTTACCGCATGCATTGCTCTTCCTGCTAATAGCCAACCACAATCGGTAATGCCTGGAGCCAATCAACCCCGCGTTAATGGCGGTCCTGCCACAAACAGATCGCAGGATGGTTCTATGGGGGCTAACGGCTCGGCAAACCAAGAAGGCAACGACCCTTCTATAGAAGATTTGGATGCCACGAGGTGCAGAGAAATCGAGTCAAAAGCGGCCACTGGTATCATCCTTCTACTTTTGAAGTGGCTGAAGATCTCGCGTAGGTGACTTGCACTTCTGCCGATAGACTTCGCTAATTGCTTGTATAGATGTCTTGAAGTTCGAGTACTTGTCTCAACTACTACTGGATTCTAACTATCTTCCTTTAGTTTTGAAGCTGTTTGCTCACCAAGACATTCAGCAGGTGGTTGATAGCAAGACAGACCGCCTTGAACATAGGTAGGGTTCCTCAAAGAATACTGTCTAACTTGTCTCACATTTCTTAGTTTCTTCCAATTCTGTAACGACCGTGCTCATCCCGGAGACAAAATACCAGCGGAGCCAACCGAGATTGATGGCCCAGAAGATGAAAGCGAGGATGATGCTGCACCGCCGCCTATCAAACGGCGACGATCACCCGAGCAAACGGCGGTTAGTGAAAGCAGTGAGTCCGCGAACAAGTCTGAGGGTCAGGTCCCCACTCGCCCTGAAGTGGACGAATTGGGCTATCCAGTAAACCCTCTACCGAAGGAACCTATTACAGATTTCTCCCGCCGCAATTTCTTTGCGCTCATCAATTATCTGCGAATCATGCAGAAGATCTGCAAGAACAAGGCGCATCGCAATCTGTTACTTGTCCAGTACAAGTCGTCTAACATTATACGCAAGTCACTCAAGGTGCCTCAGAACGAACTACGACTGTACACGCTCAAACTATTCAAGAACCAGGTGCCATACTGCGGCCGTAAGTGGCGACAGAGCAACATGCGCGTAATCACAGCCATATACCTGCATTGCCGACCAGAGCTCCGAGACCCTTGGCTGGCAGGAAGCGACGTGGATGCCGAGGTCGAGGAAGCGCTGCCGCTCGAACAAGCCCTTCGAAGCTTGACTCATTGGTTCAATGTCAGACGATATCCAGAACAGATGGCAGCGGATATCAGGGAAGCGCTGCGTAACGAGCAGGATTTCTTCAGACGCGAGCTCGAGAAACTGGACGTATTAGCCGATGTTGGTCAGGCAGATAATGGCGAATGGGATCATGGACATGGCCCCGCATACGGCTGAGCGTGGTTCGTCGAATGGCTCGGTATGTCTGGAAAAACGGTTGGTTTGGCTCTTCGACCGATGACTTAGTCGCCTCCCTACTATGATTGTCTTCGGATTCTTTCCATTTCAAGCATGACTGCCTGCGGTGGTGTCATGGATAGTTGGTTGCTCCCAGCTGGATATTCTTTCTGGCCTAAGAGTATTCTTTCTAGCATGAACTACTACTGTATGGAATGAACTCCGTTGATAGATGCGTGGTTTTGATATGCAGAGAGCAGTGGTCCTGCATGTGTGTGACGCTGCTAGCTTAGGATGTATTAAGTCTGATAGCGTGAGACTGCTTAGACTAGGTAGTGACCGCATCGCAATGCAGCAAGTGATAAGCCTCAGGCCTCAAGGCTCTCTTCCTACTTAACCTACCTATCTAGTGATGTTTGTAAAGTGAATATACCTTTAATCCAGTTCACTAAATATCCTTAGACTGCCTATACCTATGCTGGGCCCTAATATCGTCATCGTGACGATATTGTTTTGACGCTAGCATCTCGTCAACCCCAATCCTCTCCCCCACGTATTTCTATAAAGAGATCCATCTCCAGGGTGGGGGTCCATTTCTATCTACCTTCCCTATCCTCGGCTCAAATTTCTGGACGTCAGTCATCGCATTGCAGATTCTATTCTTGTTTCTGTTTCAAGTTACCTACGATCATACTACATTGCATTGCATCGAATCCTATCCTGTTATACTAAAGGATGTGCGCCGAACGCCGATCAATGTAGCACACCAACGACAAAGGCAGATAGAGCGAGTGAAGGATGGTAGCGGATGCGAGCGGCAAGACATCGCCTGCCATCTCGCTGGTTGCCGGCGGGATCGCGGGCGGCGTCGAAGCTGCCTGCACGTACCCCTTCGAGTTCGCGAAGACGCGGGTACAGCTGTACGGGCATGAGGGTATCAGGAACCCGTTCTCCGTCGTTGCCAAGGTCGCTAGGGAGGAAGGTGTTCGCGCGTTGTATAAGGGGTGCTCGACCATGATCGTGGTATGTATCCCTATCTGTCGAAGCCATCTTTCTATCTGCCTTACCCATCCAGGGGTTTTGGTCCCCATTTCCTTCCCCCCACCTCTTTCCAATATACAAGCCTTTACGGAATATTGTTTTCTAGGGGTCAGGATAGGGGAAGGTGATTTCACGCACAAAGCCGAAAGTCTAGAACAGCAGGGTTAGAGGCCTGTATGGGATTTGCAATTCACCATCCCCTAATTGCCCATGATGGCCTCAGCAGTCTCGCATTCTCCTACTCAATCTAGCAGCCTCGGCCGATGAGCTAGCTTCGCTCTACTTACCCCTTCCCGCCAAGGGCAGCGTGCATGAGTATACAAAATCCTACCCGGACGAATTCCCAATCTACGGGGCCATCCAAAGTTTGGTTCGGCCTTACGGGGTGGGAACGGGTCTATCTGCACTCATCCCCCTGCGCGTCTTCCTTGCATGCATGACATTTCAATCTATCTCTATCCATCCTTTTTTCGTATCCTGGACCTTGGTCCGCCTCCCCCGAACAAACTACGAAAATCCTACGGGCAGTTCCCGATCGCCATCTAATACCTAATTTATAACTGAACTCTGCATCTCTGCGGCACAGGGCTCCATCGGCAAGGACGCGGTGCGCTTCGTGGTCTTCGACGCGATCCGCTCCGTCTTCGAGGACCCGGCCACCCACCGCCTGGGCACGGCGCAGTCCATCGCGTCGGGCATGCTAACGGGCGTCGTGGCGTCCACGGCCATCGTCACGCCCTCCGAGCGTATCAAGACCGCGCTCATCGACGACGCGCGCACCCTGCGCCGCTTCCGGTCGCCGTGGCACTGCATTACCCTCTTGTGGCGTGAGCAGGGCGCGCGCAAGGCGCTGTACAGCGGCTACGTGACCACGACGCTCAAGCAAGTCGGCACGACAGGCTTCCGCCTGGGCTCGTACGCAGCGCTCAAAGACTGGGAGCGCGGCCACGGGATCCCAGTCAACGGACCACTAACCAGTTTCGCGAACGGCGCTTTCGCGGGGACACTAACGACGCTGGCCACGCAGCCCTTCGACACAGTCAAGACGAAGGCGCAGCAGGCGCGGGCCGTGGGGACGCTGGACTGCGTGCGCCAGATCCTGGCCGAGGACGGCGTGCGCGGGTTCTGGCGCGGGACGGTGATGAGGCTTGGTCGGACGGTTATGGCCGGCGGGATTTTGTTCACGGCTAACGAGCAGGCTGTTACGCTGCTGAAGACTGTGTTCACGTAACGCGCCTGCGCTACGGATAAGTTCGGGTGTTGCTATAGCGGGAGTGTTTTAGATGATTCCCATGCATGATTCCCCAATATACCTAGAGAGAGATAAGCTTATTTGCCATAGACAGTAGAAGCGAGAAAGCAAAGGAAGAGAATAGCTGTATCTATTACAGTGTATATAAGTCGACACTTATATAGGCGAATAGGTCCTATATCAGAATAGACCACCCCTTTATTTGAATGCTAACTATACGTATTGTATGTTCTCTAATACGGCTCTTAAAACAACAAGGTGAAGATGCGAGTAGCTTGCAAGGATTCCACTTTCATAGATTACCCATAGAACACCCAAATTGCGATAAAGATCATTCGCGTTATACGATTGTATTTCCTAAATGCTAACTCAAGATGTCATAACAACATCCATATCGCCGTTTCCCACCAACCGCATACTCGTCAAGCTCGGCGCCAGGCTATCCATCTCCTGCAGGGTATACTCCACCAGGTAGCTCTCCTCGACGAGCTCCTCCATGCGCTTGTAGTGCCTCTCGGTGTACACCTTGAGCGCGTTGAGGACCTCCTTCAGGCTCTTCTGGCCCCGGGCGCCCTTGACGGAGAGGTTCGATAATTTCGACGCCGGGTAGCTCTTGACTAGAACCCACAGGATGCGCTGGGCCATGGGCGCCGTCCTGGCGTTGGTGTTCCAGTCCCTTAAGCGCAGGAGCAGCAGGAAGAGTTGCTCGTCGGAGAGAGAGGCTAGGACTTCGTCGACTGCTTTTAAACCGGAGAAGCTGCCGGCATCCGGCGTTCGCGAGTTGACCACTCGCTCGAAGAGGCTCTGGAGTTTGCGTGGATGGTTGAGCTGGAGCGCCATTATGATCGCTTCGCGGTACGCCCCCACGTATTCGTAGTTCTCGAGTTCCTGCTCTTGTTCGATTCGCTTCAGGGCCGCTTCGTTGGAAGCGGTCTGTGTCTCACTGGATGTATCTTTCCAGAACGTGACGGTCGAGTCTCCGCTGCCGGAGACGATCATGTTGGTGTCGGGGTGAACCGCGAGAGCCCAGACCCGGTCCTCGTGGTTATCCAGCGTGCATTCGTTCTCGCCGTTGTTGACGTCCCATACCTTCACCAGGCCGTCTCCACCAGCGCTGGCGCAAAGGATAGGTTTCTTGCCACGCTCTTCGTTTGGTGGAATGTTCAGCCACACCACTTTGAGGACAGTGTTTGAATGACCTTCGAATGTCCTCAAGCACGTATAATCTGCAAGGTTCCATAGTTTGACGGTCTTGTCACCACTCCCTGTAAGTATAACACCCTTCCCTGCAACAGAGCCTTGCTCGCCCTGAAGCACGGGCGTATTAGGAGGAGCGAAACTAACGGACCATACACCACGGCGATGGCCTCGCAGGATGCCCTGGACTTCACCATCTTCCACGGACCAGATCTTCACAGTCTTGTCTTGGGAAGCCGAGGCGAATAATCGCGACGAATTGTCGATGTCGATAGCGTTGATGTCCTTATCGTGGGCCTTCCGCGTGTAGACTGCTCTGATCGTCGACTTTGTGCCCTGCTGTGGTTCTTTAGGTATTTCCCATCTTTTAATGGTCTGGTCGGAGGATCCCGTAATCAAGAACGAAGGCGGGTAGCTCAACGGATCTGCATAAGCCTTAGAGCCTTCAACTGGTCGACTCCGAGGCAATGCTACCGCCGTGACAGACTCGGCATGGCCTAATAAGGTTGCCCAGCATTTGTAGGAGTTATTAGCCGGATCAACTCGCCACAGTTTTGCCATGTTGTCTTTTGCGCCTGTAGCGACCCAATGCCCCGACCAGTCAACATCAAGAGATATGATGATGTCGCTGTGGCCCTTCAGAAGAGCAATGTCCTGCCCAAAATACTCGGAGGACACGGCTGTTTTCGATCCAGGCTTCGGTTCCGTTACTGAGACTATTCGAATATCCTCGGAGTTGGTTGCCAAAGCCATCGCGGAATGATCTGACAGCAGATACCGCAAATCTATGATATCGTCGTGAGTCCCAGAGATTCGGCGAAACGGTTCAGGAGGCGGTATTTCGGACAAGCCATGACTCTCTGAAGGGGCTTCGAAGAGAGATAATGTGTGATCGACTTGAACGCAGACAATGAAGGGGAGCTCTGGTCGGTATACGGCTTCGACAAAACCTTCAGTCTCAGGTTTCGGCGTTTGCTCTTTGGTCAATTCCCGGCCGCTCTCTGTAGCCCATAGTCGTAAACATCCATTAGACCCAGCAGTATAGGTGAGCTGGCCATCCCCGATAAAACCAACTGCCTCGATAAGTTCGAAACAGGGGATTACCTTGCGCACTTTCCACGATCTTGTATCCCACCATCTGATCGTCTTGTCTCTACTAGCAGTCACTAGCGTATTTTGAGCGGGCGAATAATCTAGGCCTTGAACGTCCGAAACGTGAGAGTCGAGATTTGCTACGACGCTCCTCTTATGCAAATCCCATATCCGAACTTTCCCGTCTTGGCTTCCCGAGGCAAGTCGGAACCTTGCCGTAGAATGCGTTCCTTCTTCTACATCATCGTCTATACCCTTTGACTTCCTTCTCTTCCTGTTTTCCTTTGAGGCATCGGTTTCGGGGGTCTTCGTGGAGCTGGCAGCAAGTTCGAAAAAGTGAAGGGCGGATACAAGTACACTCGGTCCTCGAAAGGTGTGCGTCACATAGCCGCCATTGATATCCCAGACTTTAATAGATCCATCGGTCCCACCAGTCGCGAGAAGCGTACTCGTTCGATCGACGGCCAGAACAACGACGGGGGTGGAGTGAGGTTTCAGCGTCCGTGCTAATTGGGCTTCTATCGAATCGCCTGACTTCTTTAGGGAGTATATTCGCATAGACAGCGAGCGAGAGCATATAATGAGGTGGGACCCTGACGGTGTTACTGCACATCAGTTAGCGCCAGTACGCTCGAGTTGGAAAGGGTATTGAATTCACAGGTCAAGGTAGATATTAACTCTCCATCCTGTTGATAATGAACTAATTAGTTCTAGGTGTTCCAGTTAGCTAGGGATGTCATGTGAGCACCCACCCCTTCAACTGTAGTGATGTGTTTCCCGGTCTTAATATCAGTCAAGACCGCGTCCTCTCCAAGGGTCGTCGCTAGAATTCGTGCGCCATTCTCCAATGCAACGGCGCCGCCTGTGAATATGGGCCGAATAACTTCGCTCGCCTCGAAGGTCGTCTTAAAAGGCGCTTTATTGGCCATTTTAGTATCCTAGAAGTATGCGACTAAGTTTAGAGACTCTCTCTCTCACTCTCTCTCTCGTTGTAGGTGGGAAGTTCAAGAAATTTTTCTGAAGCGATAACGATAAGGAATTGTTGATGTAAAGTAATCTGTACCTACAGTAGCCGACAGCCGGGTATCCATAATGGCTAGCTAGATGTAGCTAGTACTAGATATCCATGTATGGTCAAAGCTTCCATTTAAGGGTACTATGTACATACCTAAATTAATGAATGGTAAGTACAGCGCTATCAATTCAAGTTAGGTCATCTTCTTCTTGATATCTTACAAACTCCATCAACATACATTCTTCCCATGTCTATGCTGAACATTGAAAATTATATCATCGAAGATCATAGTGGCTTATAGGTACTGCTAAGCTACTGCACACGCATATCTTACCTAGTGCGTCAGGCGCATATCATCTTACAATGGGAAGACTTGAACCATTGACGTCCCGAGCACTGGTAAGTACTCGAGTCTAGTGAGAGCATAGCCCAAACTCATGAAATCGATAGGGAAGGTCCCCCTACGACGATGTCGTGATGGGAGAAGGCCCGGCGGACCCTCATGAACCCGACAAGCAATACGACGGGCTTGGCCGTATAGTGAATCCTCAGACTAAGCAGATCATTAAGGATGTCATCCGCGCTCACAATGAAGTTATGCTTGTCATTGGAGTTGCCGAGCCTGAGAATGGCGGTATCAACGCCACCGACCTAGAAATGGCACAGCAGTATCAGGATTATGAAGGTGACACTGGAAGAACATTGTACTCACTCGGTACATCACTTGGCATACTGAGCACATGGGGTATTCTCAACATACGGAGACGCATCTTGGTGTATAAGAGACACGCCGATATGTCGTTCGTTCGACTGTTACAAATGGAGCGCAGCAGCCACTCCTTCATACGGCTTTGTTTCGCAGGTTATCCATGCCATATGGTCATGAACGGGTTACGCCAGACTTCTAGATACATGAAGACGTACGGTGTCAAGAGGAATCCGTGGTAAGCTTAGCATCTCACCTATCAACGCCGAATATTGACATATCTTAGGCTCCACGGCGCTCTCGAATACGTTCGATTCCATCTGCACTTATTTCTCACCATGCAGCGTTTAGACTTGATACCCGCATCTCACTGGCTTCCCGATCTCAAGTTCTTCATACCCTTTTCCAGTTCATCACCCTTTCCTCCACCACCGCCGCTTGAATCGTTGGACGTCCCAAGCGTCTTAGCCTGGGCCGGCAAACTGGCCGCGAACCTGGCCCCGTACGCCACATTCTACGTGGCTGGCCATATTTGGCAGAAAGTATGCTCTCTGGTGAGATCGCGCATTCGAAAACGCCTACCACGGCCTTGGTTCAGTTTGCCTCCAAACAACAGAATACCGCCACCCACCAGCTCGTCTCAGAGGCAGCCTATCCCAGAATCGCCGACCCTGGGAGCCGCTGATCGAGAGATCAGGCATCAGAATCCAGAAGCTGATGCACCAACCGAATTGGCTCTGGATGGTCAACCCGGTCTTGAACCTATCCCAGTCGGGTCGATAAGGAGACGAGGCACGTTTTCAAGTCGAGGCGGGGAAGACTACGCTACGGACGAGGAAGATGCCGAGATGGTGAATCCGACGCTCATTAGTTTTGATGTGGACACTAGTGAATCCACCGAGCCGCCCACTGGAGTCTGGTCGGCTGAGCTACGACCGAGTTTTGCAGGAGATTCTCGACAGCAAGCCAAAGAAGCGCCCATATACATCGTAAACCCCCTTACAAGTCTACCTAGTACATTTGCGTCAGATGTACTAGCCGAGTTCGTAACAAATATCATATTGATGCCTTTAGACTCTCATGCAATCCCAACCGTAGCAAGGGCTCTTGCCCGCAGAAGAGGCCTTCCTTTTGACGGTATCTGCGATGGGAGCTTTCTAGGAGGTCTGACATGGCGAGGAGTTATTAATATCATCGAGTTAGACGTAGTCAGGTTCCTTATCTCTGCCGAGGTTTGGGCTTTGACCACTGTGTTGTCGCAGTGGCTGCATGTCACCGAGGAGGAATGGAAAGAGATACGCAGGGAAGAAGAGCAAGAAGCGGCCCGCCTCCTTCATTAGGGGTCTATCACAATGGCCCGGAAACTCCTAGGCTATTTCAACTTATTATTAGTGAAAACGGGCATATGCCCGACGATGGACTCGAGAATAATTCGGGCTGCTGATATTGGGGGGGTTATGGTTTCATGATACCAACAACTTATGGGAAGCACAGTGAACCAGGCTATGAAGGTAGCTCATCCAGATAGAGAAGTAGCAGTTATGACTCTTACAAGACATGCAACCCACACCTCTCATAATTCTAGGGCGATGTTTATCCAAGCGGACTACTACGGTAGCACTTCGCAGAGTGGATCTCTTCGCGCAATGCCCAAATCTCAAATAACCACAAGCAATCCACTTCAGGATGAAACGTCTCGCGAAGCATTTTAGCCATGTATGATGGACGTTAAGCTTCAAGGCTTCATGCAAGAGAGATAATCGGAAATGAATTCGATACGGCAGGTATCCTCCAACGTTACCCGCGGGAAGATAAGGAATTGCCTAGGTACTATCTAGCGAGATCACGACGATCGGGAATTCCTATCTCACCTAGGTACAAAATCTCAAGCACTTCACCTTACTCATCAGGTAACGGCTTTCTGACCCTTTTTTTCTCTGGCGTCCTGCCGAAAGCAGAGGGCCGCCATCTCGGCCGGATATCTACATACCTACACAGTAGAGAGATGAACGCATACACACTTGAACATTGTAAAACCTGAAGGCCTCTCCGGCTAAGTGTTCACAATGTCTCTACCGAAACCTCGGTTTTAGGTAACGAGAGATAGATCTGAATCTACCGGCATCACCGGCAAGCATCTCGATCTTGTGAGGGACGGTATACATACAGTTTCACAAATGCAAAATCATGGGTTTCGACACCGGAGTGCTGACTGAGCTTCAGGTCCTCAAAACAGCTGAACTGGTTGCCGATCTTGCTCGGACATGCTGGGACATGCAGCAAGACGAAGGGCAATACTAATACTTTACCGTTCGGTGTGGTCTGCGTCCCCGGGAATGGCTCGGTATTCCACCTTTCCCCACATACCGACTCCCGAGTGAGAGAGCCGTATATTCCTACCGGCGGGGAACTCGACTCGCCCGCCATGAGGAGTTCCGGTCACCGGAACCCATCCATCACTTTTGAGAAATCGGATGTCTCAAGGTCACGGAGGGGAGCGAATGCGGCCAAGAAGTCCGCCGTCGGTATGAATTTGAGTCAGCCCAAACCATGGTGGTAAGTCCGTACTATCCGTCCTTATAGGAGCCCTCACAATGTCATGGCCGGACTTGTCTCGGGAGGCTAACTCTAAGCAGCTCGCCTTGTATGCATACAACTTTTCTTTGTTCCCTTGCGTAGTTGAAGTTAGAAGCATTGACATAGCTAACACCGATTTTAGATGCGAACGAGTAGGAATCGTGAACTACTCTCTAGATAAAAGCGGCGAGTTATCCTATAAGCTAAGTACGAGAGGTCTAGACGCCTCATATGCATCGCGCGTGTGGCGTGATTTCTTTGATGCCTACAGTACATACATAATGTACTTCAAGCTGAGAGGTGTCATGTCACGCGGATTGCCGATTCAAGATATCCGTTTCTAGCCATGGATTTATACCCTGTAAACATATGATTTGGACTTGCTGACGTCGCTCGCCACTAAATCTCTGAACAAGGGGTAGTAGACATCCCTTTGAAGCGCATCGAAATATCTGTACCTGGTTGGATCGGGCAAGAGGGAGGATTTCACATGAATCTTGCGGGGCCCCAGAAGTCCAGATCCTGGGGTTGGAAAAGGAGGACTTGAGCTTCGACTAGCACATTCCTGGCTTTAGCTTCAAGTCATTTGCCATGCTGCGGAGCAGTCTAACCTCAGGAAGTTACTCTAGATACCGCCATGACTTCTACACCTTGAAAGAAAATCCCAAAATGAAATAGTCAATGGTATAATTCCTAAAAAACCCGACGCAAGGGAGAGGTTTGGGTTCTTATGAATAGACAAAACCAAAATCTATTGATAGTTAAGTGAACTACAACTGGTGGAAGAGCTTACCAAGCCAAGCTAACCGGTCAAGTTTCCTGGATTTGTCGTGATCGACTCTTGACAGGAGTATAATGGGGGCTGTACTGTTCGGATAACTCCTATCACTCCCGTTCTCTTTCTCCGCGATCCACAGATATGTAGTTGGTGTCGCTTAATACCCGAAGCAAGCAACGGGAGCAACGGCACCAATGCTTGCTAGAGATGGACAAGACTTAATAAATGTTGGAACTCGAAGATGTCCGGACCGTAGCATCGTGTCCTTTGAATACGGTACCGTGTCGACCGCCCGTCCGACGCGTCCGGTGTAGCTGTCTGTCTGCCATGTGGTGGCTATGTTCGAAACCAACGGTCCAGGCCCCGAGTCGGCGAACTTGGCAAATCCATCGGGCAGCGGGAACTAAAGATCTCGATCGATTGTGCAATTATGCTCCTTTGTTTGTGTCGGAGGTGAGCGTGTAATGAGCAGACAAGGCCACTACTCTCCCAAGCCTCAGGAGATCGTGCCGTCAATATTGAATCCTGAACCACACCGTCGACGTCTCTGGAAGCCAAGGTGGTGCCCCTTTGGTCCGACAGATGATGGACATGGAGAGCGGAGCGGCGAGTGGGCTGAGTAAGAGTTGAGAGGTGGAGACCTCCGGAGTACCTTGTCCTGACTTACATGCATGTGTTACCTAAGGTACAATAGTACCTCGACATGTCATGGAGTTCCAGGAGTTGAAGTTGGAGTTGAAGTTGGAGATGGAGACGCTACAGGGTTACGTAATGTGAGGCTAATGATGATCCAAGTATTGTCGTATCGATGTATTGACGCACAGTCCATCCTTTTTCACTAACAGTTTTATTATTGGGGAGGATATTTGACCCGTTTCGCATCTTCATTTTCTGCCGACTTCAATTGGAGATTCCGTCTGTCCCACTCAGCGCGCCGCGTCTAATGTCGCATTTGAGGTACTGAGTTACCTACAATAAGGTACTGGACGCTCCGGCATCTGTTGTGACACCACGCCATAATCCCTGAGATAGATCGTGACCTTTGAAAATTTCACCGCTGATACGTCACATTCCTACATATACATATGTACATGCGTATCTACATTTATCTCCTGCCCGTCGTGTTTGTACGTACCGATAATCTAACAAAAAAGATTTGCATAATGTCGACCGCCAATGCCGTTATTCACATTTGCAACTCGTCTCCGAACACGGTCAACAGTCATTTGGATATTTCTGGTGCCTTGACCGGTTTCTCCCGCTATCAGAGGCCCTAATTCATCGAGCCCCAGACGCTACGCTCATAGCAGATGCCAGCGCTTTTCTAATGACGAGAATCTTATAGGACACGGGGTCCACTTGGCTCAGGATTGGCACGCATGCGGCATCGCTGAGGACAACACTAAGCAAATCTAGCGTTGTACAGTACACCGCAGCGGTGACGAGACCAACACCGACAAACCCCTGGCCTCGAACAAAGGTCTAGGTTAGGTAAGGTTGTCTGCTATCCCGGTATTTACCGCGAACTTCTTCATCTGGTCCATTATTCGAAATGACACCCACCTGCGACCTGCGTCTTGCATATTCTTCTTGTCTGCATCATGCAAACTACCAGCTGGCTGCATGTACATACACACATCCATGCCTTGCCTTCTATGACGAGCGGTCTTATATCGGATATCGATGGACCATGGACCATGGACCATATCTTTCGGTAGGCCGGACGAACGGCCGAGAGACCGTATCTGTTTCCTTCTATGTCATACAAGCCCGGTGTCCATTGATACCAGGGACACATTTTCCAGACAGCCATCGAGACGACCGTCGTCTATTTTTTTTTTGTTGGGCTCAACTGTGTTCATGAAAGATGTGTCCTAGCCGCCACAATCTTTCAAAGTCCCCGCAAGTGCTGGCGCCTTTGTTACATGTCGAGATTCGGGCCAATGGCAGTGCTGGGTTCCCCTAGTTATCCCCGTCATGAGTCCTGTACGACGGGGTGAAAGGCTTACGATGCTATCTGACCTTGATGGACATCGTGATAGGCGCAGGTACAGGGTGAGAGTACAGTTACCTCTCTCCCCTCCTTTCCCCCTAGCTGACTCGAGATCGCGAGCAGCTAAGCCTCGTTAAGACTAGAGAACTCAGCAACGTGATGCAATTAATACTGAAGAGAACCGACGAATTGGGACTATTGTAGCGTGTCTTGATGATTGGCTGCTCCGCAGATCCAAGCCTGTGCTATACGCACATGTGAACTTGAACGTGGATCCGGTACGATCATGATCCCAGGAGGCCAAGGGCCAAGGCTGGGGTTATGCGGAAAAGAATCGGAAAAGAGCTGGACTCCCCAGATTCCCAGGCGGCAACATGGCATAGTTTGCTATGGCTGCTATTATGTGCATGAGAAGTAGTTTCTATCGTGTTCCTTGTCTCGAGGTCGCTTGCCGGGTCACAAGGATGACGAGGCTACGCCTTACCTCGTTCCTTCAAAGGTGGACATGTGAGAAGCCCGTTTTATCTAGTCTCACGATCGTTGAAGCCAATGACAGAAGACGCACGCGAACAAGTTATTATGGGGACGACAGAGCTAGGTTTTCACAAGGATGCCATGCAGGTTCTTAGACCCCGAATTACGATTCTGAGCCCCATCGGGAAGTCTGGTGGACCGGCAACTTTTCCCAGAGAGGTACTATGGTATTCATTTATGACCGCGCGGTAGAGGTAGAGGTAGCATACAATGGGCATACATAATACCCATTGCTCCCCCACCATGTCCATATCCACCTCCACAATCCCGTCCTATCCACCCGGTTTCTTTGTTGCCCTTCAAATTTCTTAACCTAATCCTTCTCATGCTGTCAGGAATCCCAAGTTCACGATTACACGCTGTTGTTCGGTGTGGGAACCAGAGACGGGAGAGTACATTCTCCCCCGTAGTCTTGTCGCCGAAAGCATCGACGATCAGACATACAGCTTACAAACGGCGTCGTCTCGTGACTTACACATTATTCCGAGGGACGCCTTCATAACTCAGATTACTACACCGAAACTTCCTTAAGACATCCAAGCTAGCTCCCGTTGCTCAAGGACACTTTCCTCTTACCTTATTATTCTCAACCAAAGCTAGAGACTTAACAACCTACCTCACAGCATGGCTACAGAAGAGATGCTTCGTTCTCATTCACCCGAGGAACAGGCCGACGAGTCGATGGACCCGGCGTCTCCGAGGCCAGAGGACAAAGGAAATTCGACAGATTCGAATAGCCAGTCGAAGAAACGATCTGCCTCAACCTCAGAGCCCAATGGCACGGCCAAGGTTACAAAACGAAGGGCGGCACGAGCGTGCATCAGTTGTAGGAGCCGAAAAGTCAGGTGTGATGTGGTGGAGGGAGCACCTTGTGGCAATTGCAGATGGGACGGCGTGGAGTGTATTGTGCAAGAAAGCCGTCGTCGGAGGTGAGTTCGATCTTACTTTTTTTTCTTACACCTCCAATTGGTACTGTTGATACCATTGGTATCTCATAATTCGGTCTCAATTGCGTCATGCTCCGAAGCTTTCCTCATTCAGCCCCAAATCCCCAACCGTATTTTTGGAATTTGTATTGCGGCGTAACTTACACATCCCTGTCAATTGTGTGGCACAGGAAGAATCTTTTTCATCCAAGTTCATCAACCGCTTCTCATAACGGAGCGGCCCCGCAGTCTGCCGAGGCACAACTCAGAGCGAAACCCGCGAACCCCGTGGCCATCGCTTCTGCTGCAGCGCCGTTGCGCCGTCCTAGCGAGGTAACCCAGTCTTCGACTGCTGGCAATGATGTAACTGGTTCAGGGGCCATCTTGGACGGAGGCTTGGATGGTCACGTCCCTCATTTGCTATGTAAGTGGTGATGGTGGAGACCCCACGAATTTCACATGCAAAAATTGTGTCAACCCGTCAGCAAGGTCTCAACCCTTGTGGAACATTATAAGCCTCCCCCAGTTGGTCATGAGGACTCACATGTGCTTTAGATCAACGATCAGGTTTGCGTCCTGATCCGGTATTGCTGTCCACTCTCCAAGCCAGCAATAATGGGTCGAGGTATCCAAGTATCTGGCCGAATCCAAACACGTGTCAGAACTCAAGCTCGGCTGCCGGCGGAGGCGCCTTGAGGACTGCACAGTTCCTCAACTCGCTCGAGGAACCGGACGCGTCTTCGCACTTACCTGCCTTCATCCGCCCTCTTCCGGCTAAGATCGCACCCGAAGATGTGACGTATCTGCATACCAAGGGCGCCCTTTCGCTACCCAGCCTCGGCCTTCAGAATGCCCTGCTTACCGCGTACGTCGAGTATGTCCATCCTTTCATGCCTCTCATAGAGCTGCATGACTTCTTGGGCAGGATCAATTCTCGAGATGGGTTGTACGGTCAGACCAGTTTGTTCCTGTACCAGTCCGTCCTGTTCGCAGCGACCGCCTTCGTCGATGTGAAGCACCTGAAGGAGGCAGGCTATGCCAGTAGGAAAGCTGCCCGGAGGGACTTCTTCTACAAGGCTAGGGTAAGCTTGCCATTTGTGGCTTCGTGGGAAGGTTATTAACAGATGCAGCTCCTGTACGATTTCGATTACGAAAGCGATCGTCTCATCCTCGTACAAGGCCTTCTGCTAATGACATATTGGTACGAGACCCCGGATGATCAGAAGGACACATGGCATTGGATGGGGGTCGCCATCTCATTGGCACACACCATTGGTCTGCATCGAAACCCGGCCAACACCAGCATGACGCCGCGGAAACAGAAGCTGTGGAAGAGGATTTGGTGGTCATGCTTTATGCGGGATCGCCTGATCGCCCTAGGCATGCGCCGACCGACACGGATAAAGGATGAGGATTTCGACGTCCCGATGCTAGACGAGCACGATTTCGAGATCGAGCCGCTCCCAGACGAGATTCAAATAATCGGCCCCGAGTGTACGCTATTGCGCGATGTTGTAATGCAGCAGGAGCTCGCCTTGATGTGCGTCGCGAAAGCCAAACTCTGTCTTTGCATTAGCCACATGCTCAAGGCGCAGTATTCGGTCTTGATCAGGGATAAATCAAGGGCGGAGAATACGACGAATAGTACGATGATGCTGTTCCCGAATAAGCAACTCGATAACGTGGAGAGTGTCAACTCGTGTGACTTGGAGCTCATGGCGTGGATGCAATCACTCCCGTCTTGCTGTCAGTATAGGCCATTGTCGGGACTGGATCTCAAGAACGGTCGCGCGACGATCGCCGTGCAGCGCAACCTCCTCCACATGGTGTATTACACGACAATATCCGCACTTCACCGGCCCCAGTTCCTCCCGTCATCGCCGACCCACGCGCCGCAGACGTCGGCGCAAGTTCAGGAAATGTCGAGGACGAGAGTGCGTGATGCCGCTGCGCAAATCACACGCATGGTTGCCGAGTTGCATACCCTTCGGCTTGAGAAGTATTTGCCGACCACTGGCGTCACTGTGGTCCTCCCTGCCATGATCATCCATCTTCTGGAAATGAAGAACCCACTGCCACAGCCTCGCGAGGTCGCCATGCGCGGCTTCAGGCAATGTATGAAGGTTATGGAGAAGTTGCGCGACATCTATGCCGCTGCCGACTATGCGGTTGCATTTCTTGACGCGGCCCTCCGAAAGGCGGCTATTGATCTACAGGCGGCGCAGAATCAGAGTTATACCAACGATGTCATGAACAGCATTAAAACATCTTTGTCGCAGTTTGCCACAAATACAACAACAGTTGATCACATGGCAACGCCGCCGCCGGAGAATGCGCCGTACGCTACGACGCAGGAGGCCAGCCTATTCTCGCAGTCAGCAACGCAACATTTCGTGCCACCCGTTAATCTAGTCGCGGCCGCGGTTCACTCACCCCCGCACACTGAGAAAGAGGTGCTCACGCCGAGCGCAAGCGGATCATCGGATGGGCACGCTGCGACTATGGACCTAGACATGGACTTCGATACTCTTGATCATCATGACGAGTTCGACTGGAATGCGCTCACGGGAACTAACATCGACTTTGATCAGTGGCTGCAGTTCCCCGGCGAGGGCAAAGGTGCTGGGGGAGGTGGTGGATCTGGCGCGGGCTTGGTGACGATGGGCGAGATCGACGGGTCAGCAAATTATAACATGGGTATGCTCGACAACGTCGGGCAGGGTGTCATTTCTTGAGGACAGAACTTACGAATGAGACGAGGCTTCATTTCTTGGGAGCCTATGGTAACGTCGGCGCCGGGCTTTCCGTTCGGGTTCAATTGGAGTTGGAGGATTTTTTTCTGTCTCCTTGTTCAACTTACATAGATATGGGCGTGCACGAGTATCTCGTGGATCTGGCGTTGGGTGCGCGGTTCAAAAGTTTTTGAATGATATTTCCGGGTGGCTGTATATAGCTCTGCCTTTTTGCTTTTGGATTTTGGATCTCTATACCCCATGATGAGTATGGAATTGGGGGGAAGTTGAGTTCTCTTTACCATAGACTTCGGATATTCCGCGATGGACTCGATACAATCAATGCCAGTTGAATGTTCTGATACGTTGCTATGTCTATCTCTGATATTCGTGTTCGTTTTAATACATGCTTCGCTAGACGTTAATTAACAAGTAGGGTCTCAATTGATACACATGGAAGAGTTCGTGCTAAAAGAAACCCATGTCGCGGAAGAGGCTCATCTTAAATTGGCCTGACGGCTGCACATCATTTCTCGCATGCAGCCAACAGCCACAAAAGCATTACATATTGGTCGGCATATGCACGACTCGAGAAGACGGGAGAGTATGAATTTGCAATTACGCCTTTTCACTGCTTAGATATTGTAGTCTTCTTCCAAGATTGTTATGAGATATCTCGGCTTCTTCATCTCGCTCATCTCTCGAGGTTGAAGTTGTATGTAACCTTTGAAGTGGACAAGGTATAACAAGCGAATTATAAGTCGCGTTAGTCGCAAGAACAGTTTGATGAGTTTAATTGGCGCTAATAGTGGTTGCCAGGGCGGTCTACTACCTCATCAACTGTATTGATTTGCTAGTGGATGCTCTTAATGTAAAGAAGGAACCCGGTAACGCGGGCAGACGGCCAAGAGGAATCGGTGGTGGTTGCCCATATGAAACTCCAACTCCAGCTCCAGCTCCATCAATATCGCGTCGTACCTACCGTAGCTGTCCGTCACTCTTTCGCTTTCAACTTCTAACTTGTCTCATACCCAATTAATACTAACTTTCTTTCATTCCTTTCTCTTTTTCCCTTCTCTATTCATCTGCGCTCATCTACTAGGTCGTTGTATCCGGCGAGTCGCGCTTGTTCCTTTTTCGTCGATATATTTTCTCTCTTTACATACCTAGGTACATGTCTCGTAATCCCGCCGCTCCTTTCATGAACCAGTAACGGAACAGTCAGCGCTCTACACGTCGCATATCCACTCGTCACACACGTCACCAATGGCGATCGACCTAACTTAACTACATCCCGTACCTAATTCTACCTATATTGATATACCTAAGCTCCCTTGTCACATATATGCACTTAAGCTGTCCTGTCTAGGCTCTTCCTGCAGGTATCCGGAGAAACTGAGACCCTTCTTTGAGCAACCACCCAATTTCTAGAATCGCAACGACAGGCCCAGATACCGCCACTACTTTGTGACACGCAAAGGAACTCTTGGGAAGGCGGAAGGTCTTAGGTTGCTACGGTGTTAAAACCGGGGAGGAAGAGGGAGATGAATGTTTGCAAACGGAAAACCCAACCACCATCGCTTCCCGTCATGGAGGACCGAATTTAACAATCCACATCCACATCCACCAATCTATCCGTGTTGACAAGTCACATCTGAGCCGAGCTAGAAATGCCTGTTCGGAGAGCTGCATTACGCAACAATTCCGGATCCGGATACTAACCCACAGCAACCAGCCATGGCCGACCAACGCGTATCTACGCCCACCGGCTCCCGAAGCACTATTCGACGATCCCTACGTTCGAGTTCGCAATCACCGGCTCGTCATCACCATCGCCTAGGTGACGACCTCCTCTCCCAGCTCTCGCCCAATATCGCGGTCGACGCCCTTCGATCTCCCACCGGAGCTTTAAAAACATGCATGGACCAAGCTTCGGCCTCCGAGCAGGCCTTTGCCATGAATACCGCAATTGCTTCCAAGAAGATACGTGACTGGCTCGATGAGCTATCTAGCTGGCCTTGGCCCAAAGGAAGTGGTTCTGCTGGCTTTGAGATGCCTCCTGCTAAGAGAAGGAAGCTGTTCGAGCCTGAGACACCCAGGGCAGACCAGAAGGGCAAGCTGCCTGAATCTAGCCCATCCTTCGATACCGATTATCTTGGTAGTCTACCAGCTACCGAATTCGACCGTTACGAGAAGCGAGTGGAACAGATACAGCAAGACTTGGATGATTTAGATCTGGAGGATATTAAGAACCAAGTTCTACACAACCATATCTTGCCACTATCGCGACCTGGCAGCCCCTTCTCCGAAGGCGGTCGCTCTGTTACGTCCGTCTCTATGTTCGCTAAGATGGAAGATCTAACCGCGGTCGTAACCGCTATCACCATACAGGCCTTGCCGAACTTATCCAGGCTGTCGAGACTACTTAATACGTGGGGCGTGCGATTGCTCGTTCTAGAAAAAGTGCCGTCCCTACTCACGATGATCGTTGATGCTGAGGTAGCTTTACGTTCTGGCTGGAATGCGATCGAGTCCGTGGGTGCTACTCCTATAAAGTCGAGCGGACACGAAGATCACACAAAAGATAAGCTACCGGGTCTGTCTAGGAAGGATTTCGATGTCATGAAACATGTTATACAGCAGAAAGTAACGAAACCTGGGCGGGCTCTAGACTACATGCTGGACACGCTAGAAGGCTCAATGGATACTTTACCGGACGAGTGGTTAGACCAGATGGAAGAGATTGAGCGAGACTATGCCTTATGGGAGACGACTGCTGAGCGAAAAGTCCAGGCGAGTGAGAGGCCTGGCTTGTTCGGAGCATCTCCTAAGTACACATCCCGAACAGAGCCGGAAACCCCTCGACCGAAGATCCAAATCCATGGCCCGAGCCCAACTAAGGATTTGCCAGAATTATCTGAGATTAACCAATTCGCATCACCTCGAACTCCGTTCGATTCTTCTCCCGATACTACACCTTTTAGAGCTCTGGTCACGCCCAGCCGCGGTCTCTCAAAAGATGGATTTAGTACGCCTTCTCCATGGAATCCAGTCAAAATCTTAGTCGATGAACCAAGGAGAGATATCCCAGGACCAACCAGACAGGCCACTGATCCAACAGTGCAAGCAGAGCAACAGCAGGATATCGACTCGACTGCTGTAGTTAAGGACCTAGGTCTTGATTATGACGGTGCTCATGACAAGCGACCAATGCCGGCCACGACACCAACATTTAAATCGGTTAGCGTCTCAGCCGATCCTCCACGTCTACCTCAACCGAAGCAATCTCGAAACCAGACACATGGTGGATCTGTAAATACGCATGCAACTGGGGCTGGTCAAACCAGTCCTGTGTTAGGCGAAGTTGATAGAAACATTATTCGCAGTCCTCCAGAACTCAAGAAGCCCGACGCAGCTCCTCAGAAGGAACCAATTTCAGACGATGAACCTGAAACCTCGGTCTTGGAACCTTCCGTTTTGGAGCCGGTAGATGAGGAAGGGGAAGAGCCCGACTTGCCGCCCGCCCGATTCGTGCAACACAAGGATAGCAAGGAGTCTATTGCTTCTACTATCATACACGGTCCTCCTAGCGGCTATTTTGATAACTCTGATAATGCGCCTTTCAGAGAAGATTCTATGGAACCAGACCTACCGCGTCTTGCGGATCCTGACGAGCCATTCTCAAGCGATGCCATCAGTCCGCCTAGCTCGCCACCATTGCGGTATAAGGCTCGGTCTACGTCAGTTACTTTTAAGGATGTGCCAGACATAGCTCCGTTACCAGAAGCAGGTAGCACCCCTCCCCGGAGTCCTCTTGAGCCTCCTGAGATCTTCGACGCCGATGCCTCGTTCGAATATGAGAGTCAACTTGGCAGCCCAGGTCGCATGAGTACAATTAGCTCTTTCAGTGAGGACGAACATCTCCAACAACAGATCAGCGACATCCTCGAATCGATTCCGGCTAAGATCCGTCTTAAGAGGACGCCAGGGGTCAATTTGAATCCGCCCGACTTTCAGCTTCCCCCGCGACCGAAGTCGAAACCAGACAACACGCGTCGCAGTAATTCTAGTTTGTCTTCGCGTGCCGGGACTCCATCTTTTTCTCGTAGCGGCACTCCTTCATTCATGCTAGCACCAGCAAGAGATCATCGCCCGAGGACGAAAAGTAGCCAGGGAATTAGGGTCTACCATCTAACACGGTCGACGGGCGAACCTCCGCTCAAGCTACTAATTCGGTGTGTCGGAGAACATGGAGAGAGGGTAATGGTTCGGATCGGCGGTGGATGGGCTGATTTGGGCGAATATCTTCGGGAGTACGCGATACATCATAGTTCACGATCTAAGGGTGAAGGTAAAGTGGATATCAGAGATCTACCAGCCGTGCCTACGGGTCTAGCATCGAGTCCCTCAAGCCGACCCGGTTCCGCCATGGGCTCACCGATCACACCCCTCGCAGTCCGGAAGACTAGAAAGAGTCTGGGCGAAGAAGGGGCACCTCGGTTTCCGAAGACGCCGCTCTTCGGCGCGAAGCAAGAGTCGGATACGCCGTCCTCGGAGACGTCAGCGAGGTCGCGCGCGTCGTCGTCGCACTTGGATTGGGACGAAGATGACAGCGCGCTCGGGCTCGCGGGGCCTAAGGGCAAGGGTAAGAGAACGGACATGAGCGACGAGAGCCGGGCCTGGGTCGAGAGCGTTAAAGAGAAGGTGCGCATCGCTAGTGGCGAGCGGCCGGCGCCTCCCCCTCCCGAGCAACGACTCGACACGAAGTTCGGCGAGATGGGAAAGGTGGGCGGCACCAAACGGCTGTTCAGGAAGAACTAGGAGTACCTGTACAGCCCGTGACGGGACTTGATTTGCTCTGATCTCGGAATGGGGTGTTGTGTCAGGCAGGAAAGGGGAGTACACTGGACAGGTGTTTGAATTGTCTGTCTGTCTACTGGTGAAAGGGCGAGGTAGAGAGAGGGGAAGGGAAGGATTATTTCCATAAGGGACCGAGGACATGGTTCGGTAGCATATTCCAGGCCAGGCCGGTGTTCAACGGTTTTCTGTTTACAGCAGGAAGGGCGAAGGGCGAAGAGGCCTACATTGTCGGGGCTCTGTCTTTCTTCCGAGTTGCACGTGCATACTCATACTCATACACATACACACACACACACACACACACACACATACCTTCTTTTTCCTTGCCTATCGTCTCGGTGAGCATTGGCTTGCTTGCTTGTTTACTCTATCAATACCCCCTTTTTCTGTTCAGTTAAGTCGCTTAGCTTCACCTGCTTACTACTCGGAGGAGAGTAGGAGGGATAGTTGGGTGCTAGGAAAAGTTTTTCGTACTTTAAATGAGAGAATATTTAAACAAACTGCGTGGTCAAGTTGGTCTTGGGCTTCGTGACTGATCTAGGTACGTGGTCTAGGGTGAGTTGGGGGTTCTTTGCGCTGATCCTGGGAGCGGTAGGTTGGCTTGTTGAAGAAGTGGTGGCAAACTAAGGTACCTACCTAGGTACCTAGGTAAGAGTGGAAATAGGATAGGGAGAAAGGGGTGGTTGATTAGTAGCGATACCCCTTTTGTTTTTGTTTCCTTTTAAGGCTCGTTATGAAGAGTCCTAACTTGTAGGCTTCAGAGGTCCAGGAGTTGACAATATTGGACTCGCAATCCAGCTCTTTCTCGTCTAAGCGTGGTCGGGCTCTTCGAATGCTACCTATTACATCCCTGAAAGGGTATATTAGCTAGGTGGTGGGTACCTAGGTACCGGTATCATCTAATACTGGTAGTGCAAGCCTCTGACAAGACTCTCTAAGTCCGGCTAAAAGATTTGTTTGTTCGGGTATAAGCTTCATGTCTAAATGTATTGTAGTGTTTAATACAGGTACACTTGATAACCATAGTGATGGCAAGTGATGATATCAGAGTATTCTGCGTAGGCACCTAGGGGGTAACAGGCATCTCGCTCCGCTATGTCCGGCTAGAAAGGCGAATTATAATGCCGCTTTGTGTACTATGGATCTAAGTATCTGCGTAGCTACGAATATTAGGCTCAGTAACAGATAATGCGAAAAGAGAAGAATGGATGCATCTTCCCAGTGCAGTTACTATTCTTTTATCTTGCCCCTCGGGTACGCTTGATGAAGGAAAGGGGGAGGAAACTGGAGCTGGAGCTTCTCCTGCTAGTGCCCTGGTCCAAGTATTTGGTATGACATGACGCTGATCACATAATGTAACTTAGCAGGAGATATTGCCTCGTCGGAAGGGTGATAGGGGTCAACCGTAGTTATTTAGTAGCTTTAACTTGGGATAAACATCAGAGTCTCTGATAGAACCTCCTTGATCGGAGGATCATGATATCAGACGCTCTATGTGCTTCAAATTTACGCCAGATTTGCATGAACTTGTCCCCTTTCTTGAGTAGTTGAGATAATCTAAATAGAAACCTAGGTACGGTAGGGGTAAGCAGGCAGGCAGGCAGCTACTATCCCCCAATTGGCAGAAGACTACAGTCTCCTCATATTTCAGGGGACGTAATACCTTATTCAGTAGTATTAAACTCCATTTAATATTATCCATTATCGGTCGCCATGTTAAGTCGAAAGGGGGTTGCAGTCTTATCCCGGCTTTGCTCTACCTACATTCTTCAGCATAGTACAAACCGACAATCAACCTCTACACGGCTCCTCGAAGCCTGAAGTATGGATCAGGTTGCTTCCACAGTTCCACTACCTCGGCTTTTGTTGCTGTTGCTGCTCACTCAGGTCGGCCGGGCGGCACCGCGACGGCGGACTCCCCTGAAGTAGAAGACGGAGTTGACGACACACCGTCGCGCACCCCGCCCTCATGCCACGTACATGACGTTGCAAGCTGAAGTAATATCGAATTATATGTCTTCTTACGGGAGCTGTGTGGCCGGTACACGACTGGGAGTGAGCTGGTCATGCAAGTTTCATGCTGTAGCTCTCTTGTGGCTGGCTGAACCCAACCGAGTTGCCTACCATTTGCTCATTTTATTTTGCCTGGATTTAATACCTCTCACAAGTACGTAAAGCTTGATGCCGTACTGACTGATGTTTCCCAATAAATATTAAATAAAGGTAATTCTTGTTTGTCTTCAAGTTTGTAGACATTCTTATGGGTGGATATCTGCATAAGTGAATTCATCATACTATGTACCTAGGTATGCAATATCCGAGTGTAAGGTATTGTTTCTTCGACTTGCCTCAAGCTCAAGGTTCATCTCTTCTCTCTTATGTATTTCTGTACAATGGATTCGAACGTCACTCAATGCTTTAGACATCCATCTCGTATTGGATGCTGCTATGCGCATAGGGCATAATCCTGCATGTGCATTGAAACACATCTGTAGCGGCCCGTGCCGTTTGCCACAGCAAGTCCGGAGCTGTCCAGGTGATGTCGTCCTACGATGACTTTGTCACTCGCCCGGCTTTTTGGTCAACGGTAACCAAACCAAACCAGCGGAACCTGCTCCTCGATCTTGCGTGTCTCTTATTCGGATCCATGACTTAACCGACGGCCTAACATCACCTCATGTCAAGCTTCAGATTGAGAATGATGTTCTCTCAGCCGCAATTCACTTCTACGGCGGTACATCCCTCGCCCGTTTAGATCATCGCCGCGTCTCTTGGCCGGACAGATGCAGGTTCTGTTATCGGATCGGGCTTGCGCATCTAACAGCGGCGGGATGAACGAGTATGCAGAGAGCTGTTGGGACAGCCTCTCCATGCGGATCTCGTTTGCTGTCGCCAGACCCATGGCGGATACCGTCCCATCCCCCGCGGAATTCTTTGAATACTTGTTCGAGTTTCAATGGCCTCTCGAATGATATCGCCATGACTACGCAAGACTGCGGTTCTTTGTGTATCCGCATTCATGTCCGTCGATTATCTCGGTGCTACGGCTGAGGCAAGGGCGGCGAATACGTTTATTCTACCAAAGACTACTACTCTCGAAAGCATCACTTGATCTACTATGTGCTCCACATTCTTGGCTGCGGTAATGGAGTCTCTGTTACAGATGGTGGAGGATATTCCTGGAACATGTTCTCTTCATCAAGCTCAGTACGCCGTCATGGTCTGGAATGTTCTATCTGGTATTATTGGAGGCCCTACTGCAATAATGCGGTCTCAGAGATGCACACTCCTGTCTATGCGGTCGTGAGCAATCTGGCTTGCTGTCTATGTGGTGTCCTTAACCTTACGGCCTTTGCTCACCCGGTTTCCTTCATATAAATGCGGCACTATACGTCCGCCTTCTATTTGACAGATCATGAGGGAGAGCACAGCAGTAGCAGTGCTGAGCTGTCCCATCTACGCCAAGGAACACTACGGAACGGCAGCCGAATCCAATAGGGGCGTTCCCCGGGCTGTCGTTAGCGGTGGGAGTTCAACTTACGTTATCCGCCTCAGTGTTCACATTGACAATAGGCGCTGTTGAAGTGAACATGTTTGCCACCGCGAAGCTTCGCGTAGCAATCTCTACGCGTGCCTACTTCTCTGCAACACTAACAACTGTATATTGTAGTACCGCAATAGACGAGGCCTCATACCTATGCTATTAGGCGACCTCCTGGTATACTCGTCCCTTTCTTTGCGAGGTTTACATAGACCAAGATATGCTGGCACGACGCCTTGGAAGCAATCGCCTCACTTGTTTCCTAACCTACAGCTACTGCATATTTAGCTTATATGCATCTGTCATCGTTATACTAACGATTGAGAGTTTTCACATCGTCCTACATAATCGTCAAGACTTTTAATAGGCTTATAGCATTCATGAGCAAACGGCTCTACTATTGCCTTCTCGCTGCCTTCTCTTGTGGGACTAAGGACAAACAAGGACTTACCCGATGGTACAGCCTGCCTGTGGGGTTGTTTAACGATCTCGAGATTTCAGGTAAGACCCGATTGGATTCATACCCAGATACGAAACATGAATTGAAAATGCAAAACCGTCTGCACCAGAAAACGTGCTGCTGATCCTTAAATTGATCCTCAGGGGAGCGATGACAATTCAGCTCGAACGACCGGCGATCCTCTTTGTTGGCCATCTAGCATTGGCCATCTTGTAGCCGGCCCGGTTGACGCGGTCTTAGGTTAGTCGAGACTGTATGACAAGATCTTTAGCCTCACGCGTATAACGGACATGGTGGCGCTACCGCGGAGGTATCCCGCGACCGAATCTCTCGACCTGTTTGGTGGATTGCCTTTCCAAGAGCCAAGAATGAAAAAGGGGTGTGGCAACCATGATCTTCATCGCGCGAACCACCGCAGTATTTGAAGCCTCTGAGAGGTCCCAGGCTAGCGGAATCTCGATTACTGCTGATATTGAGCTGCATGGCGTCGGGATGTGCGTCACGGCGAATGGCGTGTTTTCGTGATATTTCAATGTTACCTTGACGATCTTGAAAAGCTACATCCGAGGCTCTCTAGTTCTGGAGGCAGCATGTAGTGGAACTTTGGGTAGCGACAGACAAGAAAGACGGCGCTGCCTCGCGCTTCTGCAGCAAGAGATTGTTCCACGAGTGGGACGTCGGAGTATTGAGCTGCATGGTCACGCAGGGTCCTGCTACACGGTTGCTGGGTGGGAGGCGTCTAAGTGAAAGGGCTTGCTACACATTCACACGACTTTACTGCTCGAAAGTTGCCTCAACACCATGCGAGATACGATATCGATTATAATCGGGCAAGTCATCATCCGTTCTCGCTGCATTTGAACATGATTTCATGGTAGGCCTGCATGTCGCCCTACTCAGTAATGATGCTCATTCAACCTGTTTTAGTTTGTCAGCGCTGCTCTATGCACGCGGAGGGCGCATTTAGCAATTGTGATAGATGTGGAGACTTTCTCTTTGCTTCTCGTGTCTGCGAGGCGTCATGCTCCACGTAAGTTAGTATTCATCGAGACAGCTTCTAGATTTACAAGCCACTGTCGTCTTCTAATCCTGCTAACAGTTGCCCCTCTCGTTGGTGTACTGCATGATATTCATGGCGTGCAGCACAACATCGCATACCAACACGTCAAGGCAACTTGGTGTTGTTGGTCGAAAAAGCCACGCCACAAGTCTATCCAGATATTACTAACTCATCTAATCAGATCGATTTCACTCTACTCATAGAGAGCGATAATCTGATATGTGAGGATGTACATAACTCCTGGGGCAATAGCATGTTCGTCGGTCTGTCTCCGACTCTCAAGTTCGTGTGCACATTGTTGACGCCCGATCTAATAGTCGGTGGATGCCTACACACCTTGGCCCTTACGTACGGTGTGTAGCCGGGCGAGAAGGGTCTAAATATCAGGTGTATCTGCATAACATGTGTTATGCAGATATGTAGTACGACGTCACAGTGAACGGTGAGTCCATATCCAACGGAGTAAGTGCTCCAAGCTTGGGCTGCTCTATTAGGACTAGCGAGGGCCTAGGATGTCCAGGTTCATCTGGTTTGCCCAGATATTGATGCAACGTCTTGACGACAGGTCCGAAGACACCCCTGTTTCCCACCCCGCTCTCTATTCCCATTTCAAGATGGCATACGGGTTATAGCAGCTCGAGTATCAGGACGCCGGCGAGTATAGTTCGCGGCACTTGAGGAGACCTCGTCTTATCATTGTCGTTGGCTAGACCAGCTTGGTTAGTGCCACAGCAGCTAAGACTAAGATGGGAGAGACAGGAGGGCTTAGAAGCGGCAAGGTCCGAAGCCACTGACCCTGAGGCGTTTTCGGGGTCATCCTTTTAAGACGCACTGCCTCGCTGGTCATTTGACGGGTTTAGTCGCTCTTAAACCAACAATCCTGGGGATTGCTTCGAGGGGCTAAGTGTTGTTTCCCCATAATCTCTAGCCGTTATACCGAGAAATCAGCCTCTAGGACTCGCGCCTCGGTGTCATACATGAGTCGCTTGTCATAGCCTTTCTTATATTTAATTTCGCACTTTACTCGCCTCTTGTTCTGCAGCCTTTTAAGACATAAGACACAGAAGAGCTAAGCCCTAGTTGAAGGAATCCGCCCGGAGCTAGTCGGTCAGCCAGTCTGATAAGCAGGGCGCCTCAACTGCATATCTACCACCTCTTCCCACAACCGTTGCGCGCCCCAGTTGCCATGTTCCAGACCTGCTCTGCCAATCAAATTGGTTGATATCCGCCGATATGGTTGAGGTCGACGTCGACGCATTTCTACAGCGGGGTTATTGGCCAAATTCTAGAGCTAGGAGTCCAGATTCGAGATTGTAAGTTGCTGGAGAGCTGAGCTAAGCTGGGCCACGGGATCTGTCAGCCCAGCCTTGTGGGCACAGTCGACCGACTTGCTAAGACGTGATGAATAACACAGTTTCACCTCGAACGCCCCATCGAGCAGGTCATATATAGATGTGACAGCTCCGAGAACATTGCCTCCACCTCCAAGTGTCGAGGACGAAACCGAATCATTAGCAAAAGAATACGGATCCGCAGTAACAACAGTTCCCGATGAGGAACCGATATATCCTGGGGACGTTGAACAGTACCCAATCCTTCTTCCTGTGCACGAACACAATCCTGAGCGGCGCTTCGTCCTAGTTTCGACTTCGTCTGATTCTACGGACAGCTCCTCGGACGGTGTTAAAAAGCTACCCAGGCGACCAAAGTCCCAAGGTCGGAGGCCCGAACCAGAGCCTACTTCATATGAGGCGAACACGGGCCGCAAGTATGAAGCGCGCACGCGTAAGGAGAAAGAGTCTGAGGCGAAACGGGACGCGGTTCAAGATCGTGAAAAACGTCGCAGCAAACCTGAACATCTACCCGCCATAGTTACGGACGTTAGCTCTCAGTCGCGGTCATCGGATACGAGAAGATCAAAGTCTACAGCGAGGTCTGATAAAGGTGGCGAGGATTACTTCTCACCACGCCTCAGCTCCCGACTTCAGAATGAGAATACGCTATCACCAGACGTCATAGAACACGGTAGCAGAGGAAGAGAAAGAGCATACTATCATGGCGGGCAAAGCCCTTACGCTCAGGATCGCAATCGCTCGACTCATTCTAATGTCCAGTATGAGAAGAGCCCTCAAGACGATAGGAGGTATAAAGATAAAGCTTTCAAATCGACCAAGTCAATTAGTCCCACTCATCACAAACGACGCTCGACGGCGGATATCCCTCAACAGATGAGAGGGTCCTCGAAAGCAGGCCACGAGAGACCGCGCCAGTACGCTGAGCCTCGGTCTCCCAGAGTCGACCGAAATGTTTACACGCGATCTGACCGGGATACTGCATCTCAGGTCTCATCGAATTCTACTGAGAAGCGAGAATCCGCACCTAGTGAATACTTCTATTCAAGTGACGATGAAGTACCGCATCAAATGCATCCCCGTCGTCGACGAGAATCAAACATGTCAGACGGCAGAAGAGCCTACCTTCAGACGCAAACAGAATCGAGGTCAAGCGATACGCGAAGATCTCGCGCTCCGTCCCCACTTCCCTCTCCGAGAGTATCTCAAGTCTATGAAAAGGACTTGGCTGCTTCTAATCCACGCAGTTCCACGTTTCCAAAGGATACCAAAACTTCACGAAACGAGCAGCGTGGCCAACCGCCATTGTCCCGTACGTCCACAGGCAAATCTGTGCTCAATTCTATCCCAGCAGCAATTCCAATCGTTGCCGCTGCCGCTACTGCGGCGACTATTAACTCGGATCCTCGTCGGTCGGCAATCCCCCCACCACCCAAAGCAGGATCAATTCAGCCAGAACCGCGGTTGTCGACATCAACATTGTCATCCAGTCCTCAAAGACAAGCTCGACAACCGTTGGAATCAAGCCCACTAAGAGATGTTGCAAGAACGGAGCAGCCTACGCCCTCTACACCCTCGTACAGACGGTATCTAGATGAAGTACAATCTGGCAAGCTCCCAGATATGCATCGCTGTCCTCGCATAAAAGCAGCTATAGGATACGTCGACTGGCTAACGCTCCCTCGCTGCGATAATTTCAATATTTGCCCGTCATGCTACGAGGCTACATTCTCTAACACAGAATTTGCACATCACTTCGTCCCGGCGCCGTTTCGCGCTGCAGACCGGCCGCTAGCCTGCGACTTTGGAACTTCTAAATTCTACCACATGGCGTATTTCCTGACTGGCAAATACGGAATGGCTGATTTGACCCTGTTTCGAAATATCGCGAACGTCGCAGCTAAGAGTCAACCCTGTACGGGGTCCAAGGAAGCGTCCCGCATCTGGTATTCTGTGAAAGACCCTCGTTCGACACATCCCGTCGAAACTTTCAACGTCTGCTACACTTGCGCGAAGACTGTTGAGATGTTACTGCCGAACTTGACGGGCCTGTTCGTCCCGATGGACTCGCCCGCCGAGCCTATGAGAGGCGTCTGCGCGATGCACCAGCAGAACGAGCGAAGATTCTTATTCTACTTCGACCTTCTGGAGGCGGCGTCCGACAAGGCGCTCGTCACCAAGAGCACGCCGGACGTCCAGGCCCTGGCGGATAGGATCCGCGACCTGACGGAGGTTCCCGAGTGCGCGCGCGACCGGCCGATCCACGACGGCAAGTGGTACACGATGCGGACGATCCCCGACTTCACGGTGTGCGAGGAGTGCTTCGGGGAGGTTGTGTGGCCGATGATCCAGCTCGACAGCAGCTCGCTCGCGGCCAACTTCCACAAGTACCCGCAGAAGCTGCCGGTGGCGGCCTGCCAGCTCTACTCGTCGCGCATGCGCAAAGTGTTCGAGACGGCGGTGCGCGACAGCGACATGCGCTACCTCGGCGGCAAGCTCCGCGAGCGCAGGGTCAAGGAGCAGGAGTTCCATGCTAGGATAGTCGGGCTCGATAGGCATGTCCTCGGCTCGTCTTGGGTCGATGCTGAGGTCGATCGGTCTATACGCGAGTGGCAGAGGTGGGAATGACGGTAATAGATAATTGGCTCGGTTTATATAGATGGTAAAGGGGTTAGAGGGGTGAAGCGGCAAAGGGTATGCCTGGATATGAGACTACGTATGCTTATGTTGTTACGAATGAACCTGGGTTAAGAACGTCGTGACGAGTGATGAGATATGGATAGGTATGGATACGGCACCCCATTTTAGATACAGGCTTATTTAAATGTGACGAGTACGAGTTTTTTCTTCATTCCCATCGTGACAGCTAGATTCGCTACCTATCCTTTTTTCATTCTTTTTTCTTATTAATATTTTGGTGTTCAACGCTTTCTATCCCCCTGACTCCCCTTTTCTCAATGTCCCTTGTTCACTACTACAATGCCTAACGGTTCCCGCTCAGCTGCTGCGGCCAGTTGGCCGGGCAGGTCCCCGTGCAGGGGATGCCCGAGTCGGCCTGGCCGTTGATGTTGCTGCAGAGGTACTTGGGGGTGCTGGTGCCGTCGAGGGGGTCGATGTGGACGTTCTCGAAGCTGAAGCCGGAGCAGGGGTTGGAGGCGCTGCAGTGGATGGCGGAGGCGATGTTGTAGCGGGAGGTGCCGGTGATGTTGATCCAGCGGACGTCCTGGATGGGCAGGCGGCTGGTGTCGCAGCCCTGGGCGGTGTAGATGCAGCTGGTGACGTAGATGGGCTGGTTGACGTTCTCGGAGTGGATGTTGGAGAAGGTGACGTTCTTTACGAGCCCGCTGCCACTGTACGTCTTGATCCACGCCGCGTTGGAGCTGTGCGTGCACGTGAAGTTGTCGAACGTCACGTCCCGCACGTAGTCGGGCGCCCCGCCCGGGTTGTTCCCCAGCGACCCGATCACCGCGCACCCGGACTCGTAGCAGTGCACGTTCTTGACCTGTATGTTGGTGCTGTTGCCCTTGACGGAGATGCAGTCCTGTACGAGGTTGTTAGTTTGAGCTGGCTATAAGAAGGGCGGAGACGGAAACTCTGCGGATTTCTCCAGATTCAGGGGGAAGGGAAAGGGGAAAGAGGGCTTACATCACCGCAGGTCACTGTCCAATTGCTAATAAAGACATCCTTCGAGTTCCAGGTATCGGTGCCGTCTGTGTTCACCGTGTTCCACTGGCTGTTGGACGTCGCGTTCATGATTATGTTCGTCATGGTGATGTTCTCGCTGTATGCGATGAAGGTGTCTGAATCGGTTGCCTTCTTGTTAGCTCTCTATATTCTTCACGTACGTATGCCATATGTATGACACACAAATTCGGGATAGGGATGGGCTGGGAGTTACTCACGCCAAAACTGGCTTTGCGTCCACTCAATCCCATCAATCAAAACATTCTTGGCATGCCAGAGGGTAAGGCTGATCGGTCGTCCGTTCTGGTTGCTGTTGCCACGATTCTGATCGTACCAGAGCTGGCCCTGGCCGTCGAACAAAGCCTTGCCGAACCCGCGGATCCGTATATCCTGGCCACCAATGCGCCAGGCGGTCGAGCGCTGCGCGTACTCGACGCCAACGCTGCTGCGGAGCCAGTACTGGATATCCGAGGACCACTGCAGGGTCCCGTGGATCTCCACGTCGACATTGTTCAGGTCTTTGATATCCATCACTTGCCTGATATGGAAGAAGCCTTCAGTCAAGATGATCTTGCCATTCGTCCCGCACTGCTTGAAGGCATTGATGATATCGGGCGTGTCGTCCGGGTTGGTGCCAGTTGTCGCAGGCGTCACGGTGCACGTCGACCCGGTGACATTGAGGGCTGCCAAGGCGCCGCCGGCGAGCGCCAGCAACCCAGATAGCAGGAATGTAGACTTCATATTGATTGTTTCGCCCTACGCTTTAGTTCCCCTGTGGAGCGACGATCTTCCCAAGCCGATGATGGAATTGCGCAACCGCAGCTCTTTTTCTTGCTTTGGAAAGCCGAGCTCTAAGAGAGGTGATGGCGGGAAATAGAAATAAGAGTGGCTGCATTCTCGAGCGAAAGCGGAGGGTCTTCCACCTTAGTAATAAGAAGAATTCGCCAGTTCGAGGATATTTCATACTACGACGTCCCTCGGTATCACGCTCTTCCAGGGCCATAGAACCAGCTTAGGTTGGTCAATCCATATTGCCGCCCCGGCTCCAACGAGGTCCAGGCTACCTCGGTCGAGCTGGGACGGCGGCGAAAAGGGGAGGGGCAATGGGGTGTTGCAACGTAAATGAGAAGATATATATTGTGTCGATACTATATTAGGAAAAAACGTGTCATCGTCCCCTTAGAAGCATAGGCGCTCAAATCAAGGCATGTGGATATGAGGATGTCAACATGGGTGTTAGACAGGTCGTGGGACTCGGCTAATGTGAGTTGGGGCTGGAAGAAAGGGGAGATGTTGATTAAGCGGATATTAAAAATCTGGAGTCTAGACTACCCTACTTTAACCCTGCCGCAGCAATAGGGGGAAAGCTTCGAAATACGGCAGATATTGATTTCTCGATGGAGAAATTTGGGGAAGTCGGGGACTTGACCGGGCCGTTTTATTGTCAGCATATACAAAGGGGGTATTCAGAGACCTTGCCATTCGATGTAAACTAATCATGGAGGGGCTCACTGTAATTGGATGCAAGCCATTCTAGGTGGACTATTCAGGAAAGTCGTAAACGCTACCCAGAATCTTCATTGGCTAGGTACTGAGACGGCTAGAAGTATTGTCAATTACCACAGAAATGACAACTACACTCCCCAAGACAACGAGTCTATTAGTGTATAAATCAAAGAACTAGTAGCCCGAGGATGTTGGGAACTCTCGTTTTATTGAGTTACCCTCTTACTAAGAATTTACAATATCTCAATCCACCAGTGTCTTGGTAGATAAAGTAGTGGGTATATGTAAACATGGTTCGCTCAAAAATATTAGAAGGCAAATGGGGGACTGGAAAAATACAATACCCTTTCACATTAAGAAGTAATGTACCGGGTAGGCAGATACTTTTCAATAAAGTGAATAAATATAACCCCAAGCCGTTTGAATAGGGAGTAATGGTTAGCATCTTAAGTCTATAAGATAGGAAGGCCTAAGTACCAACCTATCATGTAGCTATAATACTCTAAGGCCGAGTACGCTTAGGACTGACAAATTTAACAAGTAAACGGTATCAATAGAAACTCCACAAAGTCCTCTGAAAAGCGTTAACGGAAGAGGAAGTGGTAAACATAAATATTAGAGCTAAGGCTTCAGTGACTAGCCTTTCGCAGATAATGAAGCTATAGCTCTATAGGCTACTTAAGGGCTCCAATTATAGTCGATACAAGTGATGCTAGTAAGAGGTACCTATGATAATTAAGCTTTATTCAAAATGGAAAGATGTCGAGGAATAAGACCTGGGATGAATTAACAGCCTGAAAGGTCCTTGCTTTGTAGCTATATACCGGTAGGTATATACCTCCTAACCATCTGTCACTACTAGTAACACAACACATAAAAAGACCATATGTCTGTTTTAAAAATGTATGATTACCTACTTATCTCATGAAATTTTTGGGTCTATACCTTACCTAGGTACTGTATAGAATCAACAAGAATTAATAAGTGTTTAGGATAGATTTTGTCTTGCTATTACCTATTACCTACCTATATGACTAATGCTTAGGTACTCGTCTGTTACAGTCCTTTAGTATGGTTAGCTTCTGAGTTACTTAATATTTCCTATAGTAAAAGTCCTTTGCTCTTTAATCACAGACAAGATCTATCTTGAATTATCAGTGAAACTCAGTGATCTATACAATACTTATTATTTCATCAGTGAAAGTTCAGCGTTGCCTGTCATGACTATCCAGATCGGGAGTCACTGTTCGTAAATTCAGGTCTTAAGCCTCGACGAAAGAGTCTCTGGCAAGATAACTATAAATATGTGCTTCTGCCGGAGCATCCTCTACTTAATTTTCTTAAATCAACAGCACCGTCTTTCATCATTCTTTCCCATATTAGCAATATCGCAACTTCCGAACGCACCATCTATCATGGCTGGCCACGAATGTAAGGATCCCAAGCACTGTTATTACTGCCAAAAGAAAAAGAAATACGAAGAGCGGCAGGCCAGCGGTTGTTGCGAGCAGTGTGGGGCACCTCTGGACCCGGGCCATAAGCGGTTCTGTACGTTCCACATCGAACAAGCAAAAAAGGGTGTTGTTGCGACAAGAAATAGAAAGGCCGAGCGAGTGGCCAAAGGTCTTTGTGAGAGTTGTAGTTTACCTGTGGAGAGAAATGATACACGGCGCTGTTCGAAACACGCCGAAATACACAGACAATCCGTCCGGACTCAGAAGTCACGGGCTGCCTCCAGTGCTCGACGTCAGAAACGGCCTACCTCGATGGCAACACCGTCTACCCAGTCGTACACTAGCGGCACCAGCAATGCTGTGTCCCAACCATCGGCTCTAGACAACACTCAGGCCTACGACTTTAATTCTAGTCCGCAATATAACAACTTCACTGGCGGTACCATGAATCAACAGTCAACTTACAACGACGCTTACTCCAGCCAGCCGCAGAGCGGCTACACCATCGGCACCATGACTCCGCAGCCGACTTACAACGATGCTTACTCCGGCCAGCTGCAAAGTGGCTACACTATCGGCACCATACCTCCGCAGCCGACTTATGGCAATGTCCCGAAGTATGCCCAGGGATCCTCGTACACCCAGGGATCTTCGTATACCCAAGGGTCCTCTTATTCCCAGGAGTCCTCTTATGCCCAGCCGGGTCCCTCATACGAAGGCTACGCCCCTGAGTGGGATTCGGACGCCGACTGCGACTTTGAGTACGAGTAGTAGGCAGGCATTTGCGACGCGGAACTTTCGCCCATAGTCGTAGACCATGCTCTGCGATTCGGGCGTCGGTTACAGATGGGCCGGGAATTAAGAATGGGAGATGGGGACTATGTCCGGGGTGGATAACTACATCATCTTCATCGACATTCCATGTATTAACGAGCTTTACGAATCATCAGCGGTAGTCAATAAAATATTATCTTCCTACTACGGCTTTCAGGCTCGTCGTGCTTCGATTCACTTGTGTTGCCTGGAAATGTTAACATATAATGTCAGGGGGGAGTAGTAGCTAACGTACGGGGGACCTTACAATACTAGCGAGGCGGTTTCCCCTAGTCTATCACTTCGTTACACTTTAATTCCTAGCATACCTTTCATAGACGATGAATTAAGTAACTGGAAGTAAACTTTGAGTTTTGATAATAGACCACCCAAGAGTCTTCCCGAGCTGAAAACTAGGGCTGGGTTATAAGATTAGTAACACATGGAGCTTTTATATAGAGAAAAGCTATATTGATCGATCTTTAATAGGACCCCCTATGAGCGAACAATCCGGTGGGAAAGGTGGCAGAGAATGCCTTAGGTACCTATCAGTCTGTCGACTTATATGTTGTATTAGTATTCTCTGAACGTACCCTTACCTACATTGTTCACGAATTCTTACCCATCTCCTAGGTACCTGGTAATATTAGCATCTATATAAAAACTAATAGGTTATCTCCTTAGGTGTAAGAAAACTTCACTTATGTTTAGACCACCGCTCTATTAAAATTGGCTATGTGAAGTCTTAACGAGATTCAACACAAGGTACTCTTCGTAGAAAGCCCTGTGGCTGTTTAGCCAATTAAATTCAAGAGTGGTGGCCTGAACTTCAGTAAAGTCTTCTCGTACCTCGCGAGATAGTCCTATACAAGTATATACCTACTGTTGAAGAACACACCAGATTTACAGGAATGCATACACTTCACCATAGAGAAACGGCATAGTCCTTGAAAATCGGAACGAAAGTGTCCTTTTAGTCTATTAGCCGTCTATAGACCCTTATGCCAACTGGAGTGCCTATCTATCCCGTTGCACTTTGGCATCTAAGTCTATGTTTCTTCCACCGACGGACTCGACATCCTTCTAAGTACGAATTTGATGCCTGTAAAAACCCAGGGATATCTTTGCGGATGCCTTCGAGCGAAGTTGAAACGAAGGCCGATCATTATGCCCACACTTGAATAAAAAAATAAAAACGTAACCCGCCTGAGAGAACGCCGACCATGCATCTTATGCACATCCTCCTTTTTAATCACGTAAAAACCCCACTTACCTGAGGGGGTCGTAGATCCTCTCCTTGATGAATTTCGTCAGAGCGACGTCGCCCCATTCTTCCCACTCAACCCATTGCTCATCGGGAAGAGTGCTCACGCCCTCCCTACGGGCGGCCTTCATGACTTCCCGAGCAACAACGACGCTTGCATCCCTGACACGTTCAATGCGAGGGTAAATCAGACCCTTGTGGATCTCCTCAGCATTTAAGGACTCCGACAGAGAGGAAGCCGAGATGTATACCATCTCGTCAGTAATCTTGGAAGCCTTGGCGAGGATGGCACCGAGACCTAGACCAGGGAACACATAGACGTTGTTGCCTTGGTTGGGCCAGTAGGTTACAGCATGGTCGCCAGCCTTGACGGCAAATGGCGAGAAGGGGGAGCCGGATGCGAAGATGACAGTTCCGTCTGTCCACTGGACAGCCTGCTCGAAAGTGCACTCAGCCTTGGTGAGGGGGTTGCTGAGAGGGAACAAGATAGGTCGTCGTCCAGAGCCACCAGCGTCAACCGACGCCTTGAGGGCACGGATGGTGGACTCGGTGAAGACACCAAAAGTCGCAGTCAGACCGACGAGGGCAGACGGCCTGACGTACTCGATGACTTCCTCAAGGGTGCGGAATTGATGACCACTGTTATCCGCGCGGGCGAAGTACTTCTTGTGGTCGGCGAGCTTGTCACCTCGGTCTAGAGTAACAAGACCCTTGGTGTCAACAAGCCAGAACTTCTCCTTGGCGGCTTGTTCTGAAAGACCACGGCGAGTGTAGTACTCGACCATCTGCTTAGCGACACCGACACCAGCAGAACCAGCACCCATGAAGACTAGGCGCTGCTCCTCTAGAGGGACACCAGACAGGTTGACAGCACCGATGTAACTATATGCATGTTAGTGATTTCTGATGAAGAGAAAAAAAGGACCGGATTTTCTTACCCTGCTAGTACGACCGCACCAGTACCCTGGATGTCATCGTTGAAGCACTTGTACTTGTTGCGGTAACGGGCCAAGTAAGCGAATGCCTTCTCAGTCTCGAAATCCTCGAACTGGACGACCATGTTGGGGAAGACATCTGCGGCAGCCTCCATGAATTCATCCATGAACTCCTGGGCAACGGAGGGCGCGGGGCGCCTAGCTCGGAGGCCAAGGTACAGGGGGTCCTTTAGGTTACCCTCATTGTTGGTACCAACATCTAGAACGATGGGGAGAGTCTTCTCGGGGTGGATACCGGCGGCACCGGTGTAGAGGGACAACTTTCCGATCTACTGCATGTCAGCCACCTATCACATAGGCCACTAATGTAAGCCAAGCTCGAGGGTGAACTTACGGAGATCCCCACACCATTCACACCGAGATCGCCCAACCCCAAAATACGGGATCCGTCCGTTACCACACAGATCTCGGGGTTCGGGTAGGGCCAGTTTTTCAGTATCGTCCTGATTGACCGGCGCTGCTTGATTGAGATGTACAACGCCTCCGGACGAGTGTACAGGGTCGAGTACTGCAGGCAAACGTCGCCAATGGTCGGGGTGTAGACCAGCGGCATCAGATCCCGGACATTGTCGATGAGCACTCTGTAGAACAGATCGTAGTTCTGGCTCTTGAGAGACGACAGATACATATATTTGTCGATATTCGTCTGCCTGGAGTTGATCACCTTCATGCACCGCGCTACCTGAGTATCAACGCTCTCCATGGCGTGCGGTATTAAGCCCGTCAAGTTTTTGGAGACACGCTCGTCTGGGGTGAAGGAAAGACCTGAGAGGCTTGAGCGTTAGCTAACGAGCAAACGGATATTGAGTTCTGTTGAGGTGCCGGTGTAAGTTACCTTTATTCCACAGCGGTTCCCGAAGTACTTGATAGCCACCAGCGGCTGACTGCGGGACGTAGTCCGTGGATCGGTATTGTTGAACCTCGCCATAGTGGTTCTGTGCGTAGCCACGGAGACCGTCTAGGGAAGCCATCTTCATTTGTTCTTCAATTGCAGAGATGTCGACCGAGGACATTGGGTTCAGAGCAGATTGCCTCCGTTGAAGAGATAATGAAAGACGTTTACTAGAAACGGAAGAATGGGAGGAACGGGCGGAGATGATGGACGAAGAAGGGGAAATAGAGCGAGGTGTTGATATATCTGAGCTGGCGGTGCTGTAAGCGTTAAACGCCATTGGACGTCTCGGTGACGGGCGGTGCGGACGTATTAAAAAGCAACAGCAACAGTCAGATGTTGGGCTGGTGGGGTAAGACGGATGAGTAGGACTAATACAGGACTGTCCGATAGAATCAAAAACGGCTGAAGACAAGATGGACGGAGGAAGAGGCGCTGATGATGCTTCCCACTTTCGGATACCACTACCAGTAGTGCTGCAAGAGAAAAGTCCGGAATGCAAGGAACTAGGTTCGGAAAGCTGAGGGTGGTGTGTCTGCTGATTACTATCCCGATGCGTCTTCGTGTAATCTCTTGTGTTATTGCCGTTGTCTTTAATCAAAGTCCGTCCGGCTGCGCTGTTGTCGAGCATGACACGCGCAGGAGAAGACGGGCTTCTTAATAATGACCAAGTCGTACTAATGTGAGGCGGACCGCATACCCCGGCCCTGTATATTTTCGTACTCAGACCTCTACTACATCTCCTTGCCATTGGGCTGCTAACACGGAGGCGTGAAAGCTGCGACAAGGGAGCGCCGTGGTTTCGTTGGGGTTTCATAGGGTATCAAACACTAGGTCCAGATTCACTATGGTATTTCGTTAATAGCCCAGAGCCCAGGGATGTTGTTAAGGGGGGGACGGCTGATCGGCAAGATACGGAACGAATAACGAGAGATGGAAAGGCGAATAAGAGACAAAATGTTACCAAGGGAGCACGGTCGTAGTACCAAGATCTCTCCCTCGTCCAATCCAATTGCATGGACGAAAATACGTAAAACGTAGGATAAATTAATCAAGTGACGTCCTAAACTGGCAACTGACTTAGGGCTCAGTTGGAGGTTGTCATGAGGGAGTTGTGAGAGAATGGGACACGAGATGGATGCATTGAAGGATCCCAAGTTGAAATCAACCTGGAAGCTCATCAAATTTCCCGATTTTCCTTCTTTTCCACGATGCAAAATTTTGTTGGGACCGGTCATCGGTGTAAGTCAGGGCTTGATTGCATTGGAAAAGTTGTACAAGTACGGTGAATTGAATCCAGTATGACTCGATGGTTAGAATCCGTTGTACATTTAGGTACATAACACTAAAGTCTAGAGCGAGAGATGCAAACCGAAAAGGGAAACCATCCAAGCTCGTAATTGGCTCGGGGAGACAGGGGGACCACCAATCGACTTTTTTTTAAAACTCTGTCATCCTTTTCGCTTCACATGTGCTGTGCTTACCGATGACCTGCTGTAAGTCAGCATATACCGAGTGATTACCATCAGTTGACAGAATCCGACTCTATCAAAGGAGGAATGTGGTTGGCCGTGATTCCCATAGGTTGCATGATTATATCGAGATCGTGTCCCCCCACGAAACAACTTCTTGACAGCGACAGCGACGTTCACGAAAATCCTCATGACATTTTTTTGCAACACGGACTCCCAGAAGTCTGGGGGGGATCGGATTCTCCTAATCCTTGTCGTTGCATGTCCGTCGATCCCGCAGTCCCGACTGTTGTAGCTTGTCCGGGATGCAACCAATGGGACTCTGTTGTGTGTGTGCCTGCATAAGCCAGATGCGCAACTTGGGACCGTCCAATGTTTCCGATTTGATTTGATAAGGTCCAGGTACTTTCAATGTATGTAATTTGGACAATCCTGACGGACCGAGTCGGGCACGCTATTCCTGTTCTTCTCACCTACCAAAAGTCGGGGTCCAATGCAGACCCCTTCCCAGAATCCTATCGTCACCTATCTCAAGACACCTTAAAAAAGATTCGTCCAAGATAGGAAAGAAGAGGAATGAAGGCTCAAAAAGCCACCCCCTGCGAGGTTTAGAGTGAATGAAGGATACCACCCAGTCGACGGGCTAGAATCATCGCTAAGCAACCTAAGCAAAATCCTTCACTTGACAATCCCTTACTCAGGAGAGAAGGGGGAGAAGGAAAATGAGAGGTTGGATTTCAAAGGCCCAATTCAGCAGCAGCCCGAAATTGATCATCATGTTACAAGGTACCACGCGCCGATAGATGGGGCTGACAGGGCTGACGAGTCCCAAGTTGCCCTGTGTTCCATATGTCTTCTGCAGATCCCTGCAGGAGACCCGGATTCTTCCGATCTGAAATACCACGAGGTGAGTAGCCGGGGCTATCGTCAGACAAGTCTCTGTGCTCTCTGACAAGCCACGGCGGATTCATGTTGGGTATGACCAAAACAAGCCATACTGAACTTGAAATTCTACAAATATCAACGCCGCCGGACCACAGCAACAATTGAAACAGATGCACCCCGTATCACGGCCGCCTTGGGACGACGAAGGCGGCTGCTCTTACTGTAATGTCCCTTGAATTTGGGACTTGACACGGCCGTCGATTTCTCGGGGTCTGTCCGTTCGTCTGATGAGCCGCCGAGGGTCTTACTAGTCTGAAATCTCCACCCAACTTGGCGAGCGTGTAGAAGATGGAGAAGCATGGCGAGAACATATGGCAGGGCATGGAGCATCCCCACCGAGCTCAAACAACCATTGACCTTCGCCGGGGAACTCTACGGCTTGCCTCTTTCATGCGGTCTTGCCCCCACTGGCGCCTCTTCGTGATTACCATCGAGCTTCTCCAGACTGCGGAGAGAAAACGTCCCTAGGCTAATGCCCAGAGTCGCAGCCCAATTTGACGTATGACTAATGAATATCAAGGTATGTCTGACCGAGACCGTGATCGTCACCAGTCTTCTAGAAGATCGTCTGAATTTTTATGCCCATGGGTGGGCGGCTCTACCCTTGTGGGTGTGTCGCAATGCCGCATTGCAGCTCGTTTATCGCTGCGTTGTCTCAAGAAGCACTCAATTCTCTTGGCGCCTGAGCTTGTCTTCCCTTTTCCTACCTCATGTAAAACTGACCAAGAATCTGTGCGATTCGGCTGTTGATAAGACTGCCTCCATGTCATAGTGACCCGGCCGAGTGCGTAGCGCTCTTAAGGAATACAAGCCTTGTCGATACTCACCTAACCCGCCGTGGCCATTGCCGAATGCTGATCAGCGTCGACTGAATCCTCGTAACGGCATTACTGTGTTAGGCAGAATAGTCGCGATACGGCTAAATATGTCACGGAGCACAGAATGCTTGTTGAATATTGAATTGAGACAGCCCGGAGGTCCCATATTCAAATTTTCATATCTATTGTCCCAGACATGGCGACTTTGGTATGTCCGAAATGTCACATACTACCACAGGCAAATACTCCGTTACCTGTATTCGTGACGTGTGGCAATAACGCCGCAATCTCGCCATCGTCTGCTTTACGAGACCGCGTCACCGTGAAGATCGAATGGGCTCTAAGTTCGAATAGAGAACGACTCCCATCGCTTGTAGCAGTGTTCCTACCCCTCTACCCCTCAGACCTTAATCTTCACGAGAGAGTGCCGTGTATGAAAATAGAAGATAAATATGGTAGGTAGCACCCAATTTCTCCGAATTCGGGGGCGAATGTGTCCTTTCAACTCTACATCGACTTATACGCCCGAGTTGAGTCGTAGTAGATTACTCTGTAGAACGTATAACGAGGCAGCCTGCTTCCTAGATATCAATGTGCTCAACGTCATTGAGGCTTATCTACCAATAGCTCATATGCCACAGTGGATGTGATCGGTTTCTCATATATACGTCCTGTAGAGTAGGCTGCCTTGTTTACAAGTAACCCAATCTTCCTTTTAGATATGTTGGATGAGTGGGCTTTCATAACTCAACAGTAGTTCCGTCGATATAAAAACTTACTGGAGGTTATTCAGTCACTCAAGGCGTGACTTGCTCCTTTATTTTTTCGGGTATAGATCTTGAAGAATTCCCGATCATACCTCAACTTCAACTGTATCTAAATATAGCGTTGCATATGGCGAAGCAAGGAGATGGATAACAGCGGCCCATCGAGTTCAGATGCTCTCTTTCTTGAACGGGCAGGTCCTGCGCACAATGCATCCATATAACAGACCATGCTCCCACATCCAGCAACCAGAGCGCCGATTATTGCGCATATCTAGTACGTAATTCCCTCGTTGAAATGCCGAAGTCAAGTCTACCTACCTACGGCACTTCAAAAGCGACTAACGACCGCGCCGATGCATCTCCGTACCTGCTCTGCTCAGGGCTTTTCAAAGCACATGACCGCGTACCTGAACGTCCCATTCGCGTAGCCTCTCCTCATGGCCCGGAACGCCTGTAGGAAGGCGAGTCCGTCTCTGCCTTGAGATATGGCAAACGCCCACAGCGACGGCGAGGATACGAGAGACCACGATATATCCCTATGCGCTCAGTCAATACACTCTATTGGTCGTCATACACGAACCCAAGATGTCCCTGGAGGCAAGAAGAAATAGGGGCGACTCACCAGGTCTTAGCAACGTCCTTACTAACATCAACCGGACCCTGCCGGACCTTGAACCCGGCCCGCTCCGCCATCGCGACGTACTCGTCCGCCGTGTAGAGCCGGGGCAGCAGCATGCCGTCCTCGATGGGCTTGATGTCGGCCTCCTCCTGCAGTGGCGACAGGCCGGGCGCCTTGAACCAGTCCGCGATCACGAGGCGCGACCCCCTACCACCACCCCCGAGCAGCGCGAACGACGACGAGAAGAAGAGCTCCTTGTTCGGCAGGTGCGACAGCGCCTCTGAGATCCAGACGCAGTCGAACGGCTCTCCCTTTTCCTTTTCCTCACCTGAGTCGCCAGTCGTTGCGGTCGTTGCTGGTGATAGCCGGAAGTACTCCAGCATCGTCTCCGCGTCGAGCTCGAGGAAGCGCACCGAGCCCCCTTTCTCCGGGTACGTAAGAGAGCCACCCTCCGGCGAAGTAGGGGCAGATGCGGTCTCGCCTAGCTCCGCCACAGTCGCCTGCCGCGCGATCTCGACCTGGCGTCCGCTGATCGTGATCCCCGTGACATGGCACCCCTGTTCGCGGGCGAGGAAGCGGCTCGTGCCGCCGACGCCGCACCCGACGTCGAGGACCCTGGCGCCGGGCCGCAGGCCGCCCGAGATCTCTAGTAGGTAGTTGATCAGGTTGACCTGGGCCTGCTCCTTGGTCTCGCCCGCGGACCTGAAGAGGCCGTGGTGGATGTGCTGGCCCCTGTGAACAAGATGCTGGGATCAGTCGTTGGGCTTGCTCTCCTTGACCGCTAGGTCCTTTATTGGATAGGTTGGGATAGGTTAGGCTGGGTTGGGGAGAAGATGGGAAAGGTAAGTACCATAGAGAATAGTAGTAGTCCGACGCGATCTCGTAGTGCTTCTTGATCCTCTCCTTCAGCGAGTCGAAGGACCCGTGAGCCTCGAAACTCGGGATCTCGTGCTGGTCGCCTGGGTGCTGTTGCGGCTGTTCGCCTGCCATTCCAACGACTTCGGGCTGAGCCATCTTTACACTGATCTTATAGCTCTTATCGTAGCAGTAGCGTTAATTGAGTAAGTGAGGGGCACGAATAGCTGACAAAACGACCTAACCGCCAATTTAACTTGAGGATGAGATTATATGTAAACACTCGGAGTACCGCTCAAACGGGCAATGGGGTTCGTGATGCGTCCATGTTACCTCATGAGTTCCTTGCTACAAATGGAACCCTGAAACACTAAACTGCAACTTGCATTTCACCTAATCCGTAATAGGTTACGTCACTCTGAAGTAGGCAAAGAGCTGCATCACAGCAACTATATCTGTACCTATCCGTCTTAAATCGGTCATTTGCAGATGCTCATGTAGCTACGGACCATACGCATGTTGTACTATAAATAAAACAAAAAGGGGAACTAACCTTAATACCTAGGTAGCTATAACATACTTAAGACACTGAAGAGACGCACATCATAGAATTGATCATAAAATTGCATCTGATAAAAAGTGGTGAGTAAACTACGCTAAATAGATGCTCTTATCCGTCCATCCTATCGCATCTCATATAGGTAAAAGCAACCAACAGAAAGAAGACGACAACTCCTCATGAGCTAGACACTAAATCCAGTCCAGTTCCCGGATACATAAGCCGGCCGTAACAATAACGTTAATACAAAGAATCAAACATCGAAAGAAACCCTTCCGTAGTTTTTGAAACCGCACGCCCTCGCGCCCACGCCTGAATGTCCCAAATGCTCGTGCTCATGCTCGTGCTTGTGCTCGCTCTCTATTTGAACGTAAAAATGGATTGCTTCGGCTGCCGGCTCCAAGTTCCTATTCGTGTAAACCAGCCATTATAACAATCTCTTGTTCCCCATTCCCTCAGATTACCCACAACTTGCCCAATCTTAAGGAATCCTTTGCGTAGAAAAAACCATGTGCCCGCTCGTTGAGAAACGCTTAACCTCTATTCGGCGCCGCGGTACCGTTCTCGAAGCTCGGATACGCGCCGCCGGTGAATTCAGCCCAGTCCCAGTCGAGTCCGCCACCGGACATCTGCCACAGCTCTTGCGGTAGTAACGGTTGGTATCCCCCGTTCACAGCTTGGCCGGGTAGCGGCGGTGTGGCTATCGGCTGTCCAAAACCCGTGAGCTCGGAGAAGTTGCCAAAGTCCATCGCATTGGGATTCCATTCCTGCGTGGACGGCCAGCCTCCCGGCCCGTCGCGCGGTGCCGAGCCGGTGGTCGAGGTCGCGGTATTCATTGGGCTGAAACCGCCGTTAGCAGCGTTGTTCGCCCTGTTTTGTTCCCCGTTGAACTTCGGCGATAGTGCCGACACTGCCGAGTTGGTATAGTTAGGAGTTGGCGTTGTTACAGAAGAGGATGGTCGGGGGCTGTTCATCATCTGTGACGGGGAAGCGTGGCTCATGGAGGACCTGTAGGGTTCGTGACTCTTCCGCTTCCTCTTCGAAGTGTCTCGCTCTGTCTTATCGATGACGATCTTGGCTATGCGCTCAAACTCAGAGCATACGCCAAGCATACGATGTACACCACCGGTTTCCGCCTCTTGGCCGAGGGTGGACAGGAATGTGACCACCAAATCCATTAATTTCGAGTCTGACTTTGCTCGTGGATCTAACGGATTCTGCAAAATGTTGCCGAAGAGTGTGACGAGAGCGGATACGGGGAAGTAAAGGATAAGCCTGTATCTGTTAGCCATAGCAAGAACTGTGACGTCGCAATGTTACTCACCACACGCATGAGAAATCGCCTTGCGGTATATATTTCAGCAGTTGAATACTCGCTCGCGCTGCCGAAGCGCATAAAGCCGCCGAAGCAAACACTCGAGGATTTAAAGGCCTAGCATTGAGGCCTTGGATCGCGAAATTAGACAATCGACTTGTCCAGTAACCGTGGTGTATAGACATGCGGTGAATGGTGGTGAGAGCGTTATAGTAAGAGAAATGTAACATGACAACGTGTAGTATTAGGGGTGTGTGAGAGGCCTTGATTTCATGTTCCGGGCGGAAGTCGATCGGGATGTTGTCCTTCCACGACTCGAGCTGCCTGTCGAGTTCGCCGATAGTCTGTAAGAGCTCGCCGTCCGACAGCTTCGTGGCCTTGGTGGAGTAGAGCTTCTTATAAACCTGGCTCTCTATAACTGTTAATTCACACATCGCCCGGAACAGATTCATCTTGCCCTTCCCGTCGGCAAGAGGGATGTTGCCGATATTGTCCGCAGGATCAGCATCCGGAAGTTCGACATTCATATCATCATCATCCTGTGCCGGAGGTCGCCCTGATCGAAGACATAAGTCTTTATCCATCATGTACGCTATCCAGAACACTCGTTTCCTCTGCTCGATCTCGACTGGGTTCAGGTTAAATCCGCTTCCACGCTTATGCAGCCCAATGCTGTGCGACAATCGGATGGCTGCAGCGATGAGTAGAAAAGACGGTTGCGGGTTTGGAGTTCCTTGCATAAATGACGCCATTCCGAGTAAGGCCTGTACACTTAACAGGTCGGTGTTGCGCATCGTCAATTCAGAGAAAACTCCCATAGCATTCTTCATATATGCCCACGACTTCTCGTCCTCTTCCTGCGGCACAAGATTACTCATGACTCGAAGACGATGGGCGATGGCCAATGCGACGTTCAAACTCGCCCACCATCCGGAGCCTTGGTAGGGATCATTAGAGTACTGCCTCTCAACGAGGTGCATGAAGGTTGGTTGGTGGAAGAGCGGGAACATGCAGTTGAAGTTGTCAAAGTAGTCCTTCAACAGGGACAGCGCTTCTGGCTTAGGCGGCAATGCCCGGTAAACAGGACGATGGAAAAGGTCGCCAAAGATCTCAGGTTTCCAATGATTCCACTTGTGATCATCGATAGATACCTCTGAGATCATCTGCTGGAATGACGTGTCTCCCGTCTTCTCATTCACCCACTGGATTCCCTTAGGAGAGAAGATAGAGAACCCTGATGAGGATCCTAAGGCAAGTTAGCGGGAAGATGCATGAGCGCCACGATTGATCGGCGAAAATACCTATATATCTCGTCTCTCCAGATTGATTTGTTACTAACGAGCACATCATTTCTGACAGAGCTTCAACTTCTTCCTCATCTTTTGCCTTCTCGGGTTGGGGAGAGTTTTCTTTCCTAAAGTCCCTCTCTCTACTTGGTTCTGGTGATGTTAAAGAGCTTCGAGGGGTCGACACCGTGCCATCATGACCAGATGTCGCTTGTGACGGCGACGTGGGGTTCGAAGTAGCTGCTTGCGACGCTTGTCTCGACTGCTGATGCTTCTCTGCTAGACGCTTCTCTAAGGTGGCTAGGTCGGTCGACTCATCGTCATCACCAAGTAGACCTAAGTTGACCATGTCAGTAGATGTCAAGTAGAAGGTGGCGCTCGGCCAGTAACTAAGACGTACCAGACAGCCTTAACAAGCTTTCCATGCGCCCTAAACGGTTCTCTAAGCCCTCGATGTATTTCGCACTAAGAATCTATATCAGCCGTGCACGAAGTGTGGTTGTCGCATTTGCGCCCATACCCTTTCGGAGGATTTCTCTTCTTCTCTACTTGCGTGAAGACACAATCCGTCTTGTAGTTGATACAATGCGTACAGGCTGGCAGCTTTCCATCGCACTTAATCTTTTTCTTCCGACACATATCACAAGCCTTCGTTGTCTAGGTCAGCCTCGAAGATAGGCAGAAGTAGGATGTGAGGGAACTCACCCGTGCGATTCTTCTCCTCTTCGCCTCGTTCGCATCGTCGAGCAACCCTGACGGGTCGAAAGCCATCTGAGCCGCGAGCTCCGGCGGCAACACTGATAAACTATCATGGCCGTATGCTCCGAATATCTGTGGCGGTTGGTTCATGAGTTGGGGAGGGTGCATTCCTTGGATTTGGAAGCCCCCCGGATCAACTCTGATGTGATCCATTGTCCTTTTTGTCTCTCGTTTCAGTCGCAGTCGCAGTCGTAGTCGTGTCGGTCGACAGTTGTTATGATATCGAAAACTCTCGGCGCGCACCAGGTTGTCAGGGTACACGGGTTAGATTATAGTTGATGTATGTAGGTTGTCTTGCAGAAAATAATAATTCAAGCCTAGGTAACTCTCTCAGGTATGTAAAGGTACTTTGTGTAGCATCTGGATATTGCGGACTTAAAATGTCCCCACGAAACCCGTAGCGTGCTGCAGGTGTGGGAGTCTGAGCTGATCCCCTTGTCTCGTCCTTTATTATGAGTTAGGCCAAGATTACCAATCGACTTCTGAAGCAAACGTGCTATTCGTTCGGTAGGGTTAGTCGAGGGGGGCTTAGCGGGTTTAGACGCCGAATGATCTGTGCAGTGTGCAGGAGTCTTTGACCAGATACGCTTATTCGTACTCGTCTTCTTTTTCTAAAGATGTAGACGAATAGGCGCTGGGCGGTGCCGATAGGATACACACGAGATATTTTAAGAGTAATAATATGTAGGTCTAGTCACCGCATCTCGTGGCTTAGGTATATCTCTTAGATGTTCATCAGATGATCGAGTAGACAACCAATTCATAGATTTGGGTTGAAGATAGAAAAGCATGGCGAAGTTTGAGACAAGTTGAATGAAATCCCCGTCTGAGACTCCAAGATTGTCCTGTTGGGCCTAGCTGACTAGAATCGACGCTCAGGGACGTGCAAAGACTTCTAAGACTCTTAGCCCTGACAATGATTCAGTGGCCTTCTGGATCTCCACGAATCAGAATTTACAGCGCTACTACCTGGGGGTCTGTGATGATGCTACAGTACCCAGAGAATAATACGTATGGAATGCCCTGGTATTAATAGGAGTATCACATAAGGTGGTATTTCGAGGGGATCCCTTTGCCTGATTGCCAGAGTGCCGGCAGGGCCTATTGAGTACTCCGGTTTCGACCTTGACTTACGCTGTTGTGCTTGTATCGAGATTCACAATGGGATTGGCGAGATGTGCGAACCATCCGAACAATCGTCCTATGCTCTTTAGTTCAACCCAAGCCAAGACGGTAGACTGCCAAGGAAACTAAGAATGCGTGATCGAAAACAAAAACTAATATCACTAGAAGATACATACTTCATCATAGCAGACTTACACGATAGAGACGGAGGGTCGGAGAACAAATGGAGCCCCTAGACTGAAGTTGGGGGAAAGTCTCCGAACGTTAGCCTAACCCCTCCTACCTATTCTGGCAATTGAGAGTCAATGCGTCTTGTTAGTCGTCCTAAACATCCTTCATGAAGGACGGATTTCGGATTTCATCACAAACGAACCAACAGAAAACTCAAGCAAACATTCATGGATTTTAGATCTTGTGAAATACCAGATTATCCAATTTCCTCGAACCCAATACGATGGCGCCTCCCGAGTTGTCCAGTAAGCTTACGCAGCCTACCTGAGTAGTGACATAAGGAAGACATCATCATATCATGATAAATCATCCTCCCGCTGCAAGGTTAACCTGTACAGTTTGTTGTCGGAGGCAGCCCGCTGCATGCACAAGGTCGATAAGCTTGAATCCTTTCCTACCACGCTAGGTAGGTTGACGTGCGTCCCCGTTCCCTTGATGTGGCCGCCCCCAAAGAATTGAGCTTTCGTTTCATCCATCCTGGTATGGGGGCGGGAGCCTAGTCTAGGCTCTGGGCTGTGGACTCGACACCGAAGCTGGTGATAGAATCTACAGTCCATATGTAGACATGTTCGTCTGGTTCAAGGACGCTAAGGGAAGATGTCAAGCAGCTAAGCTTCGATGTTTTCTCCTTTCTTCCGCAAACGAGTGCGTGCGTGCCACTGGGTAGGTAGCACGCGCGTTGCACGCGAGAATTTGTAATGGTAGGCCAAAGCGGCGACGGGATAATGGTTGGTAGAGATCCAGACGTGTTTCACAACCGTCTCAACTACCCATCTCGACGAGCAACCCTTCCGCGGTCTCTCGATCAAGCAACGAGAAGTGGCATGTACTTGGCCAATTCTGGGGATAAGTGACCAACGAAAACCTTACGTAGCACCTCTCTCGCCTTGTTAGCAGGGCTATATGAACTTGACACCGACATGCTTGACAGGCCCGGTCTGCCGGCATGATAATACGAGCATGTTCAACTTACGTCGTGGAAACAGTTTCCAGACAGCATCCGAGGACCGAGATAACGTAGGCCAAAGTGTGGGTTGATGATAATTATGCTTGATTAAGAGCAGGCAGAAGGAGATCGCCGCCGCGATCTCGACTCCGCAACCATCCATGCTCGTCGTCCCTGTCCTGCCCATCCCCCGAAGGCTCGGATGGATTCTTTTGACTATCTATTTACAAGAAATGGTTGTTTTCTTTTTGCATCTGAACATAGGTACGAGAAAAAGCCGATCGAGCTTTTTCGCTACCTTTCCCCATGACCTTCCTCCCCTTCCCAAACCCCTTTCGAGATTTTGTTCAAATATCAAACGCCAAACCGATGCTGTGACGAGCATACATTTGGCGTCGACACACAAAGATAACAAGCAGGTATCATCAAAATAAAGCGAAAATGTACACAAGTATAGGTAAAAATCAAGAAGGTAGGGGGTATCAATCCAAGGGTCATAATTCCTCAGTGAACCTGGAAATCGAACCATGGGAGCGACTCGACCCATCGTGGGAAGGGTGGGATCGTCCAAGTGGATCTCTGGGAGGAGGTTCGAGGGGGGAAGAGTCCGTGTATGGACTGAAGGGGCCTTGCTCCGTGATGGGTGTCCGGGCCGGCCCCGAATGGAAAACCGGGATCCCGCTCTCCGGTCGCATCGGAGCGCCGACGGCCAACCTAGTCGGACCCGACCCTCCAAGTCCAGGAAATGCTTGTGAGTCCCGGTAATCTATCGACTGATCGCTCAGGATAGTGTCCCGAGGATCGGAGTAACCGTCTCCTCCGAATTGCAAGACCGGAGGCAACTTCCTACCGGAAATCTTAGAGAAGCCTCTTTCACCTCCATCTGAAGAGGCGACGCTACGGCCCGAGAACCGCTTGACGCCGGTTAAGCTGGCCAGCGTCGCAGGAATTGCAAAGGGAATCGAACGTCGTCGTTCAGACATACCACCAGCCCCTCCTCCACCGGGGCCGGAATTTCCAACCAACACGCCGCCAGGACCGCGTTCACTGGTGGAACCCCTCATGAGCTTCATGGTGTTCTGGCGTTTCTTCCATCTGAGAAGGCCGAGGGCGAGAATCAATAGAAATGCGAGTGCAGCCACACCTCCTAAAACACTCCCTGCGACCGTGGCAGCCCCGGGGCCATCTGAAGACCCGGAGTTGCTGCCGTCGGCCGTTGATGTGCTCGAAGACGAAGGTACTGCATCGCCTCCGAAGCCAAAGCTGCCATCACCAGTTTCGGTGGCGACAGCGGTTCCAGAGGACGAGCCAGAGGTTACTGATGCGGAGTTGGAGCGCGAAGTAGTTGTCGCAGAAGTGAAAGAAGAGGACGAAAGTAGACTACTAGCTAATACGGATACGGACGACGAGCTGTTGAAACTTTCTGCTGAAAATGAATGTATCGAAGCAGTACTGTTGGGAAAGAGTGAAGACGAGGAAACTGCGTATATATGTTAATAATCAGATATTTAAATGCGATTACGCCCGGAAACATATAGAGATGAAGACAAGACAAAAAGACGGACCTTGGGTTGTGTTGGTCACGCCAGCCAAGGAAGGAAACACGGGAGAGCCTGATAAAGGAGCGGACGTCAAAGGCGAGTATGATAAGGTGGGAAACGAAGTAGGCATCGAAGACACCGACGGTCCTACGGTCGGGTCTAACGTTGGGATGCTGGTTGAGGGCGTGCCGTCGCCGTCATCGTCGCTAGTTCCCGGCGAAGACGTAGGCAGGCCTAGAGCAGATACGATTCCTGTGACAGACGACGAGTCGGACCCGACACCGTTATTGTTGTTGATGTAGGTCGCAGGTGTCGGTTTTGAATGCGAAAGAGTCTGTAGCGTGAGTGTCGCACCGGTGGAATCGATAAGCTGCAGAACGGAAACGGTTTCGACGATAACGGTAGGATCCGAATCGGTGCGTCTATGGCCCCTTTTGTTGCTGCTTGGAGAACGAGCGTGGTGGTGGTGGTGGTGGTTGTGGGTGTGATGCGAGTGGTGGGTGCTATGATGGTTGTGGCTGTCCCTGATATTGTGAAAATGATTGTGTTGATGTACGTCTCGGGCCTGAGGGAGTGAAGACCCCGGGACTGGGGTTGTCATCGCGCGTGGCGGTGAAATGGAGAAATACGAGCTTTCGATGTGCGTGCGTGTAAGCGTGTACTAGAATACTAGTTTTTTTTTAGGTCGAGTCGGATTCGTCGATGGAGATCGGGGCGCGGTGCGGTACGCTGCTTGACTCGTTGATTTGTAGCTAAAGGCTGAACTGGACTGGACTGGCTGACTGGCAGGTAGTGAAAAGAGTGTATGAATGCGTTAGTTAGATTGTTGATCATCCAGAGTAGTATCCCATCATTATCGTATTATTTTCGTCCCCTATTTCTTCTTCTTCTTCTTCTTCTTCTTCTTCTTCTTCTTTCTTGAGGCCCTTCCTGGACGTTACCGGGTCCTCATTGTTGGCGCGAGAGGCTGGAACCGAATCATCGACACCACAGCGACGAACGGTCGGCTCGACGATAGGGAGGATGAGGAGGTAAAAGGGGAGAAAGAGGAATTGATGAGACCTGAGGGCGGATGCGTTTCGATAATATGTTTGCCAACCAAAATTAAAATGAGATGCCTCTGAGCAGTGGACACCCCCCGAGCATCGTTAGCTTCATCGGATGCTCAATTACGGCACTGAAGTTGGGGGTTTGTCTCGCTGTAAATGGACGATAGGTGCTGGATGGGTGATGGTGCTCATCTCGCTTGAGTTGAGCGTTGTCCCTTTGACAAGGGGGCCATAGACATAAGAGCCAATCAGACTCAGGGGCCAAGGCCAGGGACATGGACACGGCCGCTCATCATTGGTCTACGGGACGGGGATTTTCTTTGCAAACATTCGAGCATCTCTTATTATCCTCATCATCAGCTGCACCAATCCTGATGGCTTGTCTTGGAATCTGCTAGGATAGTTTTCTATCATTTTGACGAATGATATCTTCGTCGAACGATTATGTATCGCAATTCCTCTACAATAGCAGATGAGTCGTGAGAGTAACTGGTTTGTGTAAGCTGAGTGTGTGTCTAAGCTGTCACTAACTTGGACACATCAAACCAACGTGTCTAGACTGTGACCAATGCAGGAACACGAAGAACTAAAGCCCAGACAAGCTTAGGTACGGGTAGATATGCAGATATGTAGGATGATTTAATCCATTCGCATGTAGCCGTCATATGCACAGCACTTGTGCTGTCGTGCGTTGGATAGCCTATGGATGCAGATAAGAGAGCTCGTATTCCTCGGTGCAGATCTGCGGGAGGGTTAGGCGATTCAGATTGATTGATTACTTCGGGCAGGTAGATGATTCTTTATTGAGATAGTGTTACCAGTCGAATCATATTCCCGACTCTGGTGTAGTTCGCCATCATCCACATCAGCCATCTCAAGTTGTAGTTACTAGTAGTCTCTTCTCGTTGAACGGCCAAGACGAGGCTTGATCCTTGGTGTGCTTGGTCCGGTTAGACTGGCCTGGCCTCACGGCCTAATGTAAATGGAGTCAGGGTCCCCAGGACGGTGGGTGGGCCGCCTCATTTATATTGCGGGTGCTTACGCGCAGTTCCCGGCGCTCACCCCTTCAGAGAGAATCATTCTCGACAAGAATTGCGTCATAATCAGTATGAGAGTCGCCTGATCGTCTGTAATAGAACCGACGTCACTTACCAACATTTGAGGGTGACGGAAGAAAATACAATTATCTAGAACGACGCTCGATAGGTATTTCATATAAGGCGTGCTTCGTAGTACACATATGCAGTACAACGCGTGGATCTGAGCCCAAGCCAAGATATTACTAACTTAGCACATGCTTGCCAACGGGTGTTAGCTTCGGTCTACATCCTATTTTTGCAACGGCCCGCATATGATACACGTATGTACCATCGTTGTCTAGACCCATCGCGACGCGGACCGTCGTCGCTCTGGATTCCTTACTACGTCCAGGTAGTTATTAGCATCCTATCGTAGGTTATTCATAATTTGCAGGATTGAGTGACTTGCCAGAGAAACTGAAATTGTCGCATGAAACATCTTTCGCTTGAATCAAGCCTCCCATGTAACAACCTGCCAACCAGATGGTGTTCGCACTCTCCACATCGATTTTCGCATGGATATGCTAGCCTCAAGTTAGAAAATTGCTGCGTGTTTGTCTGATGCTCTATGGCGAATCGAAACCAGCCTCCAATGAGGAGCATATGGCTTGGTGGGTTCGCAGCTCGCTAAAGACAGGTAGGCGAAACGTCTCAAATCGAACTGAGAGCCAAAATTGTATACGATTAAATTAGGAAACCATATAAAGGTCACGCTAATTATGCACAGATGGAAGTATTCCTAGAGCTCTAAAGTTATCAAGGGCCTTGAGGTCGAATGACAACCGCGAGTTGTTAGAGCCAGACGTCCTTGTCCTCGTCCTCGTCCACTAAAGACGAACTTGGCCATCTCGACGTCGTGAGACCATCTAGCCCCTCAAGAGTTGGGGGCCTGGGTTTAGTTATAGCAAGACCCTCGCAAGACATTGTTCTAGATATTCCCGAGCCATCTCCCTCATACTCACGTCGGTTGGCTGCGTCGCGAGCGCACGTGAGCCGACTCTCTTAGGACGGGGAAGATGTTAAGATCATGGCCAAGTACACTACAATCCTTGACAGGTTGAGACTGGATCAAGACCAAAGCTCGAGGTACTAAGCAGACATTACAAAGACTGAGGCATGGGTTCATACGCGCTGACTAGGTGGCTGAGCTGAATCGCTCCACCCAGTTATTCTCGAATAAGGTAACAACAGTGTTTTCAACGGCCAGGCGATGTCCCTACAATCGACATGACGACGGGCCTCAGCAGATGTGAGGATTTCCTCGTGGGAAGGATTGCCCCAATTCGGGCTTCGCCACGGTTATATCTCTCTTAATGCTGGGGCTATATTCATTATAGAGGTTAGACGACGGAGCGTCATATTCCCATTCAAGTCAACGCTTCAACCTGAGATCCTTCGCGGAGACCATGTTAAAGTCTGCATAACAGATACTAGCCGCCACAATTGAGCTTATCATGGCACGTCAACCTCGTCTTCCTCATTCCACAAGTCAATGATGAACAGCTTCTTACGAGCTGTTGTCCTACCCAGAGCCACAACGTTCATCTTGCTAGAAGGTGTAGCCGGACTTTCTTGGATGGAGTATCAGGGACATTAATTAATAGGGGCAGTGACGGAATATCAAGTCCAGATCGGTTAATGACAGTCGCTTCTGCAACGTCTCGTAAAACTGGCGATGATGGTTAGATTACTCAATAGGGTCGAATCCTCGCACGGTTTAGTCGGATAATAGAGCACAGCACTGCCACCATCAGAACTGAGCCCCCATCTCAATCCGTAGCAAGGAGAGCGAAGAGCGAAGAAATAGTCTGGTCCGACTTCAATCTCGGAACAGACGTCCGTGAGAGCTCATTGAACTTCATTCGTCCCATAATGATATGGGGGCTGAGTTGCATGTCGAATAATGAAACATATATCTTCAAAGTCGCAAGGCAGGGGGGAAGTCATGGTGTTCAAAGTAAAGGTTACGTGAATATGTTGAGGCACCCTACAACAGTTGTGCCACATGCATTTATATACAAGTGACACTACAGCGTTCCTAGATATTCCGCTGCGGGCGTTTTTGTTCACAAAGGCCCCCAACTAAAGCGAGTGACACCGGTTATGTCCCTACCCATTCTTGCCCCTAGGTCGGATCGGAGTCCATTAGGCTCTTTCTGAACTACCCCATGAACCTGTTGGCTTTCCGCTGACTGGAGTGGCATAGCGATTCAAGGAGAGGCCGAGCAATATATCTTTAGTCACGCAGAGAGGTACACCTAGTAGCTGAGCTTCGTCTTGGGGGTATCACGGAAATGCTTTGATGCTGTAACCTCGTCTACCAATACTCGTGTTTTCTCGGGGGAAGCCCGCCTCAACGCCAAACGCCGTCCAAGCCATGCGGATTCTTGATCAGGTCCCTCTAGGCGAATGAAACCCTCTTCTTCTTCGGCTTCGCAGCCTTTGTTCCGGCGGACGCGACATCCTTGATTCCGTCGTCAACACCGTCGTCGTTGGATTGCTTGGTTCTCTTCCTCTTTCTCCTCAGCGACTCCTTAGTCTCGTCGAGTGATGCCTTCTTCTCTTCTTCCTTCTTTTCGGCCTCCACCTTTCTCGCCTCGCGTATCTCCTCCATCTGTCGGGCCTTGATCATCTTGGACTCGATTTCGCCCTCCTTGTCTGCTTGGACCATGGCGAGGATCGTGTTCATGCTCTCCTATTTAATGGCGACACTCATTAGCATTGCTTGTTCCGTAATGAAGCGTATCGCTTGTAGATTGATTATCATACCTTATCGTCTACGAAGACTTTACCCTTCTTCTTTCCCTTAGGCTTTGTGACTCCGACCGGTGTCACCATGTTCAATTCCGGAATGCCTAGTTCTTTCTCGGTGTAGACCTTCTTTTTCTTCTTCAGTAGGCCGGGGACATTTTTCCCTTTCACCTGCTTCGAAACCGCTGGGCCTTTCCGTTTTGACTTGACGATGCCATCTGACGGTCCTCCTTTCGACGATTTGCTGGAGCTGATACCGGATTTATTCGCGGCGTGCTTATTTTTGACGGTTTTCGTTCTCGAAGGCGCCATCTTGGGTTGTGTGGGTTTGCGATGGACGCAACTTGAAGACTTCGGCAGGTGATGTGCAGGCAAAGTGCAGGTAAAGTTGTAGGTTAGTCGTAGGAATTGAAACATTTTTGGGGACGCTATCTTATCGATAGAAGGGGCTGGCCGCTAGCCTGTGCTTCTAGTGGGGCTCCGCAAGCCCAAATCGAGTAATTTCATTTGTTATGATTGGCCAATTGCCCTTGCAGCTTTTTCCCTTGCGTATAAGCCGATGCTCGGGCCTGCGAAAAAGTTGGGTTCTTTCTTCCCACAAGAAGTCATTCTTGGACGAATAGGTGACATATACAAACCACCATGGGTTCCGATAAGTCTGGTCAGCGGTGGGCGGCATTCGCCCGCGACACGAACGAGACCAAGATACAACTCGCCTTGAATCTCGATGGCGGGGAGTTCCCGCCAGAGATAGATCCTCGACTGCTGGCATCCGTCAGTGAGGGCCACGCAAGCCAGTCGAGCAAGTCGCAGACCATCAGCGTGAACACGGGCATCGGTTTCCTCGACCACATGCTCCATGCACTGGCGAAGCACGCCGGCTGGAGTCTGGCATTGGCGTGCAAGGGCGACCTTCACAGTACGAGCCACCGCAACATACCTTGACTTTGAAGAATTGAAGAACGGGCACCGCTGACGAGAGTATCGCCAGTCGACGATCACCACACCGCCGAAGACTGCTGCATAGCGCTCGGGTACGCCTTCGCCAAGTCGCTGGGCAGCGCATCAGGACTTGCGCGCTTCGGCTCTGCCTACGCGCCCCTCGACGAGGCACTCTCTCGTGCCGTAGTCGATCTGTCGAACCGGCCGTTCAGCGTGATCGAGCTCGGGCTGAAGCGAGAGAAAATCGGTGACCTGAGCTGCGAGATGATCCCGCACTGCCTGCAGAGCTTCGCCCAGGCCTCGCGCATCACGCTGCACGTCGACTGCTTGCGGGGGCAGAACGACCACCACCGCGCCGAGAGCGCCTTCAAAGCCCTCGCCGTCGCTATTAGAACTGCGACCACGAGGATACCAGGGAAGGAGGGCGAGGTCCCGAGTACTAAAGGCACTTTGAGCGTATAGTTGCAATACCAATATAATAACAAGGGGTAAAACCAATGCTTTATCGTTGTACGTGAGCGCAATTTACTTCCACCAGACTTTTCATTATTCGATGTTACTGTACTAGGCCAGAACGTTCATAACGACTCTGTGGTTTCATTCACCCTCGCGCTCTCAAGCTTCCATGTTCAATCAGCAGATTTCTATCGCAGGTTACAGGTACGTGATGTCATTTATGTCGTGTTATAGCATTGTGCAAACTAATGGACAGTAAGGGTATCACATCAACCAGTTGTGTCGCAATGTGACGATACACTCTCAACCTTTCATCTCACATTAGGATTAAGCAATCGTCCCTATTCATGTCTGCAATCTCATTCCTATTTCTGTGAAGCAACGAGCGACAAATCATCCATCATGCCAAACCCGTGCAGGGTATCAATTCCATCTCATACATTCCTTTGCTTGCAAAGGATCATTTCCCAGCTTTCATGAACAGACTTATCCATCCATTAATGGAGTCGAGGGCGTCTAGTAACGATAACCAGCCGGCTGGGTATGTGGGAGGGCAGTACCCGTCTCGGGATACGCAACCTGGCCTTCATGCTGATACTTGCTCTGCGTGGTGGGCTCATGACCCACGGCCGTAGTCTCAGTGTTATAGCTCTGACGCATCTGGTCCGGGTGGGTGTGCTCGGGCAAGATGTTAGGGTTCTCGCTCTCGGTGGTTTGTCGTCGGCGGAAGAGGCCGAATATGCCCCTGCGTCTGGCATAGCCCGACGTGTAGTTGTTGGCAGGACTAGGGCCAAATCTCTGTTCCTTACGTCGGTGACGGACAAGGACAAACTCAAGGATCGCGGAGAATAGGAAGAAGATGCTGGTACACCAGTTAGCAAGTCGATTGAATATTGTCTGATAATAGTCTTACACTGCGACAATCGAAACGGCCAGACACGCGGTCTCCATCTGACAAGCTTGTCGGTAGGTTGGGGTTCCACCGTTGATCAAGTCGGAAGCGCTACCAGTGCCGAAAGGCGTGTCGACAACGCCAGTGCAGCTGCTAGCTCCTCCACGGTTGGAACTAGCAACGTAGATGAAGGATCCGACAAAGCAGAGATCCAGGACGATGGCAATGAAGGAGGTGAAGGGGTGACCAGCCAGGCAACACAAGAGCAGAAGGCCGAGGATCGTGTAAATAACACCGATACCCGAAATACCCTCAACAGCGCGAGTCCATGTCGGTATCGGCAAGCCGCGGTTGCTAAGCACGGCGAGGAAGTACGAGAAGAGGGCGAGGACGAGAGCGCAGCAGCAGAACTCAACACCGCGGAAGAACCACTGGAGTAACTTGAGGGCAAAGCCCGATTTCGCGCCCATTGTGTCGATTATTTGTTGGTCTGCACTATCGTATTGCAGTTGTACGGAATGGTTTATGGTGGAATGATGAGTGTTGAATGTGGGAGATACGAGTTGCAGAGGGAAGTAACAAGATACAAATTGGGGCAGAAGAAAGGGAGAAGAATTAATAGGTAGGTTCTTTGGTTGGGTAAGCAATTGAACAGGGTGCCGATTCTTATTTAGGTGGTCGATCAATAAAGAGATTTCAGACGTCGATTACTGTAGGAACGTCTGAGGTGTTCTCGGGTCCAGTCAGATAGACGTACGATGAACATAATTTCTACTGAATCCGAACAAGCAATTAACTATCGAACGATGACGAATGCGGTCAGAGTTTATCCCAATTCTGCACCATACTGCCGCCCCTCCTGGTCTCCCTGGTCTCGTAGCAAACTGCCCCTCTATAATCCTTCCTATTCGACACAAGCCTCTGGCGCTAGTGCCGATCTGCCGGGGTGACGTAAAACTCAAACAAGGGGTCGAATGCAGAAGGTTCTCTGATTCGCTACAAAACTAGCAGCGCCACATACAGAGCGTCATAGCTCGTGGCGCTTAATGAGCTCCAAGCCACACCTAGCACTTAATGACGATCATCATCCGCTCCATCCGTCGCAACAAACAACCGTAATTGAAAGAACCACTACAATGGGAAATCCAATATCAGCGAAAGGGAGGCTTTGCACGTGAACATGGATGGATCCATTATAGCCAGGTGATCTCAAGTGCAGGTGAGGCCTCAGAATGTCGAACTTCGACATAATATTAATCCGCTACTAGGTACTCGACGCTTACGTAAGGTGCTCATACGGATGTATCTGTATCAACAATAGCATTTCCATCCAACTTCGTTACTGTCGTTATTATCAAGACTTATCTGGATGCCATACCCTAGTTGTTTTGTTTCTCTGTTATCTCGCGCAGTTAACGTGGGCCAATCATCACAGCCAGGCGAATGTGGCTGCATCAGTCAACAGCCATATCCGAGAACACGAAAACCAGTCAGCTTTACTTCACGTATCGCGGGCCTGGGGTCGAGATGGTGAATCCATCTCTACTCTAGGCACCATACTAAGGGCATAGATGGATACCAGATGTATTTCCGATTCTCATCGCTGAAGCAGCTAATAGACGCTGGCTAACAGGCTACCTGGACTGCTGGATCAGTACGAATCGATCAAGCCCACCGATTCAGAACTCCAAGTTTGCGGTTACACAACAGAAAACCCCCTTGGGTGTTTTCACGTTGTCCTCTGGCTCTTCTTGTTGAAGATTCTCATCCTTGCTTATATGACGCGGCTTCGTTACCGCGAGTGCTTGAAACGCTTGAGGATCGCTACGCACATGTGAGTTTTAAACGGGTGTCCGTAGCAGTCTATAAAGATAGGTTTAGTAGTGGACTCTTCGCTCTTCTGTTACGATTGATATCAACGTTTAGTTAAGAGAGGACGTGAAAGCCGTTGCGGCTAGCTACCGTATTACGCCGACTACCTAGGTACGATTGCTCGGTACCGCTCAGCTCAACAAAGTCACAGTATGACCAAAGAGGGCATTCGTGGCTATTAGCTGCACTAGATTATACGATGGCGGCCCCCAATCATATCAATTAAACCACCAGATCAAATCCTGGTTGATGACAGCCTGCTTCAAGCCTGCGTTAGTCTGTTGCCATCGCCAAGACTCAGCCAATGGCGGCCATAGGCACCGAGACGCTTTGCTGGCTGGGTTATCCTCCGTATATGGCCATTTACGGCTTGTATTATGACGTCTCAACTCTTCTCCAGCGTCTATCCTTCATGCTGTCTACATCTTTCCTTTATTCACATTAGCGTCTTTCAACCACATTAAGCATCGCTGCGATATGACGTCCACGCCTGAATCAATACTCACAGATACAGAAATCGGATTCAATATTGAGGAGATAATTCAGGGACTGATTGTGAACGAGGAGAAGAAGCACACTGAAGAAGCAACCGGTATTCGCAATGATCCTTCATATGCTATTGATCATTGGCCACAACCTCATGATGATTTGTGAGCACCCTTAATGACAATCCGAACACTCTCACTCGCTAACTTTGCCGACCGAAAGGTTGACCGAATTTGCAAACGAGCTGAATATACCTCTTAAATGTCGAGACTGCAAGATAGATGGCTCACCCTGTAATCTGGTCTTTTGTGCAGGTTGTGGTGCGCCCAAGAAACCCGCGCATCGAGAATGTCTTCGGAAGGACCCAGATCATCGACCTCACGGTCCACCAGGAACGTCGGATTGTGACGAGGTGGAGTTGAAAGATTATATCTACTTAACGTGGCTTTTTGACTCGGGTACCATCAAGGGGCGTAAAGAAGATGAACATCTCCAGGATATCTGGTCGAAATGGCTTGGAGTTCCACAGGACCAGACCGAAGCTCGACCAACATTACACATTTGGCCCCGTATCAACCATCTGCTCAACAGCGCAAATGAGTTACTTCCACGACAATATCCAAGCCTCGTGTCGTTTGTCGGTGATACTGGCTCTGGCAAGAGTGCTCTCATCAGGGCAATGATTCGACTGGTCGCCCCACGCTCATATCAAAACTATTCCGCGCCAGTTCCAGGGACAATTCAGGACCAGTTCAGCTCAACAAGCAGTGATGTACATCTCTTCGCAGATCCGGCCACAATATCTAAGGAAGTCCCAATTCTTCTGGCTGGTATGTGATTTGCTCGTCGTGTATTCTTTTTCTCTTAACCTACTAATCGTATCATGTTCCTCATACCAGATTGCGAGGGGTTCCTCGGAGGAACTACACCGGTTTCTAGGAAAATTGTAGCCGATGCGAATGCCACCTTCAATGTGATTCAGACCATCGGCAAAAGGCTAAAATCGCCTAGAGAACTAATACAGGACCATCTAAACAACACAAATAGGAAGATTTGTCTAGAATGGGGGCACAATCACGACCGTTGTCCCACACCATCTACAACGTCCTCAATGGGGCAGAGTCCTGCTCAGAGTCAACATTATGTTGTCCAATCGGATACAAGAGATGTCATCGTCAAGAGTCTTTGGCCTAGAACACTGTATGCCTTCTCCGATGTCGTGTGCTTCGTTACGAACAACACCAGGTACGTGTCGTATTGAGTGCCCCAACTGTTGCCTCGAGATTAAACGTCGTTTTAGATCTACCCAAGATGCACTCTGTAATCTCTTTGACTGGGCGAAGGAGGGCTTCGAAAGAACCATAAATCAGCGCGTCCGGCCTGGCCTCATCATTGTTCTCAATAAGAACTGCGAGGCTTCTGACAACCTCTTACGTGATGTGGATTGTGCTACTAACGAGCTGCTTCGAAGTTTCGAGCAGTCGAGCAGATTCAGCGACTTTCGTCGTAAATGGGAAAATCGCGGGAGAACAATTCATAGTGCCAGAGACCTCATCAAGTGCTACTATCATGACTTCAGGGTTGTGTCGATCCCGCTCCATGCCAGAGCACCGTCAACGGCAAAATCGATATCGAATCAGGTCTTGACCCTGTATTGCGAGATTCGCAGCCTATCAGCACAGATTCAAGAGCATAGGAAATTGTCCAACATGAATCTTGACGTTGCTAGCTTTAACAGATACCTTGAACAATCCATTAGGACCATAGCTCTAGACCATCAAAATTCCCTTGACTTCCATCCTATGTCCGAGAATGACACACCCTTACCGACTAGACCGAGTGAGCACCTATCGCTTCTTCTAAGGAATCTCGTTAGATACAGAAAGCTTGATAAGTCGACCAAGATTGGTAGCGAGGCACAGCTGATTAAAGAGATGATCCCATATTTGGCTGCCAGCATCAAGGCTCAAACTCCGGAGCCAACCCCTCATAGTTCGTGTGCCCACAACGATACACGAAACAAAGCTGATGAGGAGTAGATGAACAGAAGCGAAAAGAGTTCTTGGTTGACGAGGCTTGCCGGGGATTTGAGAAATTCCGAAGCCAATACTGGCGATGCGAAGCGACTGACGAATCTGGTCAACTCCGATGTGGGAATCATTGGGAAAGTCATGAAAAAGGTCATCAATTCACAGGGTACCACCAGAGAGTTGCCGATATAGCCACCGAGGACGGACCACTTCTTCGAATCGGAGAATATGAATCCTCTTACGATGCTGAATCATTTCGTGACCGTTTATGGGAGCAAATCCGTCGATTAAGAGATCCCTCCGAAGCCCGTCTCGCACTAGAAAAAATTGGTCAAGATATCGGTATCAGTGATCTGACCAGTCAACGTACTTGTCTGTCATGTCTCGCCAATTGTCCTACAAACATGCTTCCATGCAAGCCCAATCAGCATGCTATCTGTGAGAAATGCATCCTTCAGAATGGCCAGCGAGGTGTCCAGCACTCGGTGATCACTTTAACGAAATGTCCGCTTGGATGTCGTTTTACTACGCTACAGCCCTGGACAATTCGCATAAAGCCAGAACGGGCAGGCCCGCGAATTCTTGTCCTCGACGGGTAAGAAACCCAACATACTGTAAAGGGAAATACTGACTCGCAATAGGGGTGGCATTCGAGGGATCACTCAACTTCGAATTCTAACAAAGTTGGCTGAGGAAGTTGGATTTGAGATACCAATCCAACAACTCTTTGACCTCGTCATAGGGACTAATGCAGGTAAACTCTCCTTATCATTCATCGACATGGGCAGGTTCTCACTTGATCATAGGTGGCATCGTCGCCCTGGGTGTCTTCGAGAAAGGTTGGGCGCCAAAAGATAGCATTCGAAAGTTTGAGCGCTTTGCAGAAGGGGCATTTACCAAAAGGCGAAGCCTCCAAGTTCCCGTGGTCGACAAGATATTCGAGCCGTTCTACACGTTCAAATACCGCACTTCTGGTATCGAGGATGCCCTGAGAGAGGCATTTGGCGAAGATTACCTCTTTGGGCACGATGATTCAGATGCGAGTTCGCAAGGGGATTCAACCAAGACTGGCGTCGTGTCGTGCTTAGATGGTCGCAATCAGCCATGCTTGATCGCGAATTATAACCGCAACCCTCGTCAAGGTGGAAAAGAAGGTAAGTCAACCGCGTTTATACGAGTCTTAATTATGCTAATACGCCCACGCAGAAGACTGTCTTCAACGAGAGGACAACTAATTCGACGACTTCAAGACTTGGCAAGCGTAAGTTACTTCCTTATAATCAATCTTCATCGAAATAACTAACTCTTGCTTAGGGCTCGAGCAACCTCCGCTGCGCCGACGTTCTTCAAACCATACCAACACCAGCTGCCGCTAACAACCAAGGCATACGTTGACGGCGCGGTGGTAAGGAACAACCCGGTTCGAGTAGCCCAAGAAGAAGCCCGACACATCTGGAAATCCTCCGCCCCGCTTGACATCGTACTGTCTGTCGGATCTGGCGTGCAGATCGACGAGCACGGAAAGCGATCGACGGAGAAGAAGCCGAGGTCCGAAAGCTTGAAGAAGCTGCTCCCCGCCGGTGTCAGGAAAATGATCGACACGGGCCTGGACATGGTGACCAGCACGCTCGACTGCCAGCGGGAATGGGAGGACTTCCTGCGCGCTAACGAGTCCGATCCCCGCCTCCTGCATAACTGCCACCGCCTCGATATTGGCCTGGCGCGGTCCCCGCCCGCCCTGGACGCTGTCGGCGCTATGCACGGCCTGTCCTCTGAGGCTGAGTGGTACCTCGCGCCCCCCGAGACCGCCGGCCCTGGCAAAGGCTACCTCAGCGATAGATTTAGGTCTGCGCACGACCACGTGCACGTCGTGGCCAGCCGTCTCATCGCGGCCCTCTTCTACTTCTCGGCGGAGCTGCGCCACGAGATGCCCGCCGGTGCTCTCCGCGGGAGTATATGCTGTCGCCTGCCGCCGCACTCTAACGGCGCGGTTAATTTGCTGGCTTCTCGGCCTAGGTTTAGACTCAGGGAAGGGGATAAGGTGTCCGATGTGGTATTTGTTACTGGTGATAGGCCGTTCGATCAGAGGACGCTGGCTGCGCCGGTTCGGTTGGAGTTGGCGGGCGGGAGGCAGGAGAGATCTATCGAGGTTCAGTTGGTTGAGCGGGCTAGTTATGATTGGACGCCTATTAGTGGTTTTTGATAATGTACTCCATGAATTCTGGATACCTCGACACCTAGCCTTTCGAGTTGGAAGGTAGTGATGGCTATTTATATGCTATTTGATACCATAATTAGTTGAAGGTCAGGGGTCGGTAGTCCGCTGTAGTCTATAAGCTATCTATATAGGGATGGCTTCTATATCCTTCTGTATGATAATCAAATCATCTTCTTCAGATATGTATTGCTACGAGGTCCGAACTGCACTAATTGCAAGGTGATACAGAGTGCGGACGAGCAGGCACTTGCAACTTGACTCGTAAAGATATCTACCGGTACTCAGAGACTACGCTTTTACGAGACGAGATGGTGTCCCTTAGAGGCAGCTATAGTCCGCATATAATTGTATCATGTCTCATTATTGAACACGTTTAGTAGCTAGCGTAACCTAGTCTCCTATTATGCCTAGCTAGTGACCACCACCTCACCCCTTGCAAATGATCGCAGGCTCTCCACAAGTTGTAGATCGGTAGGTGTTGGTATTTACCATTAGCCCCATGTACTTTGGCAATCATTCATAAGTGAAAGTCCGTAGCATAGGCCTCCCTCGAGCCCAGGTATTGGAACTCTCAAGTCACAGCCGAGCGAATAGGTGATAACTTCTATTGCGATACTGTCCTCCTCCGTCCAGGGACCCTAGAAGGGGGCTGACGGCGGATATTTGCAGTTCAGACGTTCCTCATATGCCCAATGACTAATACGAGGATAAGGCGGTGGTGATTCAGGGGTATGTGTATGAAATAAGATGGTAGCTCATTGCCTCTTCATCTTTTCGCCTTGCCCTTTGCCTTTGTAGCTTTCTGCTTGTCTACAAAATCCTTGATTATTGCATGAAGATCTTGGTTCCGCCGGGCAAGTAGCAAGACGTCGTCAGTGTTGACGGTGGTTCGTCCCGCATGGCGGCTGAAGCTCTCCAGGTCCATTGCGACGTTTTCTAGGGTATGTCAGTCTAAGGCACAACTTGACGCCGGCGATAAAGTTGATAAGTTGAGTGAGGATATATACCTATCTGTGTCCAGACCATCTCATTCAAAGCTAGGATGAATTGGGGAGTAACATTTCTGTTCCTCCTGAGGGTCTCTTCATCGACCATCTTCCCCACTGCAAGCCATAACGCGGCTTTAAGTTGCTATTACGAGATGTTAGCTGATACTCCTTTGCACATATATATTGTGTTGTTGTCTTACCTCTTGCACTTCTTCATCGGATTCGTCGGCCATGGTGGATTGTGATGTACAATAATATGTTTTGTTTCGGTGGTGATAGCAGCCGGCGGCAGTAGACGCGTCTAATTACGTCAGACGCGTCACGTCATGTCAATTAAGGTTAATGACAGTGCAGTTTGGACCTGGGGTCCGTGCGTGCCAATACCGAGAGGTATTTTCTTTCAGGCGTTTTATTTCACGCGGCAGAGCAGGGATTCTCGGCCACTTTTACAACTTCGAAAAGTTTCACAAACCTCGAAGTGTTCGATACCATCGACCAATTCCCTCCCAGCATTGAAGCATTTGACAATCTATCCCCTTGCTGGAATTATCTTTGGTACGTATAGCCGTTATTTCTAGCTCTCCTTTCGTTGTACTATCGCCCCATAGTACTTGCGACTCCTAGACCACTAACATCGACAAGAAAGAGAACTCTTCGCCTATCATGTCGGAACTCGTAGACCTCGTCACTCACCTGTTCGACTCGGTATCTCAGCTCTTCAACCTAGTCCGAAGCCGCTTCTCCAACAACATCAGCGAGTCCTTTACGTCCATGACCCCGAAGCAATGGATTCGACTGGTCATTATCGTCGGCGCCTATGCGCTGCTTCGACCCTACATCATCAAGATGGGCGCCAAATTTCAAGAGAAGCAATTCGAGAAGCAATTCGAGGAAGAGAAACAAGCCGAGATATCCCCTAATCAATTGCGAGGCGAAATCGGACTACCCGAGGACAGCGACGAGGACGAACAAGCCGAGACGACCGCTTCGGATTGGGGAAAGAAGGCCCGAAAGCGGCAGAGGAATATGATTAAGAAGCTGCTAGATGCCGAAGAGAAGCGATTGCAGGAGCTTCAGGAAGATGAGGAGGATAAGGACATTGAGCAATATCTCGTCGGATGAGGGTGGTCGTGCTAGTACAGACGAGAGGCAGACATATCTAATTCAACACAGAAACAACCCGTCTGCGTAGTCGGTCGTTTCGATGCTCTTGACGCCGGCCTGCGCGCGTATTTCAGTACTACTTTACCTAGGTGTTACGTCATGCGATATATGTTCTCGGATGCGACGGTCTGATACGAAACTGCTATCCAAGATTGTGCCGAAACAACTTGGACCCAGTACTTAATCTGAGGTCTGTATGTGATGGAACGGCGCATCGCGCAATGAGAATCGTATCGAATTTGAAATATCGGAACCCCTCTGTGGCATCGGTTCCAGCGAATAACTTGACTGCAATGTCAAGAGTCAATAAAAACGGATCCCAGTCCTGGGAACTTATCGCTTACATAGTACATCACTCGAGCCGTGTCTTTACTGAGAAAATCGGTGTCTTAGCTAATAAGTGAGATCAAGGCCGAAGTAGCAGAAACGGGATTGCCTGTTATCACTACCATGCTAGCCAAGCACACAACATCGACCGAGATTTCGTGAACCACGGACAAGTTCTGCTCTTCGTATGGTTAGCCACTCTCGTTATCCAATTCAACTGCATGAATGGATCACCTGATAGCGTTATCAATGCTCGTGATAATTCCCTAAAACATCAGTACCCCTTGATGGCGTCATCAGACTCCAGAGAGTCTAGAATGTCCTTAAGTCCTTCAAGCAGATGCCCGAGTGCTCGCTAGACCGAGAGACATGGATCTTCCCCAAATCTAGTCTTCCATCGCTGTCTTAGACATACTCCTGTCTTAATACCTTCGCCCTCCTCTTGATGTCCCACGTCTTCCCTAATCTGTCGCTGGCACCGCAACATAGAACCAATATAAGTCAAGGGATGTCAAGTACTCGAACACTAACTTGCTACAACAAATTTAGCTCACGTGGTGTACATAGACCCGTACATGAGACGACATTGAAAGGAAACCGATATAGGTTATCCACGATGTTAGAATGGTTTATATATAGTTAGCGGCGGTACTCCTCGCCAAGTTTGTCGTCCGAGACACTAAAGACGGGCCGAAACTCGCGTCCGAAGCTGGTAGTCGTCGATATTTCTTGGCCGGACAGGTGAGCGTTGCCAGCGGCAGTTATGTCTCGGGCGTGGATACGAAGCAGGCCAAAGAAATTCGGGGGGATGGACATCTACTCCACGAAAGGGTGAGAACTAAGGGGACAGGGTGAGTCTATTCCACACATTCCCGCGTTAGGTTCTTTTGAAGCCAAGACGCCGCTATACCCCAGCCTCTGAGGGAATCTCACGTGTGGAGCTGACCAATGCCCAACGAAGTCGCCTGCCTTGCTCGGTAAGCCAATGAGATTCGTCTTACATGCGTCGGCGGGTGTAACTATCATTGCATCCTCGTACGACCTAGTTCCGTCTCGCCGGGCCGCTAGACAATTCTATCATGGTAAAGTGCTTATTTCTTCCTTAGTACCGCGGAAGGATTGCAAGTTCGTGATAATAGTGTGGGATGAGCTTCTTTTAATCTACCGTTGAAGGCTAATACCACGAACACATGATAAGGGACGACAGATCAAGCTTTTTGCCGTTCCGAAAGGTTAGGCGCATCTTCGTAATGCAGTCCTAGGGTAAGGCCGTCGCAACCAGGGTACGGTACTTATAGCGGCTGATATTCTGAAAATAGCTACATACATGTAGGTCAATGCTGTTTCCAGATGACTATCAAATCTGTACTTGGCGGGGGAGTATAGAATGGGGGCCAAATCTCACCGAATCACAATCCTCGCCTAATGATATCGTATCCTCCCACTAATCAATAAGAAGCATCATACCCGAGCCTCATCGGCATGGATATTGAATGAGCTGGTGATTTTCTACCGATAGATAGGGGAATGTAAGGTGGGAGTGAAGCCCGAAAGGACGCCTGATGCTACGTAAATTGCAGGCATGCGGTTTCAATAAATACTACTTACATAGTACTGTAGGTCGGCTGTACCGTAGTAACGAGCGCAGGCTATGTTGGGCGGTGAGATACTTCGTAGACGAAGGGACAGAGACATACAATGTACGCCACACGTATAGGAACGATCCCTTCCTAATTCCAAGCTTGGCAAAACCACTTTGTCACTTGCGCCGCTCCCTGTTGGAGAAGGTTTGTGGTATATTGCTCCTTGTCTCGCTTCGACGAGGGGAAGTACAGGTATGTGGTATAGTAAGGAGAATAATTATTGTTTGCTGAGTCTAGTCAGACATCGCGGCTTGTTCGAGTTTAGACACCATGCAAAGAAAGACGCCACCGATTCATTGGTCACGAGCGCGATAACTGATCTACATAGTAAATGTTTGTGCTAAATTTACCCATAGAAGGCTCAAGGATTATGAAATGCCTGCCCAGGTTTTTTTCTTTCTTTCGCCCAGGATACCGGCATGATGGTCAGCTTCGCAAAGTACGGGCCTGCCAATGAGGTCGGGACGGACTAGGGGGGATATCCGGGGTCACTTTAACCGATCCGTGGTATTTTGTCTTTTATCTGCATGCGAGGGTCAGCAAACCCTGGTCCATAGGAGCAAGCGAATAATATACTAAGATGCTTAATTGGCGAGAAGGGAACGGTCTCGCGTGGCACCTTGGGACGGCTGGCTATAATTCGCTTCTTTTACGCAGGAGGTCTACCTGGAACGGGACGGTCTTGGCTTGGCTGACTGTCTGAGTGGCTACATGCCAGCGAGTTGTCCCATATAATCAGGGCTGGCGATTGTCTTGTAGGATGATTTAATATCCTTCCCCCCGTGCCAACCCGCTGGTTACTAGACCACCGGCATCTCGAGTCTCGACATCGGGCACTACGGTTCGAACCCACTTCAGACTTGGCTCTCACCTCTAGCTTATCTTTCTTTCGACTTCTAAGTGGATTCTTCTTGGCGACAGCGAGATCATCACGATTAGCGAGGATAGACTCTGGTACGCGGACGTGCCGCCTGGGCAGGTCCGCACTGAAGTCAACCCGCCAACCCAACGAGGGGACTTGATGGCGGCCGGTATCTCGACGACCATCATCGCCGGCATGGCCCTCGGCCTGCGTCTCTACACTAGGTTCTATGTGCTCAGGAAGAAGCTCGAGCCTGACGATTGTGAGCGAAAGAGAAGACTATATTGCCTATTTGACCTGTGACTAATGTGGACTAAGGGCTTGTTATCGCCGCGTTCATCATCTCGGTTGCGATGTTGGCGTTTGTGCAGAAAGGTAGATCGATCATCTCAGTTGTTACGATAGGCATCCTCAGCCGTTTCTAACTTACCTACTAGACATCGACCATGGCCTCACATACCACGTCTGGGATATTCCGCAAGCTACGTATCATATCGGCGAGCGCTTAGTAACTCTCTCCCCCTCCTCCTGGACGCTTCCACGGGGGCTAATAGTGATATCAGTGGGGTTTATTGGCATACCTTTCCTTCATCTTGAGCGTCAGCTTCGCCAAGATGTCGATGCTGGTCTTGTATCTGAGGCTCGCACCGCACTTGTGGTTCCGTGTCACTTGCTATACTTGCATCGCCATCATTGCGTGCTATTCGGTAACGGCAGCGTTGGTCGAATCACTCGCTTGCAGGCCGCTCGAGGGTATCGTCGATGAGAGCCTCGACGCCGTGTGCTACGACTCGTATCCCGCCTATATATCTCTTAGCAGTTTAAGGTGCGTTTGAGAAGTCTCCTTTTCCAAGCCTTCGAGTTTCTATTTGATGTTATGTGCTGAAGCTAACGTGTTTGTAGTATGTCATGAGTTAAGCCCCAAATCTCTAGGCAGAGTTGCTCACAGACAACAGACATTGGAATCGACATCATTATCCTCTTATTACCGATCCCATTAGTGATCCGAATGCAGCTTCCCAACAGGCAGAAGCTCTCCGTGATCCTCCTCTTTGCGACGGGCATTGTGTATGTTCATATCATATGGAAGAAAATGGTTAGACCTTGCTAACTAAGTCTAGCGTATGCGCTGTTGCTCTTAAGAGAGTTACATACATACCTGTTCTCGAAGCTAGTGAAGATTATGACTGGGACGCGGTTCCTGATAGTAAGTGTATTCCAGTCTCTTGGTACCCCTGTTTGCTCTGGCAGAGAGTAAACGCTCCCTTTGAACACACTCGGGCAATACGGGTTCATGTTGTACGACTCAGGTTAATTCCCGAGGTGTTTCACAGTGGTAATGATTGCTAACCCCGGACGTCGTAGTGATACTCTGCTTTATCGAGGTTAATCTAGGCATCGTATGCGCCTCGGTCCCGGCATTGCGTCCCTTCTTCAGCCGGTACCTCCCAATCCTCCTAGCATCTCGCCGCAAGAATAGCGACGCGGATTCCGGACCGAACCCAAACAGAGTGCTAGGCACGATAGAGAAGCAGAATATGGAGAGACAGCACCTCAAGCGCCGAAATGTAGTGCCAGAAGAGTCGATCGACTTGTCCTCGTTCTCCGATGCCAGCACGAGCAGGTATCAGGACAGCCGCAGCGAAGATGAAGAGTCCCGGTTGTGGCCTCCGCGTGATCCTAACAAGAGTGTTCCCCTCAGTAATGTGTCTACTGTGGGTTGAGAGACTCTATGTTGGTTGTTGTATTTATATCTTATATACCCTCTCTAGCGTGAATTGACTATATAGTAGTTAACAGTATTGGCTGTGCTCTCAACTTCGCTCGCTGCTTTTCCTTTATAGACTGATGCTATAAGCCTAGGTAGCTACATATAGTCATCACTACAAATTCATATGACTTACACGGTCATGTTACACATACGTTCGGGTATCCTCTTATATTAAGTACTAAAATGGAAACTCACATTTAATTACCCCTGAATCTCTGTTCCCCACGACAAACCATCTGTACGACATCGGAAATGCAAATGCCTCTACACACAACCTGCATCCAAATAGATAATCCACCCAGGTAAGGCGGCGTCGAATCAGATCTCCCGTTTTTACCGTGACGGTATCCGACGCTAGGTAACTCGACTCACGAACCCCGCGAAACGACCCCGCGTTACCAAGGCACCTATTCCCCTTTTCCGATTACACGGTTCCCCCCATGCATGTCTCGAGCCGAGAAAGTCCATCGTATCGGCCTAATAATATGCCTCCTACCAACCCAGACCATTAACCGCTCAGATGGTAGACGGCGCCTCTTCTCTCGGGTTCCCAAGTATATATTAACTCTGGTACTACCACTGAAGCCATCTCGTCATCCCTGAATACACTTGCATACCTGGGATAGGTTAGGTGCCTACCGACAAACATCAATACCCCAATCTTTCTGCAAGCGAAGGACAATCCCCCCACAGTGTTCCCAGCAATGTCGGCCAAACACTTCATCAACGACCCCACCCTGCTCGTCAACTCGGCCCTCCAGAGCCTGACGCTGACTAACCCGTCCGTGGCCCTGGACGCTGAGAACAAGATCGTCTACAAGAGACCCAGCCATGCGCCATCGCAAGTCTCCGTCATCAGTGGCGGCGGCAGCGGCCACGAGCCCAGCTTCGGCGCTTTCGTGGGATCCGGGCTGCTGGCGGCCGCCGTGGCGGGTACCATCTTCGCGTCGCCGAGCGCGGAGCAGGTGCGCCGGGCCATCACGTCGCGCGTGGACACCGACAAGGGCGTCTTGGTCACGGTTATGAACTACACGGGCGACGTGCTGAACTTCGGCATGGCCGTCGAGAAAGCCAAGGCCGCGGGCCTGCAGGTGGAGATGGTAGTAGTAGGCGACGACGTGGGCGTGGGCCGGGAGAAGGGCGGCAAAGTCGGACGCCGCGGCATCGCCGGCACGGTGCTCGTGCACAAGATCGCCGGCGCCCTCGCCGCTATGGGCCGCGGCCTCGACGACGTGTACCGCGTGGCGCGCCTGACGGCGAACAACCTGGTCAGTGTGGGCGCGAGCCTCGAGCACGTGCACGTGCCGGGCAGGGCGCCGGCGGACCCGGATTCGCCGGAGAACCTGCGGGCCGGCGAGGTGGAGATCGGCATGGGCATCCACAACGAGGCCGGGTCCGGGCGCGCCGCCGTCGAGCTCCCGCAGCTGGTGGGGACTATGCTGGCGCAGCTGCTGGACCAGAATGATAAGGATCGCGCGTTCCTCAATGTGAACTCGAATGAGGTCGTGCTGCTCGTGAATAACCTCGGTGGTGTGAGTGTTCTTGAGTTGGGCGGCATCACGGCCGAGGTCGTGAAACAGCTGGGGTCGTGGGGCATTCAGCCCGTGAGGATCTTGAGTGGGACTTATAGTGAGTATATCTCGTGGTTACTTTCTACCTCGTCTCATCGGCCGGTTTCGAAAGATGCATTCGGCGCGACTGGGGATTATATACTCATGACTCGGATTTATGACCTAAAATACGGGGTAAACGGAAATGACTAACCATCGGTGCTACAGTGACGAGTTTGAACGGACTGGGATTCAGTATCTCTCTGCTGAACGTGGTCAACACGGATATCGGAGGACCAAGCATGATTGAGCTTCTAGATTACCCTTGTGAGGCTACTGGCTGGTCAGCGCCGATACAGAAGACCACTTGGGAGGCGAAGAACGTGACTACTAGAGAAGACACGGCGGGATCTGACGAGACTATCAAGCCGAGTGACCTCAAAGCCGATCCTAGTGCATTTACCGATGTTCTAGCTTCAGGGTTGCAGGCAGTTATTGCAGTTGAGCCAGAGGTCACGAGATATGATACTGTAGTCGGAGATGGCGACTGCGGAATTGGTCTGAAGCGTGGTGCTGAAGGTAAGTCAATATCACAGGTACCTGAAGAGATCAAAAGCTAATCTACCGTAGCTGTCCTCAAGCACCTAAAGGAGAAGCCCGCAACAGGAGACGTTGTAGTGGATGTTGCTCATATTGTTACGATTGTCGAAAAAGAGATGGACGGCACTTCGGGAGCGCTATTCGCTATCTTCCTCAATGCCCTTGTACATTCACTCCGAGTGCTTGCGCCGGGGGATGCTTCTCCGCAAGTATGGGCCGGCGCCCTGAAGCAGAGTTGTGACGCGCTGTCGAAATACACACCCGCCAGGCCAGGCGATCGCACACTGATCGATGCCTTGTACCCCTTTGTTGAGGTCCTCGGCAAAACTGGCGATCTAAAGAAGGCTGCTGAAGCGTCAAAGAAAGCTGCCGATGATACTAAAGGTATGGCGCCTAGCCTGGGACGGGCGGTGTATGTAGGCGGTTCCGGATTTGAACAGGTGCCGGATCCTGGTGCTTGGGGACTGGCGAGTTTCTTCTTGGGCCTTGCTGGGATAAAACCCGAGGAAGACGGTTGGGAAGCTATATGATATGTGTTCACGCGGCGATCTTGTAATGATATTATAAACGACTTGGATGCTCGGAACAACGTAATCAGATTTAGTAGTATCTGTTGTCTAATTCATCTCATAGCCAGAGTTCTCTCTGCTGCTCGATCTGTCCTTTTGGGTAGCTTAGTTAGGCTGCCACCACCATAATGAGCATGCCAACGAGACAAAACGTTGTATTAGTATGCGCATGTTGTCTCGACCTTCATGCCCGTCTGCCTATTCCGGCCATCGCATGTCACATGTAAAACACATGTTGCGTAGAATGATTAGTAGTGTACAGTTGGATGTACTTTCGACCTCTCTAACTGAGTAGAACTAGGATAACCGAATCTCCTCGCAGGAACCTGTAAGACACACGTTAGCACCAGCGGCATCAGGTCGGTACGGAATGCACGACATACATCTTGCTGATGAACCGGTCCTTATTGACAGGTCTACCCTTCTTTCCACTGGAAAGCCTCGGCGTCTCGGTCCACATCTCCTTTACATTCTCCAGCACCATATTGCAATGGCGGTCGAACGCCTTGACGCGCGCCAGGAGCTTGCGGTTGTTGCGGCAGGAAATGAGGACTTGGGTGTGGCTGCGGACAGCGGTCTGGAGGATTGATAAAGGTCCGGCACTGAACTCGTGTTCCTCGAGGAGCGAGATCTCGTACTCCCTATATTTTCGCATCGTCAGCTTGGATCAAAGGGTTGTTGTGTTTGGACGGGCGCGTACGTTAACTCGTTGCGCGGCTTTGTGAGAAGCTCCCTGAGCACAGAATGTTAGCTTTTGTTATTCTCTTTATATATATATGTGCGTTCCTAAGCTTACTGGATCTTTGAATCTGCCATCTTGACTGCGGTGTTGAATTGAATGGCAGTGGTCAGTCTAGGTTATTAGATTGACGACACAAGGCTGAGATGGTCGGTCTAAGAAATCCTAATAAATCTCCAAAGTTTTGGTTGCGACGTAGAGAAGTGAATATTTGATTGGTCGAAATGCTATCTGTCTCGTTATAAGGATAATGCGGATTAGAGTTAGGATAGCTCCCCACTTTGACGCATTGCCGAACTACATGTAGCGCTAAGAACAATTATTTTGTACCTTCGGCAAAAGATGATAAAATTTGGGGCCGACGATAACAGCTCCAACCGCACGGAAAATCGCCATTGAACCTCTCAGCCCAGGTCTCCCGATGCGCATGTGACTTTAACGTTGCGCATCAAGCATAGAAGAGGATTAGATGTCTTTCAGAGTCCTGATAAGGAGAGCTGGGTCAGCAGCCAACACTGCTGCCTCTCCTTGTTGGAGAACTGGCTCCACGATGCCACTGAGAGCTAAGATACTAGATCCTCGAGGCGTGGCACGAGCACAAGTACGATCAGCAGAGTAATATCACATATGCTAATGTTTTTCTAATATGTTAAACAGATGTCTACGAGTACCGTAAGAGAAGTCCCCAAGGAGCTGGATACGGATGAGCCGCACGATGTCCTCTTTAACAACCTATTTGGTCTACGGACCATCGAGCTTAACCGACCTAAAAAGCTCAACTCCCTCAACGGCTCCATGATTCGAAAGATCTTCCCGCGATTAGTCGAGTGGGAGAAATCAGACATGACAAATGTGGTTGTTATGAAGGGTGCTGGTGAGCAGGCGTTTTGCGCCGGAGGCGATGTGGTCGAACTCGCAAAACAAAACAAACAGGGGCCGGAAGGCCAGCGCAAATCAGTAGACTACTTCGCCCTGGAGTACCAGTTGGACCACTATATCGCGACGTACCAGAAACCGTATGTCGCATTCATGGATGGGATCACGATGGGCGGCGGTGTAGGACTTAGCATCCATGCTCCATTCCGAATCGCTACCGAAAGAACAGTCTTCGCCATGCCCGAGACTACTATAGGCTTCTTCCCTGACGTTGGGGCCTCGTTTTTCTTACCAAGAATGGCAGGCTCTATAGGCACTTACTTAGCCCTCACGAGCGATCGGCTCACAGGGGTAAATGTGTTCTATTCGGGAATCGCGACTCACTACTTGCACTCGACGAGTTTACCCAGTCTGGAGTCACGGTTAGCTGAATTGCGGTTCAAGGATTACGACAGCATGGAAGACCGTTTAGCTATTATCGAGATGACTATCGAGGAATACGCGACCGGCCTACCGCATGAGGAACCAATCATGCTGGGCGGCGAACTCCGCCAAGCTATTGACCGGTGCTTTAGCAAAAACAGCGTTGCCGAAATCATAGCTGCCTTGAGGGAAGAGGAGGGTCCGACGAAAGCCTGGGCGGAAAAGACACTGGCTACTTTGCATCAACGATCGCCAACTTCAGTTCACGTGGCCCTTAGGCAAATGCGGACGGGGCGTCAATGGTCGATTGCGGAGACATTTAGTAGAGAATACCAGATGTCCGCCAGATTCATGAAGTCCCCCGACTTTGTAGAGGGCGTCACGGCGCTATTAATTTCGAAGGAGAAGCCCAAGCCCACACCCAAGTGGCAACCGGCCACCTTAGAAGATATCGAGCCCGGGAGTACCATCGCGGAACCTTTCTTCCAAACGACCGGAGGCCCACCAAAGCTGAATCTGGTGACTGACATTGACTATTCCCAGTACCCTCACCAGTCTTTCGGCGTCCCTACAGAGGAGGATGTCGAAATGCTAGTCAGCGAAGGTAGACTGTCTCGTCACGAGATCCGCGAAGAATTTGTTCGAAGGAAGAATGGGAGACAAGGCATTAGTGCTATCGTGGGTGAGATTCTGGCCAGGAAGACCACCGTAAATGAAGAGGGCAAGGCGGAATGGAAGGACGAGGAATAGGTCACCACAACATGGTGCACTGCGTCTTCATGTATAATAACCATCGGTTACCTATGGCTAGAAGCAAATAGCAAAGTTATGGTGCCGGGCTTGTACAAAAATAAATCGATGCAGATAGAATCGGGTTTGAGATTTATTTACGTGATAGATAAATGATAGTCTCGAGATATACTGTACTTATGTAGGTACTCGATTGAATCATACTGGAACAAAATGGTGTGTATCATTTGAACATTTGTATGTAGACATCCCTATTGTCTGACTCATAGTATAGGTAGGAAATGTGGAGATTTGCCGGAGACTCGGCGAGTATAAATAGAGTACCGCATTCCCCTCTTCGAGATAAAATAAAAATAAAAATAGCAATAGGATTTTCTCCGTTTCAAAGAATAATAATATTCGGTATTGCTGGTGGTGCTGAGTGCTGTCTGCCTTCCAACAAAGTTGCGTTGGATCTAATAGGTGCTGGGCCTAGCGTCTTTTAAATCGGCAAATCTCCAGCTGGCTCGTGCTCTGCGGCCCCACATCTGACCGGCTCCTAGCGTGTTTGCATGCCTACATATATACCTAGGTACATGCTAACGTGCTTTTCCCAACCACCCGGAGGCGTGACGTCTTTTCTGCTACAACGCGCTTTGAAAGCTATTAGCGCGAATCTCCACTCAAGCTATCTCCGTTCTACGCGTTGCCTTTACTTTTACTTGTACTTCGTACCAATCCACGACACCTTCACCTTTTCAAATACTTCCCTAGTTTCAGGACTTCCACAACCTTCTCAACATCAATTGGACTCGGTGCATTCAATTCTCGGCAAGACCTGATCGAAGAATCCAACCTGCATCTTCCAATTCCTCCATTTTCCTCATTTCATGTACAGTCTAGTAGGACGTTAACCTTGTTCGCGTCTACCGTAACGGTGCGGATTGTAAACACATTTTTACGCAAACCCACGACCATGACACGCTTCGGATAACCATACACTTCACGAATTGGACCCGATATCTTTTTTCTTTCTAACTTCAACCTCAACCTGAACTTCTCCCCTTTGGAACCTCAATCAGCCATCCACTCAAATACTTGGTCTACTGACAAGCTTTTCGCTGCCGACATGGCAAATTACGGCAATAATTACCCTCAATGGGGCAATAACGCCCCGGCAGTCGATGAGTATAGGGTCCAAGTGAGGCCCATGGGATGTACGCTTTATGAACCCCCCAGATTGCGTTCCACGATCTAATAGAGACCAGTGAAAGTCCAGTATACCTTCGACAAAGACTGCCAAGAGCGATGTCTCGCCCGATGGCCTCACATTCTCCACATTCAGACGATTCCGATGGATAACCAGAACTCCATTGGAGTTGTTGACTTACGGACATGCCTCCAAGCCGTGGCGCAATGCAGCCCAGAGCTCATCGGCGATAGCGAGAAAGATTACACAGTTTACGCTCTCGATTACTCGGAGCCCGACACCCCCTTGGTTGGACAGGGCATGCTTAGCTGGGGCCTCGGCCAGGCACCTAACATACCCAACGCTCAACAGTTAGTCACAGGACGAGTCACTAGAAGTATGCTTGCTCTGTTCGGGAAGGGGCCCGGAGAGACCCTCGAAGTAAGACTGAAGCTCACCGCGGTTTCGAGAATCGCACGAAGCAATCCGGCACCGCCCCAGAGAGCCAGCGCAGAACCTACTGCTACTCAGAGAACACCCACGCCTACCCCTTCGGAGAATACGGAATGGAATTCCTTTCGTCAATCTCACCCGAACCTAGGCCAGCAGAGAGGACCGGTCAATTCCGTACCGACAGCTCTTGCACCGACTCCACCTTTCTATTCCAATTACGAGGCCAGAAATGACATGATGCCAAGCAGCCAAAGACCACAGAGCCAAGGACCACAGAACCAAGGGCTACAGACAGCCCTAGGAAGCCGTCCAGCTTCGGTTGAGCTAGGCGCAGGCAATCGGCGTGGATCGACTTCGTTCCAAGGTCTTAACATTCTTGAGAATCAGAATCGAGTCGCTGAAGGAGTACCACCAGCGCCAGTTCCAACCAAGGGAGGTAAACCTCAGTCACGTCCAGCTTCTAGAGCATCAAGCCGTCCTCCATCGGGGAGACCGAGGGGACGACCGCGCAAGAGGCCTCTTCCAATCGAAGGTAGCACATCTGGCTATGAAGATGGTACCGATGCAGATGATGGACCGCCACAAAGCAAAAAAAGAGCCACAACGACTATGGTTGAGCGCAACAACACTGCTACTTTTGGCTCTGCACCTGAATCACTTCGGGTTGCTGCTAGCACTGCGGGGTCCATCCGAAACTTCCGCCCCGTCGGTGTCGTGGGAGATGGAGTTTTAGGCAATAATAATGGTCAGGGAATCCCACGAGCTCCGACCCCGATTCCTGATCCGCTTCTACCGGGTTTTCCCCATGCACGACCCATGGCCTCGAGCAGTTTAAGGCGCGAATCGATGCCAGGCCCAGGGATGGACCGTTCTTTTGCGCCGTCCTACCTAGAGCTCAACCGATCTGCATCTTATAGCCAGGATGCTCGCTCTCCTACATATTCTGCTGGAATCTCTCCGTCTCAGATATACTCTGATGAACCCAGCCCCGCCGACATTGGATCGTCACCCCCAGTGCCTCGGTCAGCACGATATAGTGTCCGGTCCAGCCCGGTACCTTCAAGTCCTATCTTACCTCCAATGCTAGTCGCAATGCCGCAACCTGATTCTGGATACATGAGCGGCGGAATAGAAGAGAGCCATAGAGGGGACGAAAGCATTAACAAACTCGGTCTTGGTGGAACGATCGATGGGGCTCCTACAGCTCCTGTGGCGCCGAAGCCGAAGCCTCGTCGGAGTCGCGCAAAGAAAGCACTAGCTAAGGTTCAAAAGGATTTTGTCATACATACGGAGACGCCTGGACCACCTGAGCTGTTGCCTCAGACGTCGATCTACAACCCTCCTCACCTTAGTAGAAAAAATAGCGAGTCTGCTAGAACGCCGATAGCCTCCGAGCCTCCAAGTTTACCGACAGTGCGTAAAGCGCCATCAGAACAGATAGAACAGGAAAAGACCCAAGAGCAGCCTCCAAAGAAAGCTACGTCAGTAGAGGCAGGACATGCACAAAGGGACCTTACAGGTCTAGAGATCCCTTCCATAATTAACTGGGCGAATGATCAATCCCACCAATATCCAAACTCTGTTCATCTTGCTGATGACTTATTTTCTCCAGCGGCAGAAGATTCGTCAAAATTGGATAGTACAAAGCCAGTAGCGGAGGCCAGCATTAGTCGAATGAACCCGCCTACGCTTCTTCAACCGCGCCAGGAGGCACCTGTAGAACCGGAGCTGCCAGTGGTTCCCGCTAGCGATCCCGTCCTTTCTCAATTAACATTCCCAACACTTGCCTCCGAGCCAGCATATCCCCAGACTGAGCCAGCACATCCCCAGACTGACGCTCCTGGCCCAGCGGATGAAAAGTCGAACAAGAATTACGTCAAGAGACAGACAATCCGACAGAAACTAGAGGAAGCCATTGCACAAGGCCAGCCTCCGTCGTTCTGTCGCAACTGTGGAGCTGTCCAGACCCCAACTTGGCGAAAAATATGGAAGCAGAAACACGGGGGCGTCCCGGCTTATCACGAGTACTCCGAGAAGCCCGGCATGGTCACCGCGATCAACATTATCGAGAGAGATGTGGAAGGGAAGCCGACCTCGTACGAGGTCATAAAGAAATCTCTTGGTCCAGCTGATCAAAAGAGCGCGTGGACTGAGGTGCTTCTTTGCAATCGTAAGTGTAACGTCGTATATATGTCCTATTAGCACTGATAGCTAACATTAACAGCTTGTGGAATTTGGTTTAGTAAATTCAAGCAGCCCAGGCCATCAGAGAAGTGGGAGAAAGACGAACAGAGGCTGTCCCAGACTCGAAAGAAGAGGACAAACGGCGGTGGACTGCCTCGTTCAAAGAAAGCCAGGACAAAGAACGACGCTCAGGCGAACTTAACTTCCGAAGCTTGTTTCCCTACAGATCCTCTTGGACTACTGGACGGTCCCCCGTCCCCAAAGGACTCGGTAGCGGGACCATCTAAGCAGACGAAACAGCAGGGTGGTGCCGTCGACAAGAAGTTAGGAAAGGGACGTGAGGGTACTTACTTAGAAGGAAACTCTCAAGGTTCGACATATTCTCGGGGTTCTCTACGCTCTCGAGGAAGCGGAACGCCCGGTAGTCCCATTGCTGTGGAAGACGACCTTGGCCCCACACGACGACTACTTTTCCCGTCCCCACGAAAGGATGGCGAACAAAAGATTCTGGGTGAAGTCGCCGTTAATATCGTACAGGCATCCCCAGAGTATCATAACGCAAAGGGCGAGGGTGAAGTAGGAAAAGAGAATATCGATCTAGCAACGCACGACGAATCAGCAGGGGATGACGACTTCGTGGACCTATTCGGCACTCCGCCTCGGCCCTCAACGCCTGCTCCCAAAGTTAATAGTAGCGGTCCCTTCAAGACCCCTACGCATCCTACTCCAAGCCACAGACCGATCACTAGAAGTGTAACGAGATCAATGCGCTCGGGTGGGACTATCAACTCCCCCAGTCAGATTCTAATGGCAGAGCGCACCCCAACCAGGACGCCTCGGTCTAGTATGGCTAAGCGCCATTCGCCAAGCGACTTGCTATCTTCACACCTCCTCAATCAGCAGGTCCCCGACTCGCCCATGACAACTGCCATCAATCAGTTGCTCACGGAAAATCATCAATTTGTGATGAATTCGCCCAGTAGTAGCTTTAAGCTAGAGCTGTGCCATTTCGACCCGGTAGACGAGGAGCTCGCAAACAGGAAGAAATACGACTTTGGCAGCCTGCTCGACACCGATGGTCCCGTAACTAACTCGCCGCCATCGAGTCAGCCACTGGGAAGTAACATAGGCTTTACTCGCAGTCTTGAAAATAGCGGGTTAAGGGGTTCCTACCACTGGCAGCAGATGAGCGCGGGGAGGAACGGCAATGCCCGCTAGGCTTTTAAATGCTCCCTGAGTATTCCATACCGGGATGGCTTATGAAGGAGCGTTGTTGATGAAGCATGATCCGGTACACAGACTATAGACTTGGTACGCAGTTTTTTCGGTCTTGAATTCTCTTGTCGGATGTTTATCATAGGAGTCGGCGAGATACCCAAGGGAAGGCAGAGGTACAGTGCTTTTCTAGCTAGTATTTAATGGAGGGATCTGGAGTCTATAAGACTTGAAGCATTGCCTAAGGATATTGATATCAATAGAGAAACGAGTCAAGAAATTCGTTGCTAATCGTTTGTCGTTTTCTCTTGGTTAACGTGACCTGTAACTTCACTGTACTGTAATTCTATGCCGGAAGTAAAAGGTAAGAGATTATAAGTCTCATATTCTAAAGCTAGAACTTAAGACTGTATGACACGAAGCTATCCGACGGGATATGTTTAGGGGTATACACTGAGACATCCTTGTGACCTATAACCGTTGTATACCTAGGTAGATCCCAGCAACCCAAAGACTATAATGGGCCCATTCTAAATCATCGCAGTTTTTTGGGGCAGATACTTACCTACCTGAAGACCTGGCCGAGACTGGCCGGAAATAGGGGCACAGGTGATATACTTAGACAATTACCTATTGCTAGTAAATTACCACACCGTTTAATAATTAAATATAAGTAATCAGTCATTAGCATTTTAAAGACCACACTCACGTATCAGAAACAATGAGAAATTAAATGTCTATTTTATGCTGATAGTTCCTCTCCCCCTTTTCCGCCCCTTTCTCCAATTTCTTTTTTAACTCTCTACGCATTTTCATACCTCTCCACCTCCAACGAAGCCCTTCTCACAATACGCCAGCGGCCGATCTCATCCATGGCAAAAGTGACGACGCGGGGCCGCTCGCCGCCGCCGTCGTCGCAGAAGCCCTCGAGGATCATGTCCAGCACCTCGTCGGCCTGCCGCTCGAGCTCTCTGCGCCGCCGGATCTCCGCGGCAGAGACTAGGTTGCCGGAACGCGTGCGGAAGAGCCGCCCCGGACGCTTGGCGGATGAGGGCGAGGAGAAGGGAGATGAGAAGGGCGAGGATGAAAAGCGAGGTGATTCTGCTATTACTGGGGATGCCTGGAGGCTGTTTTTGTTGTTGTTGTTAGGAAGAGAAGTCCGCGGTTGATGAGGGGGTTGATGTTGACGTGGAGGTGGTGGGTTCTTTTTCTTCTGCTGCCGTTGCGAGAAGCTCGCTTCTTGAGTGGATACAACATTTTGGGTACTTCGGATACTAAATTGCGACGATTGGGTACTTTGGGTGGTGGGCTGAGATGGTTGAGTGCTGCGGAGGACAGATTGTTGAGTGGTGAACAGCGAGTGCGGTGTCTCTTCTTGGATGGATAATTGGGATAACTGGTCAGTTAGGGGAGTTATCTCTCGACGAGAGGACTGAGAGTTCGTAATAACAACAGGAGCAGTCGCGGTAGTGGCAGTGGTGGTAGCAATGTTTTTTATTATTGGTTCGGCAACGGTTGGTGATCTCTGTTTTTGTTGAGATCGAGTTTGGTTCAGAGATTGAGGCTCAGTTTGCGACTGCTGAGATGAAGACTGTTGCCGCTGCGAGCCAGCCGGCCACCCCAGAGACACGCGTCCGCTTGCCCACCGTCAGTTCATGCCGCCCCGATCCGGATATACGAAGATATCTTTGAACTGATGCGTGATATCAACGACGTTCTGGCATAATTGAAAGTCTAGTATCAATAGTTAGATATCGACTTAATCCCCTTATATATTAATGGTATGTTCGAGATGCATACCAACGTTGCTACCGAGGTCTATGGCGTTCAGCACCTTAATGGATAGGTCCGGGTTCACTTTGCCAATGACCTGAGCCCCATTTCCAACCATAAGGTGACTTTCCTAAGTACGGTAATATAATCGTTAGCATAGATTACATGCGTTACTGCAAGCTAGGAGTTATAGTCTTTTAAGGCTACTTGGCCAGTATCTTCTTGTGAGGCCGTTACACCCACCAGTGCGTGACTAAGCCCGCACATAAGGATGGTAGAGAGATAGGCCACTCACTCTGTTGAGATTGGCTTGGACCTGACCATCAGCCTCCAGGAAGGCAGTGTCGCCACGAAGTTGGACCACCTTGCCCACGATCATTACGTTGTGGCCTACGAATGAGTCCATGAGGGCGGCGGAGATGCGGGGTGTCGAAGTTGGCTCCATTTTCTAGTTGACAAACACTACAGATCTCGATGTAGTATCAAGGCCGAAGGAAGTTGGAAGTCTGAAGTTACCTTTCCCACAGCGTCGGGTGCTTTAGGTTAAAGTTGTTCGCGAATTAAATTGAAGGTGGGGCTGTGAGGTGGGAAAGGCGCGACGCGTTAGAGGGGGACGTTGCAACGTTGTTTGCTTGGTGCGTGCTGAAAGCTGAACCTTGGAAATTAAGCACGGACTTAGCGGGGATCTACAAATTGTGGCGCACCGGATCGGCCTCTAAGTTCGGAGACCTCTCCGCCGTCGTACGGTTACACGGCAGCATAGCTGGTTTTCTCAACCAATCAGACATCCTGGAAATTTGTCCGAGCATTTCTATTGGCCGGCCCGAACGACGAGCTCGAAACACCACATTACCCTGACCCTCCAAGGGCGAAGCCTTTAGAGCCAAGAACTCGTGATGGATGCTACAAAACAAAAGAAAAATCAGATTGCGCCTAAGGAAACAACAAGTATCCTTCAGGCCATGCAGGAGTTGAGTTAGCTGTGTGCAGGAGTACCACTTACAGGCAACTGAGAGCGCGCCAAACAGAACTTTGCAAAGCTTCTGCTCGAAACTGAGTTTTGTGCTTTGCGGGGAATCCCGCCATCGGTCGTGACGCAAATTGGGAGTGGGTCAAGGAGATCAAGGGATGAACGGCCGTATTAGCAACGACTAAACATAGTCGTAGTCTTCCGGACCTACCGATAATATTTCGTCCACCCCGTCTTACACTATGAAGAGGCTCATGTTGCGCGGGGCCGAGTAGTTCCAAGAGGAGAAAGAGGGAAGGAATATCTAATAAGGCTGCAGATAATACCATGCTATCCCAGGTCAGCGCTAGTATAGCATCAGCCATGGTATAAACTCATCACATACTATCTTCATGTCTTTCAAATAATGAGACATACTCCATGGATGGTCGTACCGAAGAGAAGCAGACGCAGTCCCGGTTATCACATTGCAACATGAAGGGCAATCAGAATGGATGCTTGTGATCAGAAACCCGCGCCAATAACCCGATCAATTTCGATTTCCTCCAAGTTTAGCGCCAATAGCAGTTGACCGCTTTTAGCAAGAAACTTTGCTGTTCTCGGTTATTGAGGCTTCTAGTCGTGTGGCCGGGGTACAGCGCTACAAACTTATCAAAACAGATACCGATCTTTGAACTGCAACGGGATCGTTTCCGACAGGGTTTAAGCCAATTAGACTTCCTGGCTAGCGAATTCAAATTCCGTTCACTACTAGAATTCCTCCCATGTTGCTGGTCTTGCTGATGTACATCCCTGCCTTGCATCTAAGGTCCGGAGAGGCCTGTCCGGTTGGATCGCGTATCCAATTTTCTGCAATGAGTTGATCGCTTTCAAAAACTCCCCTGCTAATACATATCTACCTACCTTACCGTATCCGAAGGCACTGGCCCTCGTTATGACCGATCTCCGTTTTCGTGGTTTGATCCTGACGTACATCCCATTAGCTAAATTTTGCGATCCTGTTTTCAGGCTCGAGGAGCGCATTATCAATGAAGGTTTGTAAGGCCGGTCCGGGCCCTTCCTAGATAACGTTAAATCAGCCAAGCTTAGCTGCAATAGATAACTATAACCAGAATAAACTCGACAAATACCATGTACCCCGTATTTGTGACTTGGAAACTATGTTTGGCGGTATTTTCGTATATAACCGTTTAAACTTCTGTCGATATTCTATCAATGTTCTGTGGATCCATGCTTGGCTAAGAGGAGACAACAGGGTTATCATCTGTTGGTACTTGGATGTACGGGTATTTTATTCTTAGCTACATTAGATACTTCGGTTCAAGCCCAATATTAACACTAGATGTCTTTCTTACAACTGCGATCGAGACCGAGCTGTATTACAACCTGGATCATACGCCGGACCTGGTAAAAGAGGCTTGCGAATGACAGCTGGTCCATCGTTATCCTTTGGGCTACCTCGATATGGCTAGAGCTACAGGATGTACTCTGCTAGGTGACAAGCTGTCCGGCACCGTTAAGCTAACATGTCACACCGTCCTGAATGTGCCCCTACTGCCGTACCCCAACCTGAAAACGGAGCTGGTAAAATCGGTCAGCCTAGTTTGATAAGGAATGATGTTTCAATTCGACTGAGAAGGGAGAAAGAATTATGAATTTAAGAGATAGAGAAAAGAGGATTTCATCTGACAAAGGAGATTTAATTTTCAACGTATGATCGCGTTGCTGCAAAGTGGGAAGCTACCTAGGTATGTTTCGAATATTGACGGATATTGCTGGCGAATAAAAGTAAAGTCTACAGTATTACGTAGCTACCTCGACACTGAGTTTGGAGACCCACGATTCGGCCTACGTACACAAGTACCTCTAAGCCATATAGGGCACCCTCCCCTGTCCGGCAGATTACCAGTGCCTTCCCTTCTCAGGCTGCTTAAACGATAGCGCAGCTTCTCATCTTCACAATACCTTAGCTACATCCACTCGCGGTCGATTATTAATTCTCGGACGGCCATCCCTCGACATTTCACCACCCAAATAAGATCAAATAAATCGTCATCGGTTCTTCGTATTTCGGATGGTGTGACTTACAGTTCTTCTTCATGACTCGTGTATGTTTTGAAATAACCACTGCCTCCTCCACGTTCATTTTCGGATGGGCATCCCGCCCCGTAACAGCTACATGCTACTAACGAGTTAGTTAGCCATAGGACAGACATCTTAAACCCGGGCCAAACCATCTATGTCTTGCGCTTTATATTCGCCGCTTAGCCACTTGATCGAACTCTCAAAACCAGCAATCGTGCGATTCCGTAGCAGGCATGGATGATTCTCCAGACCTCTTCCATAGTAGCTTCCAGGACGATGGAGATGACGGAAACGGACTATTCGGCGACCCGAGCATGAAAACCCGATCCGACAATCCCAATGATCCCTTTAGCGCCGACTTGGACGGATCCTCTATCGACGCGCCGCACACTCAGACTCACCTATCAGACCCCTTTCTGATGGACTCGATTCGCGTACAGGTCTCGAAAAGGTCTACCCATAGCCGTGGGAGAAATCAATCGATAGCGTCGCACTTTAACTCGGTCAAGCTCGAACCACCTGAACTGACAAGCGGATCATCGGAAACACCGGGAACTCGCTCGTCGCAAAACACCACGACACCGGAATATACGAACTCGGAGGACAGGTTGTATGAAGCGCTTGGAGCCGAGGACTTTGCGCGACCAAATCAACCGCGCATCAAAAGGCGGAAACAACGGAAAGAACAGGAGCGCGAAGATATCGAGTTGGACCCTGAGGCATCTAGGCGAGACAAGTTCCTAGAGAGGAACAGGGTTGCGGCAACTAAATGCCGCCAAAAGAAGAAGGAATGGGTATCGGATTTGGAGGAGACGAGGTTTGGCTTGGAAAGTCAAAACAAAGACCTCCACATGGAGTACAGCAATTTAAGAGACGAGATTACCCATATAAAATCGCAACTCATGGACCATGCCACTTGCAACGACCCTAATATCGACAAGTGGATCGAGAACGAAGCAAAGAGATTCGTCCTGGGAGCTAGCGAACGGTACGACCATATGCTGGCTAACCTAGGCCGTGCACCCGGGTTGATTCCTCGCCAGGGAAGCGTTTCTTCCGCATCAGGGTATCCCACTCTAGCGGACTCGGACCTCATAAGTCCGGTGACTTCGTCGAACCGTGATAGCATATCGTTCCATCCCGGGACATTGATGCCGCATTCACCTGTCTTCTACCATTCGGACTTGACGGCAAGTATATCGGAGGCCGTAGCTTCGGCCCCGGCCGAAACGTCATATCCGGCAAATCCCATGGGGGACGCCACAGGCTTCGACGGCGTGTCGATAGCGAACGGTACGTTCCAGGGCTCGGCGATTCCTGAAGGGTAAAGGACGACTATTCGAAGCTAGAATGAAACAGTCCTGTTATAGCCACCATATACCATCCCGAGAGCACGAGCGAAATACTTGGGCAACTCTATTCTTGTCGACGCACCATCCTTTTCGACGACCCAGGGGCTAATTCAGCGGTTTCGACAGCAGCGGCATGAATAATCCGTAATGCGCATTTTGATATTTCCACTATAAGCGCTTCCTAAAAAGTATTTTTAAGTCAGCTATTCCATTTTCGGTACGAACGAGTCGATGATAGGTGGACATTCGGGACGAAACTTATTGGATCGAAATCTGCCTGGGTCTTGGTCTCCGATTTCCCTCGGTTCTCCCAATCAGGATCCAAGCATTGGGGAGGTAGGATGGAGAGAGAAATGGCGAGGGTTCTTTTCCGCTTCTTGCTAGAGGCGATGTGGGATATCGGATCGGATGGGAAAATAATGACTGAATGAGATCATGATTAATTCGGAGCGCTCCCCCAACACCAGGAGGATCGGATGTGGTCGGCTTAAGCACTCGGCGCGATTTTGATGCTGGGATATCCGGGCTAGACCCGGGATACCGGAGAGGCATCAAATGCAGCAAGCAAAAGACATTGAACAACCTGCCGACATTTTCAACTTCTTGTGAAATTTCTCATGGCTACCCTCTGCCATGTGGCCATGTGATTCCCGATATCTGGCTAAGAGATGGTGCATTCTGATCTAGAAAATCGGTATGAGATGCCGAACCTCGAGGTTTGTCCTATAGCACCTTAGTGTATGTGCGAACAGCGAGGAGCGGTCCGTCGGATTGAGCAAGCTTAGGGTTGCAGGACGGGCAACGCTCCTAAACTTCAACAGGCCTGAGCCGGCTTCTGGTGCGCTGAGGGGATAGAGCCCGGTATGGAAATGATGAATCGATGGTCCTCATCTCTATGTCGAGCGGTTGCTGGTCTGTAGTCGACACAACTGCGGCAATGCAAATGAGTCTCCTCGCGGATCCGACTACGAAGTTAGCAGACGAATTTTAGGCAGACAAGTCTCAACTCGGTTCACTTCATTCCCAGGATACGACCTCCAAGCCGATGCCATCGTTCACTGTTGACAATAGCATTCGGTCGGGGAAGTCAATGACTGAGAATGAATGAATGAGGATGCAACGATGACAAGCCCGACATGCCGACATTGCCATGACATTCATTTCTTTTATATGCTTACCTACATATACCTAGCTGCCTGCCTAGATACATAGTGGACATACCCCCTACCTACATCATAACGTTAGACCATCGATCGGGGGGGTCGACACGCCACGACACGTCACGTCCCCCGTATCTCTGTATCCATTCGGTCCCCTCCTGATACTGTGGGCCGGCTCTCCCCAGCAAATTCCAAATTCCCCATCTCTCTAGGGGGGCTATTCCCCTCTACGAGCCCCTAATTTCAGGGAACGGAAAAAACGCTGGGGGCGGATCAGGCCCAAAAAGGCCAAAAGGAGCTAGAACGCCCACATCAGGTCGACGTCATGTTCCCCAGTCCCTTACCCAATGCTTTTGACGTGGCGAGACTTTGTGCTCACGGCCGCCCGGCAAACTGCAACCAACGGATCGGGAATCGAAACTAACGCGTTGGCTCTCGGGTCGGGAGTTGGGTGGGTTCCTCTTGGTTCCGTGCCCCTTGTGCTACTAACCCGTATTACTGGGTAGGTAGGTAATTTGCCACCTTTGATTCGCCTCTCTGACAAGGAAAACATATTCAAAAATATGTGAAGTTGAGAATAGTCGATAATTAAAGCATGAAATACTTGACATAGTGATAGATCATCACCTTTATCTGGGTTACACGCCACAAGAGCTAATGATGAATATCGGCGCTTCTTACAGACCTAACACTCTCGCACTCTTTGCCCTCTAAGTCACTTCTCATGTTGTTGATACGCGATAGACGTTAGTTCTTCTTAGGTACACATAGCTACGGGGGCTCTACATCCCTCAGATAATATACAACCAAGTTTCACAGAGATGCTAGACCCCTCCACGTAGTGCTTCTCATACGTCAGGATGAATTGTCTTCTACTCTACCAAGACCTCCCCACTCCTCGGCGTCTTCGGCACAGCAGCATTGGCGACGAACACCCTCGAAACTAGATCGCTCTGGTGGCTCTCGATCATCTCCATGAGCGCCTCCCTCTCCACGACCAAGCGGCCCGTCTCGAGGAGGTCCTTGACATCGACGTCAGCGACATCCAGCGCGCGTCCGTAGTTCGGCACCTCGGCCAGGGCCTCGAACAGATTCTCGCGCGGCGTCGCAGTGATGAAAGTGCTGCGCCCGGCCCTGCGGCCCCAGTTGTTGGCGTCGAGGACCTGGCGCGCCCACTTAGCCTTGAAGCTCTTTTGTAGTTCGTCGCTGAGTTCTCCGGAAGCCACGAGCGCGGCGAACTCCTGGGGAAAGGGGAGTTCCACGCCGTCGGCGCACACGAGCAGCTCGCCGCGGCGGTACCGGTAGCTAAGCGCGGTGCGCCAGGCTAGGTCGTACACCTTGCGCGTGATGCGCGTGCCGAAGTCGCGCGGCCGCGGCCCGAATACCTTGCCGCCGCCGCGCTGCACCGGCGACTGCCGCGTGCCGACGCGCGCGCGCCCCGTGCCCTTCTGCGGCCGCATCTTGCGGTGCGAGCCTGCCACCTCCCACCGCGTCTTGGTGGACGCTGTCCCCTGCCGCGTGTTGTCGCCCTCGTAGATCACTGCTAGGTGCAGGATGTCCCGTCGTAGGGGTAGGTGCAGGTGCTTCGTCGACCACGACTCCAGGCGCTGCGGCTCGAAGGACGGGAAGTTGAAGATGGTTAGGGGGACGGTGGTTGCTGTGGATTTTCCCGGATTAGCGTTGGTGGTTGAGATATGTAAGTAGGCTTATGTACCTGGTCTCCAGAAGGAGTCGGCTACTGAGGAGGCGTCTACTGAGGTTGTGATGTTGGGTAGAGGTGCCTCAGTTGCCATTGACCTCGTGAATATCGACGTTGGTATCCGATGCTGGATTCGATAGTTAGAACCCGTTTGTATGCACACGTATTATCGAAAGGAGAGTGCATACTGAGGCTGCTTCTCTACATGTTTGTGATGATAGACTCAATCTTCTCAAAGCCTCACTGAGGCTTCTTATACTTTTGCTCGCCATATCTTTGACGGCCTAGCAGCGTATACGGGTGGTCTCGATTAATATGATCGTGTGCAATGGCGATTAGAATTATAGAACTCAATTGAAGCCCGGAAAAATAGAATTATTGAGGAACCAATTAAAGGTACGTACTTCATATCGATAAGGAGTGGTGGAAGAAGTTGACCATTAAGACGTCGCGCTTTTCCATACTTTAAGTGGGTCGCAACAAGAGCTTCAAAAAAGTTCCCGTCTTTTTCACTATTTTACTCACTATCAAACACCACATCACTTCGATATAGCCCAGCCATGTCGAGCTGTCAGAGGGTCGCGAGGCCCCTTGTGCAGTCTCTTCGACAAGAGCGTCTTTTACTACAGAGTATATCACATTTTTCGCGACAATTCTCGAGCAGTGCATCGCGGCAAGATGATGACCCTACTACTACCTCCTCGATACCTCCGCCGATATCATCGACGACTTCAATGAGCCAGCTCGAGGCGGCCGCCAATGCGAATGCCAATCAAGGAGAGACCAGCAAGATACGCATGAAGGAACGACTGCTAGACCCAGACACCACGACAGCGCATTGGGCCGAACGGAAATTGATCCGCATGGGCACACCCCCCGTCGGATCGAGGCGTCGTCGAGCCGCTATACGTACCTCCGAGAATGTGCCCTTCGAGCAATTGCCCTACCAGTGCTTTCAGGAGGCCCGCAAGATCCTGCAGGAGGACCGTGATCAGAAAGTCCAGGCCATCGTCAAGGAGCTGGCCAAGATCAAGAGACTTGAGGAAACTCCGGCCGACCAGGTTCCTGGCGGCGAGCGCAAGAAGAACCTGCGCCTCGCCAGCTTGAGGAAGTACGTCGAGGAGCTCAAGATCCTAGCCGATGTCAATGATCCCGTCGTTAAGCGGAAGTTTGAAGATGGGCTTGGTAAGTGCTATTTTTTTATTTTACGTTCAATACTCTTATTTATCTACTATTTTGAGTATTTTCGTTGGATATCTAATGGGGTGGGGTCCTATTCGGATCTGGGTCAATTGGCCCGGAATGCGTTTGCTCACGGGTTGGGTTATAACTTAGAATAACTCTCCGTTCTATCACATACGACCAAAGGATCTGTAGAACTCGGGATCCCGTCCGCTCTCCCATAGATAAGCCAGATACCGCCAGATTAGTAGCTAGGTCGGTGACGACTAGCGAATGCCTGGTGTTGTATGTTTTTTTGCCCTTTATTTCTTTTATCCGATGTTATCTTTTACTTTTCGCGTCTTGTCATTTAAGACTCCTTTTATTTTTAACCCGTATCCAGTTGCTAATAGTAATGTAGGTGATATGGATAAGCCAATTTATCGGTATTATGCTGAGCGCAAATGGCGTGGTCTACCATACAGGATGATCACACAACGTATTCAGCAGCTCAGCATTGTTCCTGACGTGCTACCCAAATTTGACCCTATTGTAGATGTCGAGCTCTATTTCCGACGAATCAAGGTCACCCCTGGCGCCATCCTGGATTCTCGCATCACGGAAGTACCTCCGCGCTTGAGAGTTCAAGTCTTCAATCCTGGCGAGCGTCTCGTCTCGGTCGTGGTCATGGACTCAGATGTCCCCAACGCCGAGACGGACTCCTTTGACAGGCGATGCCACTACCTTGCGGCTAATGTGCCTATCTCTCCTAATCAGCCCTCCTTGCCCCTAGGTAAGGTCAACAAGGAGACCCAGCTAGCTGTGCCATGGCTCCCGGCCTTCTCTCAGAAGGGCGCACCTTACCATCGACTATCGGTCTTCGTCCTAGAGCAGAAACCGGGGGAGACCATGGATATTGCTAAGCTCCGCGAGCTATACTCCAGCCGAGATGGATTCAGTCTCAAGAGCTACCGGGACAAGTTCGGCCTCACTCCAGTAGGTTTCAACATCTTCCGGACCATCTGGGACGAGAGCACGGCGGGCGTCATGGAGAGGGCCGGCGTGCCGGGCGCAGATATCGAGTTCAAGTTCAAGAGGGTCTACTCGCTCAAGGAGGACAAGAAGCCGAGGGGCTGGGAGGCCAAGAGGCAGAAGCCCAAGTACAGAGGCTTGTGGAAATACAGCAAGCGTATTCACGGCATTTCCCATGGTCGCCACTAGAGGTATTATCGAAGTTACCACCAGTGTATTATATATACATGTACAAAATAAAACGAATTATAGATGGACCTGGGCCGTGTTGGAATTTGGCTGTGACTTGATATAGGATGCAATAGTTCCTAGTCTACATCCGCACTTGAGTAAGTGCAGTAGTCTTTGACTCTTACCTCGTGATTTAGCTAACTTGTCATCATGTCGAACTTGAGCTATGCAGTCTCGCCCTATGCCCATTATCACGCAAAATCCAATATTTCAAATATCGGAGCCCAGTAGCTTGGGCTAAGGAGCCGCTACCCCAATAGCAGCGATTCTATTACAGAAAGGCTTCGCTATGGTCCGTTCAGCTCGGCCATCTCGACCCCACAATTATCACGATATCTCCAGGGCCGAAGACGACATCACACCCCATCGACCCAGAACGACTTACACTACAACCGGGGTCGGCATTTGTAAATTGCTTCCATACATATGGGAGCATTGGCATTGTTATCTATCATGGCAACATCAGAGGCTAGAATGGTAGAATCGGCTTGGTTTCCGAATGAGACACTCGCCCCCCTTTTGACAAGCAACTATTAGGGCCCATCCCAGTACCAAGGATATTTTGTGTCTATGAGATTATTCACGCGGACTCGATGTACTAAACATCGGTTCCATCGGATCGGGCCTAGATTCCCGATGCATGTTCGTTAGATGGGTTCGGGGTCTTTAGTATCGACCCGAGTGTTTCCATAGTGCTGGGTCTGCCCGATTTATAAAGTGATCCCTGGGCCGCATGGGATCGGCGCTTCCCTCTACCTATATTTTAATACACAATACCTTATTAGTATGCTAGACTGAGATCGTTGGATACCAATGGCGTCTCAAGTCACGGAATCGCTTGCGGTCGCTGCCACCGTCGCAGCCCCAACCAAGACGGCCGCACATTTAATTACCCATTCCGGCGTTGACGTGAAAGAAGAAGGACTCACGACGCCGTCGGATGGCGAGTCCAGGCACTCGAGGGAGGGCTTATATTATCACCAGCACATCGAGAGGAACGGCCAACAGGTCCTGGTGAGCTGGACGAAGGAAGAGGAGAGGCGCGTCGTCCGTAAGGCGGACTACTTGTTTCTTCCTATATTCGCCGTATGTGTCTTTGCTCATCCTACGTACTCGTCTACCTACTTGTTGCGTTTTCTATGATTAGACCTATAACTACTGGTGTTGATGTCTAACTTCATTGCTACAGCTGATGTTCACATGGATGGCCATCGACCGCACCAACGTCTCGGGCGTCTTAACATCAACGTTCCTGAAGGACACGCACATGACGCGCGATCAAGCCAACACCGGCGTCTCGCTTCTCTGGTTCGGAATCGTGCTTCTCGAGATCCCTTCAAACGTGAGCCCTCTCTCCTTTCCCTCCTATCCTCTCCCCCCTTTCCCACTTCTTCCCCTTCTTCCCCCAGCCAAACGAACCCCTAAGCTAAAATCAGCCCAGATCATCCTCCACCGTGTAGGCCCGCACTACTGGATTCCGCTACAAGTAGTATTCTGGGGAATCCTCGAGATCCTGCAGATGTTCGTGCGCAACGCGGGGGGATGGTACGCCGCACGCCTGTTCCTGGGGCTCGCCGAGAGCGGCTTCATCCCCGGCAGCCTGTACGTGCTGTCGCGGTGGTACACGCAGCACGAGCTCGCCAGCCGCACCACGCTGTTCTTCTTCGGCCCTTCCGTCTCCGCCGCCTTCGGCTCGCTTATCAGCGCCGGCGCCTTGCGCATCGAGGGTAGGGGCGGGCTTTATGGGTGGCAGTGGTGAGTTGGTCCTGGCTTTCGATCGGCTCAGGTGGTGGCGTTGTCTAGGGGCTAATAGATCGGCTGTTGTAGGATCTTTCTCATTTGCGGTGTTTCGACGATAGGTGAGATTGGATACTCTACTCCTCAGGCTGTTCTCACGGCTTTGATTGCTGATGGCGTTTTATTCTAGCTACCGGTCTTTTAGCTTTTACCCTCGTCCCCAAGTCGCCCCATGACACCGGACGCCTCTTCGGCGGCTTGGTCCCGTGGAGTGGGTGGCTCACTGAACGCGAGGCGGATGTCTTCGTAGCGAGAATCATCAGGGCGGATCCAAAGAAAGGGCAGGCCTCTACTATGAAAATAGGGCTTAAAGATGTGTAGGTCACATGCTCAGACACCAACGGGCTTTTTACTAATAGACGTGCTCAGAACCGATGTACTCTTCGACTGGACCACTTGGCCCTACCTGATTATCTGCCTGAGCGGCTTACAATCTGTTGGGGGCCTTGCAACTTGGGGAGCGACCATCATTCAGTCGTTAGGCTTCACAAGCATCAGAGCGAATTTGCTCAATGCCCCAGCGCCTATATTGGCATCTCTGTTCGGTCTCGCTTTGTCTTTATTCGTCGACCGGTACAAACGATTTGGCTACGCCATCATGTTCGCCGCCGTCTGGACGTTGGTCGGGCTTATTGCACTCTACGTAAGTGTCATGGTCGGCCCCTATATTTCATAACGGTCTAATATCTAACAATGCGAAGAATCTCCCAATCACCACAAAGGCCTCATGGTCATTCTACGCTGCCTATGTCGTGACAGTTGCTGCTCCGTAAGCTCCCTCAATTCCGGCTATATAAGGTGAAACTGACTGACTGAACTTCACACTGTAGAAGTTGGCAACCCCTGAATGTCACTTGGCTCTCCCTAAACTCAAAGACGCCGCAGAAGCGCGCAATCGCGTACGCGGTATATAGTACGCTCGTCCACGCATTATATCCTAACTGGACACGTTCTAATAGAGTCTCTAGTCGGCTGTTCTAACTTGGGTGGAACTTACGGTAACCAAGTATTTAGAGGGGTAAGTCTTTTAACCTCTTACATTATGATATTTAGTCCTTAACAAATATTAGAACGATGCACCTCTATACCGTAGGGCTTGGGCAGCATGCCTATCCCTTGGCGCCGTGTGGCTCGCGACCCTCATCATCCAAACGTCGTTATTCAAGTGGTCTAACCGACGCTTCGCTAAGAAGGTACATGATGATCCGTCGCTAGATGCGGAAGCGTTATATACGGATCGGCGAGGCCGTAAATATAGATACTACTGGTAAAGATAGTTCCATGACACTAGACCCGGGCAATCGAACTTTTCTGGGAGACTACACTCTAGGGGTCGTTGAGCATATGATTTTAAATAGAACGGAGATATCTATAATATACATGTTTGACTCATAGACTCTCAATCACTCTTAAGCCTTATGTTCTTATAGATACCTCCAAGGTAGGGGTATATTAAATTCGAATGACAAATAAGTAGTACTCACGTCTAACGCTTAACTCATTCCCATCCTTAAGAACAACACACGAGCATAATAAGATAGCTATTACAACTTCACTAGGTTATGAATGATGACCGAGCTACGAAAACAGATAGTTTCCAACAAATAGTCATTCAAATGAATTGAGTTAGTCTACCATACCTACCCTACGTAAACCGCACATTCAAATACGACATCCCCGGATCCACGACATCAACGCCCAGCGGCTCAACCTCTAGCGCATTCCCCGCCGCGCCGGCCGCCACGAGCAGCGGCGTGAAGTGCTCAACCGTGGGGTGCGAGCGGCGGAACTCAGGCAACTGTTCCAACTCCAAAAGCGCTTGCTTCCGCTCTGCGGCGTCGCGCCTGGTTACCGCTGCCCGCAGGGCCGTGTCGAAGGCGCGCGACTCCGTGAGCACCTTCTGCCGCGCGAGGTCCCGCGCCTCGTCGGATGGCGCGGCCCGGATCTCGAAGATGGACGGGAAGGAGTGTACTGCCATGCCCGAGGCGATGATGAGGTAGCCCTCGTTGCTGCTCGTTGCTGGTCAGTAAGTATCGAAAAAGGGAGGCTGCTGGGGGTAAAATAGTTATAAGATAAAAAAGGAAGAGTGAAGGTATGAATACGGGGTGAAGGACCAACCGTAGCGATGCGACGGCCTCACCGAGCCGGATCTGGCTTGCCAGGTCGTAGCCGTTGAACGTGGAGACCTGGACGATAGGCACGTCGAGCGGGTTCTCAGGCGGAAACATAAGCTTAAAAGGGACCCAGATACCGTGGTCGACGCCGCGCTCGACACGCTTGGCCTTGATCCCGGACTTGGACAAGTGCCGCCATACGCCGGTCGCGAGTTCCGGTGCGTCCTTGTGCGGCCAGTCGTACTCGTAGACGAAAGGCGCCGAGTCGTGGAAGTCGTTGACAAAGTCGTGCTAGATAGGGGCCTTAGTGGTTAGCTGCGGAGGTTCTTGAATTTTTCGTAGTCTGATATAGCGACCAAACCTTGATCTTTCAACTAAACATAGATGACGTTAAATCTAGACTCACCATGATATATGTTCCTCTCTTCACATTGACTACCAGGCAGCGAAGTCAGCCACACGGAGTTTTCAGTAATAATAATGCTATTGGGGAGGGTTTATCCTAGTAGCAAGTTATTTAATCTCACCCTCAATGACCCCCGGCCCATGGATCTCTCCGGCCTCGAAGTGTCCGCTGAATGTGAGTATAGCCTTCGGCCGGGGTGATATCGCCCGGATTTCCTCCCCTATAGCACGGAGATTGTCCTGGACGATCCGGTTCTTCGGCGATTCGTCGAAGAGGAGATTCACCCCGGCGTGCCCGATGAAGTAGACCGGGAGCGGTCGAGCGGGGGTAATGGCAGACGGCATGTCGTTATTCCCTTAAACAACCTCTGTGTTACAGCGAATGTGTATACGCGTGCATATGTGTGTGCAAACAATCGTGCAGGAAGCAGTGAGACGGGGTATCCATCCTTCTACCGAACAACATGGATATACATTGCTTTATTAAAGCGCCTCTTGCTATAATGCGTATCGGAAGGTCTGCCGAAGCTAGGGCGAGCCGACAGTCGGAGAGGTGTGTCTGTGACCATACATACGCCCGTTACGTGCGGATAGTATAGGATGACGTGATCGCCACGCTGGTCTAGCCTCCAAACTGCGGGCACGCCTTTCGCTACCTAAAGCAAAGTAGTCTATTTCCGACGAGATAATAAGACGGATTAGTTTATACCGAAATTGCAAGTGGTATTAAGATGGGGTTGATCTATAAGGAACCAAGAACTAGATGGGTTGCTTCGTCGTCGTAAGCTTCAAATGCTGCATATCGACCTGTCTTATAAGACCAAACATCCACGTCGTTAGTAGTACAGTTAAATATATAGAGTAGGTAGCGGTAGTAATACTCCACAATGACCACGGTCCCTACTGTACCATCCGACACGACCACTTCTTTGGCGTGATCGCGGCAGGTGTCACGCAATGCAGCTTGCTTATCGGTATGCGGGCTCGGTCCCCTCTTCTCAAGGGAGATGCTCAACATAATAGCTACATAAAAGCCGTTAATGACCGTGCCCAAGCCTATCTCCTCGGCGTGGTCTAGCAAAGTCGCTGCATGAGTCAGTGTCTAGTTACGAGACGTCGAGAGAGATTCATTTTCGGCGTAGTGCCGTTAGTTCATAGGTACCTCGAAGAGATATAGACAATCATGCCGGTCAAAGCTCGGCGAGTGGCCGTTATTGGGGCGGGCCCAGCGGGAGCTATAGCCACGGATGCGCTGGTCAAGGAGCAGGCGTTCGACACGATCCGGGTATTCGACCGGCGGGCCGGGATTGGAGGCACGTGGATTTATACGCCTCACCTGCCGACCGCCATCCCGTCGCTCCGGGACCTGGTATCCGGCAATGCGGATGTCGCGGTTGCCACACCGCCGCCGCAGCAGCTCCCAGCCGTCACCCCTCTGTCGGAGGAGATCAACGGGTACCAGCGGCGCTTCTCGGACACGGCCTTGCACGAGAACCTGCACAGCAACATCACACCCGAGCTCATGAGCTACACGCAAAAGCCGTTCCCGGACAAGCTATCAGCCCGGACTCTAGCGGACTACGGACCCGGCGCCCCGTTCCGACACCACGCCGTCATCCGCGAGTGGGTAGAGAGTATATTCTCACGCGGCGGTCACGAGAAGCTCGTCGAGCTGAACACGACGGTGGAGCGAGCCGAGAAGATCGGCAGGGAATGGGTACTAACGCTGCGCAAGGAGCAGCTGGGTAGGAATTACTGGTGGAGGGAGACGTTCGACGCTCTGGTCGTGGCCACGGGCCACTACAACGTCCCCTGGTTCCCGAGTATACCGGGTCTCCTCGAGTACGACGAGAAGTTCCCTGGGAAGATATTGCATAGCAAGCACTTCCGCAACGGGTCGAAATTCAAGGGAAAGGTGAGTACCTATATGAGAAATAATGATCCTGGCCGTGCTGACACGCGCGATAGCGAGTCATTGTAGTCGGTGGGTCAATATCGGCACACGAGGTGGTCCACGAGGTTCTCGACGCGGCCCAGACCCCCGTGTACGCTTCCCTACGAGGTGAACCCATTCCGGCGTTTGGGTGGGAGCCATTCATCCACCCGGATATAGTCGTGAAAAAGGAGATCACGCGTCTTGACCCGGAGACCGGGCGTATCTTCTTCGCCGATGGCTCGTACCTCGACGACGTGGACCACGTCGTCTTCGGGACTGGGTACACCTTCAGCGTGCCGTTCCTCGCCCACGTGCAGGAGCGTATTAAGAATGCATACCGTCGCCTCCCGGGAGTGTACCAACACACGTGGGACATTGAGGACCCGACGTTGACTTTTGTCGGGATGGTGAGTCCAACCTGATAAGTTTCGGTTCCAACAACACTTGAAATAGTGCCTCTTATATCGTGTCGTACTAACTAACCCGAACATAGCTCGGAGGCGGCTTTACATTCCGTGTCTACGAATGGCAAGCCGTCACAGTAGCGCGACACCTCGCGGGCCGGGCCAAGCCGCTGCCACCAATTCCAGAGCAGCTAGAATGGGAGCGCAAACGCGTTGCCGAGAAGGGTGGTGGTAAGGACTACTGCTCGATCGCGCCCAACTACGGCGTGTTCTTCGAGTTCCTGCGGGATGTTGCCGGGGAGCCGGCGGTAGGGACGACGGGTCGTGTGCTGCCTCCGTTCGACGATAAGTGGCTAGAGCTGTGGACGGGGATGATAAGGCATAAGATCGAAGGCTTCCAGCGCAAGAGGAAGAGAGCGGAAGAAGCGAGGGGAGCTGTGAAAGCGAAGCTATGATACGAGACACCGAGAGATATGGTGAAGTACTTGCGCGCTTCCGTTCTAATCGGTTCTGAGGATATTTACGCGAGAAGTGACGCGAAGACAATGTCAACATGTTTTCATTGAATGCAATATATCAGGACAAGGCTAACCTGTGATTCCGATTCAAACTTGGAGAGCTGTGCGGCTTAACCATCCCTCATTAGTTACCAAGCCATTACTTGCCGCCTTTTACATGTATCCATGTCAGCCAACCACTAGACAATCGATCCACCCCCTCAGTAGTCCCGATGGCAGATGAATCCCGGATATGTTCCCGCCCTCCCCTGATCCATACGACGACTATTAGCAATGATATGATTAGGGACGCTATTAATAGCCGTGATTTTCTGGCTTCGTAAGGTATAGAATGTGAGTAGATCACCGTCCGTCTAACACCCGCCTTCAAAATTGTACTCAACGCTTCCCAATCTGATTGATAAGCGAACAAGCCGATGAGCGCTATCATGTAGCCAATCAACTGGAGGAAAGTTACTGGCGTACCCCATATCGCCACAGCTATAATGACGAGAAGGATATTCTTGAGGATACCCGTTAACACTAGAACGAGAGCAGACGTCTTTCCAATCTATAGCAAGTCAACAATCGCCCTACAAGTAGCAGACACAAGGGTTTTTCCGCAAATAACCTACTAATAGGACGCTTGAAACGTTCAATAAGAACGCCACGACCGCGTTCAGTAACAGCATCCAAAACCCAACTTCGGCAGCCTGGGTCCATTCAACCCCAGTCCATCCGGAAGCAAGAGAGAGAGCAAAATTGGTGACGGCACAGACCGGAGCGTAGTAGTAGAGACTGACGAGAGGATCCATGTTTAGACCCGCACCCGAGACGAGGGACTGTATCATAATGACACGGACCAATTCGAACATGATGCCGCCGACCTGGTAGATGAAACCCGGCCACGAGAAATGAATTTCCCCGGCGCTCGCCATCACAACGCCAAGGACGATGAGCAGAATGTAGAAGAGCTTGGTCCAGGTTGGAAGCTCGACGCCCCAGAGCCAACCGACGAGAAGGGTGACGACCGGCGCTGCGGCCTATGTGTTTTGAGTAGTTATTTAGTATCTTCTGCAGGAATGGCCTGAACTTGATGTATTGCCTTGCACTGACCTTAAGCATCTGTATGAATGGCACGCTCAGATAGAGGTAGACAAGGGTGCTTGAGACCATGCTCCCGCTGTATAAAAGACCAATAGGGACGACGGCTCGCATATAAAGCCGCGGCGTCATCTTGATCTTGTGGCGGCCATCGAGAATGCTCGTGGTCCGGGCAAGGACCTGGGTGGCCAAAGTGGCAAACGTCATATGCCACCATGTTAGTATGACGGCTATTAGTGGTAGTTAGAATTGTACAATGGATCAAGATGAGGACCAAACTTGCGGTAGCCTGGTAGATGTTAGCAACCCAAGCAATTTGACAGGCAGCACCGCGACAACTCACGGAAACCAGCGTCATCGATTAACCATTTGTTAAAGAGAATGGTAAGATTAGAAAAGAATATCCAGCTTCTATATGATGTGACAGTTTAGTAACAGGCCTTATGTTTGCTCGAGAAAGGATGAGGTAGGGAGTGTCTTACGCTATGTAGAACCCGGCATGTAGTTTCAGACCTACGAGCGAATTGTAGGTAGGCATGATAGAAGGTGAGAAGTAGGAATTGCCTTATTAGCCGATGAGAATGTCTACTTTTGACAAAGTTGAGCAGTATTGATGATTCTCATAAAATGTCGCCCATGTAGCATGACCAGCTCAAGGGTAAAGCGGACACGAAGTCATGATTGAGCCAAGGAATGTTGAAGAGCTATGACGATGAGTAACAAAACGCCTCTCATATTGTCCAGGTGCCAAGACTATCGCATAATGTTATTAACCTAATCTACAGGTAGTTGTGCCGATTCGCAATAAGTTAGGAAGAGTAGGAGAGTTGTAGTTGCCCATTGACACATAGGGCTCCTTGGTGTCAGACTTGGACCCCTGAAGGCTGAAGCTATTTCTATATACGGTTAGCCAATCAATGAAGTCCCCTTTCCCACATGGATTACCCATATAAAACACGCACGGTCCGTGGTACTCGGGTCCAAGTTCTACCCATTCAGGAAAAGCCCACAGAGTAATAGCGGGTCTCGCTGATGAAAAGCCCCGCATATGGCGGTTAACTAGCGCCGCCCATTACGATTTCTATCTTCATTAGGCGCGATACTCTACTGAATACGATTCAATTCTTCTTCTTCTTCGCAGCTTGATTCTTAATCCTATTTCTGGCACGTCCCCTTACTGCTCCCAAATCTATCATATTCGGTCACGTCATGTAAATATTGTATAGAGATTATACGTTAGTGACATGACGAACCAATATCCTAGAAGTAATGATGGGTATAGTAGGCATTGACAATAATAAAACCTGCCTAATCAAACACCAACTCGAGAACACCCCATCTACTTCCCGGGCGTCCTAGTACAACTATCCATAATACCAGTACTAGCTCAACGCGGTACATCTACCTTATTACTTCGGAAGGTCCTCGCCGAGCACCACGGATACACTACCACGATCCATACCAGGCTCCCAAGGGAGATACCGTCTAATATGATAGCTATGATATCGCATGATCAGCATTAGGTATATTTTCCTTTGTTTTATGGCCAGTGTTACTCACGTCCAATGAAAGATGCCCGTACACTCGAATCTGCAACTTGCGATAAATCTCCGCATCTCGTAAGCAACGCCGCGGCTCTCGCCGAGCTGCATTAGCTGCGGCTCTAGTGCCTCGAAGTCTAGATAGGCTTGATGAGTAAGCCTTCCTGCTTCGTCCATAGCTTCTTGAGGTGTGATGCCTTTATGGTGGACGAGAAGCGGTATGAGGTTGTCAACATGTTTGCATTGCTGCTTTTGGTCAGCAATGTGAAAGGCAATTGAGAGTTATATACTTACGAGCTCATATCGTGCTGATACCATATCGTTTGTACTGCTAATTGTTAGCGCTTCCGTAACTCGACGCATACATCACACGAGGTAGATACCTACATCCAGATAATGGTGTCAGCCAGCTCTGCGGCCTTTACGACAAGCTCGTGATCGAAGAACCAGTCCGGAAAGGCAACCTGGTCGGCGAACCTGAGCTGGTATTAGCTCAGCAACCCGGGCGTGGACATGAAGACCTACAAAATGACTGCTAGAGTAGGTAACGCAGCGGATGATCCCATACGAATCTTCCAATATTCCTCAAGATCTAGTACGCTTCCCTTATCAAATTCGTGTTGGAGGCGGGAGATGGCTGTACAGGAGTCGGCGAAGACCTTAAAAGTCCAATCCTTTAACGAGGCTGATGTCTAGGTCAGCAGCATGTCCATTCTTTACGACATGGTCAGTCTTACGGGATACACTCTTCTCTCCCACTACAGCTCCCCATTCATGGACCGACTGCGCGGTAAAGTGATCTGGTGCGATCGTGGTAGGGTCGATGAGACTCGGGGACTTATTGAATAGACCCTGGCGAAATAGCTCTATCGTCTGCTCTCGATGAGTGATTACCTCTTCGGCCTTGCCGTCAAACTCGCCAAAATCGTGAGCTGTAATCGAGATATTAGCAGTGAGCGTGATGGTATAAGTTCGAGGCCTTGTAGTTCCCACCATCATCCCAGTAATATATCTACACACCGTCAATATGTGTATCTCAAACGAAAGCATTAAAGATGGGCTTTATAAAACTCACCCAAGCTACCCATTTCGATACAATCACCAACTCGTCAAAAGCAGCCTTTGGAGCAGCCGCTCGTGCAAATAGACAAGGGTTAACGATGCGGTTGCGTTTTAAGCTCGTCGAGTCATTGATACATCTTCATCCTTATAAGAACTAGAACAGTAGTCACAACACCTGAAATATAGGGGCATGGTCTTACCTTGATCGCCACAGCTCTACTTCCCTCTCCAACTTTTCGTCCCAGGGATACACTTCAGCATCCCACGGGCAAAGGGCAAAGAGGTCTGGGACCTTGACCTTCTGGCCAACGCACTTTTCAAGAAGCAATTCAACCTTCGTTTCATCAGTAGCTGTCGACATATTAACGATAATCCCGATGAAAGTCTGCAAATTTGAACTTAGTATAGTACAGGTCTTATAGATAGCTCGTAGCTAGCAATAGGCAGGGAGTGGATAGAGTGACCATTAACTCCTGACTCCTTCTAAGGACCTAGGGCTCGTGGCCCCTTTCTTATACAAATGAGGCCAGCCAGTGGGCTCCTGGCTGCTTGCCCTTATGGAGTCACCATCATGACTGTCTATAGCCCCCTCTATTCCTACTTTGTCTCTGATCTCTATGCATGGTCACTACCGCGAAATTTGAAGTACCGGCGGCCCATGAGTATCCCAAATTTGGAGGCACATTCCCGAATTTCGCTCGTGGGGGACGACGAACGCCGTTGACGCTTACAAAGTAAGCACGCGTGCGGCGTGCGAGGAACAAACAAGGATAATCGCACATACCAGGAGGTCGGACATACGCATTATTAATTCCTGTTCGCCATTATCACTCTATATACTGTTTGGAGTGGGAGGACGGGTCAATCTCTCTGGCGAAATTCGGCATTGAAAATAGGTTAGTATTTTAGAGAATTATTTTTAAACTATACGCATCTGTTGTTCTAACCCTAGTCTATATTCCTGATACTGCCAGACCTGCGGTTGGATTCCTGGCGTAGTGATATCTCGGTTGTCTATTCTCATTGTTACACCTGCCGTATTGCAGTGGCTCATTTCAAAAGGTTATAGGGAACGAAAGGGTTTAAATTCCTACGGGTCTGCTTTCTGCAAGGGGATTTGGTCATATGAAGTCCTGTCAGGACCACTAAACACTCTTCAAACAGTAGTCAACACACTCACTAACATACACCTGATGTCTCTTGTTGATCAGCATACTGGCTACTATTATGCGCTTCCTACACCTATAGCTGGTCCCCAGGGCCCTGATTACAGCATCCTCTAGTGTGGCTTGGCGGCCGGCATCCGGTTATTGATTTCTGTGTTTCCATTTTGTCCGAGAAGGATATTGAGAGGGTGACAACAGGGGAAGGAGAGGGCGGGTAGAGACATGGGGGGCTGGCTCATTTGTATGGAGTCTATCGACTGAATGACCTCAGCGGCCGCTTCGCCAGCGCGGGCAATGCCAAGATTGCCACTAACTACCTATGTAGAGCAGTCTGATTAGAAGGCTCGAGTAAACGTGAACTCGCCGTGCTGTCGAACCTTCCGGTCGACGTAGCTCTCGTTTCCTGGAATCTTCTAATCCAGCTACTGAGTCGTCTTTCCCCCTTTCTACCGCCCATTCTACTCGAATTCTAGCAACCGGTTGACTTTCGAATAGACGACAGAGGCACACTACTAACCTAAGATGTTATCAAACGGTCACCGACATGACCTAGGGCCAGGTTATGACGATGACGCCGTATTGCTTAACGATGAGCCGGAGCACGTGATCAAGGGGCTGGCCTCGGTGTGGTATATCGCGCGTGACTTACCACCGAAGATCGATAATATACCACGCGGGGTCGCAATATGCCCCAACCTATAACAACAACAAGGTAGATAGAAGAACTGCTGAACGGCGTAGCTTTAGTGGATAGCTTCATCGCCGTAAGTCTAATATCCTAAAGATCGATAAATGCGCTGCACATAGTCGTTAACTTCGTTTCGCAAGTGTTCATGACAATTCTCGTTATGAAGTTTGAAGGTTGGCCTTGATTGGATAAATCGATCAGGCCGAAGGAGTCGTAACGCTGTAAATGGGCACGTGCTGCTAGGACACAAATGCCCCCATACGCCTCCATGGCGTTGGAAATCGTTGCATATGCAGCCTCCAATATTCCGGGTCAATAGACAAATAAGGTGCCGAGGGATGGAGACGTCACACCGCAACAAAGAAAAAGGAAAAGAGGGCACGGGATACGGCACCATCGACATCGGACATATATAAATGGGTGGTGTATATTCTCATGAAGCCCAAGGGTATCTTCATTCTTCCTCGAAATAAACAAAAAAATCTTTTTCTAAAATAAAAATGGATATCAGACAGAAGATATGAGTCTCGCAGCTCAGGATTCGTGGCAGGCTCCTCGTTCAAGTGACTTTCTCAATAAAATATTCGTCTCGTACTGTATTCCAATCCCTAAATCACTCAACATCACTCCAATATGCATGGGGACGGTCATGCTCCATAAGTCGGGAATCGTAACGCCGTGCTTCTGGCACGTGCGCGATCGTCGTGACGGGTCGTAACAAGCAAAACGTGGTATCAAAATACAGAAGGGGACTAAAACCCCCAGCCAGGTTCTGGTATCGCACCGCCGGCCTTGAAAATCGAATACACAATAACACGAGTGCCTGTTTATAGGAACCCGCCTTCGTTGGCGCCGAATACACCAACGCTGCCGCGCCATCGACAGCGTTCGTCTCGTTCGCTTGGTGACATGGCTCCACCTCTAGGGCTTAATGCACTCCTCGGTGGTGTCGTCTGTTGAGTACCGTCGGTCTCGCTACTGCCTCGACTGCTGTTGGCGCTCGCGTTCGTCTGCACAAGCAAAAGGCTACTAGTACCACTCAATCGCTTGGTAAACTCGTTGAAGCTGAGGCGTTTGACATCCGAGGTCGAGTGGCGTTTCTCATGATTCCGTCGACTCACTCCGTCTTCCGGCACTCTGCTGGTAATGCTATTTATGTCGAGATTGGACGCGGGGATATGCGGCTGGCTACTTGTTCGCTGGGCTGCTGGCCTTAATCTTGAATGCGCCGTGTGTGGTCGAAGGATAGACGAAGCCGAATCGTGGTAATTCGCCGCTGTCCTGGTATTCTTTTGTGACCAGTGCGGTCTTCCGCTGCTATGGCGACTGGTGATGAACTGGAGCGCCCGGTGCGCAGAGTGACCTACCTCATCCGGGCCAAGGTCCTGTTCAAATGCATCCTCATCGCTATCGTCTTCAACTTCATCCTCACCCGCACCTTCGTCTTCGTCGCTTTCATCTTCTTCCCAGGTGCTTTTCAGCGGCTCCTTCACAATCGTCTTGTCTTTGCCGAGAACCCTCTGGCGATCTTCTGCCTCACGCATTAATGCCTCAAATCTAGCAATAGAGCTGAGCTTTTCCTCCCCGGGAACCTCGCGATCTGAACCAGGAATGCACCGCAACTGGAAAGCCCTGTCCAGGATAGTTTCACGAGGCGCAGGCGGTGAGCTGGAATGAATACTGGGCAGAATCTGACCTGGTGAAGATCCGATGCTCTCTCGTGCTCTAATGGGGGAGCTCAGGGTAGACGACCGTCCCTGTGCCGATGTCCACCCTTCAATAAACTGATCCTGATATTCCCCAACTGTGGTTGCGGGTGATGGGAGATCAGAGGGGTGTATCGTCGTGTAATGCTGCATTGCGTAGCCCGTGGTGGGGGGTACCATCGAACTGGCGTGGGACGACGAAAGATCGCTACGATGGGAGCGTATGCTGGGTGACCCAGAGAAATACGTTGTAGTCGCATCCCTACTAGATCCGTACGTATGGCCAGACGATTTAGCAGGCAGTTTTGTCCGCGTCTTGGAGGAACTTCCACTTGACGTCCCAGCGTAAAAGCCGCTCATGTCTCGAGCTTTAGAGGGAGCAAACGGATTGATGAAAGTTGGCGACGTCGGGCTAACTGGACTTATGGGATGCCTTCCAGGAATCTCAGGCTGTATTAAGGACTGTATATAGCGGGCCCAGTCTTCGAGTGTGTATGTGCGATCATCGCTGCTGAGGCGGAACCATAACGTCGTCGGACCTGATTCCTTGGTAGAAGTCAGGCCAGCAGTTCGACTCGATCGGCGCTTTCGCAACTTGTCAGTGGCGGGATCTGGTGATATCTGAACAGCGAGGGTCGGGAGCACGGGTCCTTGCTTGCGATGAGCGACCATTTGGATCTGGCATTCCGTTATGGACGATATCGAGTGCTGCTGGACCGGTTCCCAGTCATCCTTCAACCCAATCAGTATTTTCAATACCTAACAGCACGGCGTGCGGAGGGAGCCCTACCCTTGTTTTATATATCGCAAGGTAGACGGTGTCGGGTTGCGCTCTTTGCTGTGATTTCGACGACCGCCCACCGGCGTCCTTGATACGAGCAGCGGATAGAACTTGGGAGAAGCTGAGGTTCGGCTGATAGGCGTCCTTCTGCGGACCGATGACAAGATATCGAGGCTAGAAATAAGCTTAGCATACGAGCAGCGTAGACTGAATGCGCATCGCAACGGCAATAGGCTATTACCTTCCATACAGCTCGTCCAATGATAGTTCCCCGATCTGGGGGGACAAGCAGAGTACCCTCCATGCTGGGTTGCGCCGTTTGTCGTCGCTACGGCGCAAGTTGCGCGACGTGTTGGGACCCTGCCGCAGCTTGATCTGTACGATCGCGCACAGCAAGCGACAGATCGGATATGAGATGAACCCGGTACATTAAGGATTAAGGCAGCATAATTGAAGAAACAGAAGCGCGAAAGAGAAAGACGCTGTCTTTCTCGTGGAAAGAATTCAAGAAGCCAAACCGACGAGAAGAAAATAAGAGAAAGACTCGGGGTCTTCCCGACAAGACTTGAAGGCCTTTTTCCGGAATCGCACACTCAATTGGTCGCAACAGAGATAAGTTGTAAAAGAGATAGGGCCAACCGGATGGAAGGGGTGGCAAGTTAAAGGTTTAGAAGCAGATTGATGAGCGGCATTGCTGACAAGACGAGACGAGACGAGACGAGGCTTGTAGGTTAATGTGTTAATGCTCTAGTACAGTAGAGGACCACCCCTTCTGTTCTTCTGCCCCTAAGAAATTAATAATTATTTTTAATGCATGTCATTTAGGGGTGCGCATGCCTACTAGAGTCTAGTGAGGTCTAGTGCCATCGCAATAAATACAGAACACACGGCAGCCACGGTAGGGTGGGTGTATGTACCGAAATTCTCCTTCGCACCTACCTAGATCTGCGAAATAATCGTTCTACATACATGTACCTATGTACATATCTATGAACATGTAATTGCATTCCATGGAACTTTGTCCATCGGGGTAAGTTAGGGGACATGTAGCTAAATTGAGACAATTTCCAAGCAGTATACACTTACACGAAGGGATACGGAATAGTAAGTGAGGTACATGCAAATAAATCCAGACTCCTAATGTGATTAAGTTGCAAATTGTATAATACCATACCTAATATAGGAGCAATTCGTTGGTATGTGAAGGAGACGCTTCGAGATTGGGAATAGCTACGGATGCCTATCGAGGCTAGTAAGGAAATGGAAAATCATTTCCGTGTCCAGCAGATATGCAACAATCCACGGAAGCTTCTAATCGTTTATGCAACGACCTAGGAGCTGTTGTGTTGAACTTATTACACAATAGATACCTAGGTAGTTCCAGGTTACGATAGGTAACGGATCGGCCCCCAATCTCCAATCACATTCTCCGTATTGGAACTCTTGGTAATGAAAATGGACAGTTTCAGAAAGAGAGGAAGGATCCGGGTGCAGGGATATCCTAGGTTGAAAAGTGCTGTTTCGTCTAAGCCTCTATGCGATTGCACAATTATAAAGTGCTACGACTCAGTAAAAAACAGTCGTGACCGGTTATCCAGGAGGTTAAACCATAGGGAGAGTCACTTGCGAGTCCAGACACCACCAATTCTCATCCGGATCACTATCTCCGACTTGTCCTTAAATGCCTTATTCCCGTGGGATCCTATTCATCTCGGATAACTCCACCAACATTCCATCGACTCTCTCTTGGCCGAATCCCAAGAGGCTTTTAGGAACATATGATGGCTTGGTATACGAGAATGCAGGTGGAGAGGCTTTCCTAGGTTGAGCACGAATACGTTCAAGGGAGTCGTTGACGATCCAACACTTCAAATTGAAGAAGAACAAAGGGGAAGCCGACATCCACCGCTAGTCTTCACTCACCCACCGCTAGCAAAAGATGGTGATGGCCGCATGAGATGCGGCCATCGCACTAAGGGGCAACAGATATTCATTGCCCCTATTAGGGAATGACATGTAATAGCGCGAACGACTTGACAGGTTCGTTTTCGCTGTTCGTTTACGGAATATTTCGACCCTATTGCAGTAGCTGGGAAAACTACTAGTTCGTCTGCACGCTTTGACCCTGACTTGACAACGGACTAGTTTGCCAGCGCAGGGGGATCCGATTCTATTGGACGGTTCGTCTATCAGCTCTCTGCAACTAGTCTGATGCCCATGTGTTTTGCATGTAGGTGCTGGTTCGCCGTGTGGATCACTTGACATTACCATATGTATGTGTATGCAGTAGTGATGCACCAGTTTCCAAGCAGGAGGCGTCCTCAGTGGATGGGTCGGCCGCGGATGTAAGTCGTGTGCAGCAACTTGGAGAATACACTACTGCAGTTTTCTTCTATCGTTCTAGAAGCCCATAAAAAACTGCTAGAGATCCTCATTCCTGCATCTACATAGTAGAATTCAGACCTATCAGGTATAGAGTATCGGTATATACTAATTGTCTCTTGGCACATAAACCTCGGATAGGCAGTTGGGGTTTGCAAGAAAGAGAAAGAAAAAAAATACTTCATACACGTGCATAGAAGAAAAAAAAGCAAAAGAGAAAAGGATGGTTTAGTCATCTGACAGTCATTCTGACATGGGCAGATAACCGAATATCTTAGACAAACGATCACGGCAAGGATCAGGGGTAGAAACCACATCGCGAACAACTTCGGCCATCGGGAAAGGAGGGTCCCCGCACTCTCGAAAAAGGGATGGATGAAGCCCCACTACCCGTTGAGATTGAAGCTTCGTCATCTTCCGTGGCTTCAACATCGTGATGAACCAGAGATAATCCAGGCCCAGCCACACCATTTGCTTCCTCCAGACACTCCGGAGACCCGGTTCAAGGTTGAGAAACGGTAGGTGGCTTGTGCTGTGGCACCCCGAAGCCGGGATTATTACTACATCGGTAGGTAGATACGTAGACCTCCATGCAAAAAGGGGTCAAGAGCGGATCTCGACATTACACTAGTAGTCTGCCGCTCAAGCGTTTTTGATAACTCATATCCTTCCCCATATCTTGTCTTGCCCTAGGCAAAGTTGAGATTCTACCTCCCTTGATCACCGACCGAACCCACGAGATAATCACGATGGCAATGTAGTAGTCGGCCGACTGCAACATCGGCACCCTGGATGAGAGCAGTCTTTCCTACTCCCCCTCCTACTCCGTCGGTATCATCAACACTAATGTCCAAGTCTACACGGCGACACCGGTGATTACATACGAGAAGTATATTACCATCTTACCTCCCTCTGGAATCTACGTGATGGGGTCTCCTAATCATTTTATTATGTCTTCTTCTTCCGCCTTCGGAACCAACAAGGGACATTGTTTCTTCACCGATATAGTGGCAATATCGCCAAAGAAAACCTCGACTCCTTGCATAAGGATCATGCACATCAGCACCGAAACCGTTCCGGTGTCCAACTCATGTCCGGTGTTACCGGTCCCTGACTTTAACAGCCTCAACAGCGTTTGCAGGGCGCATCTATACTACTATAGTAAATATTTATTGGTGATGTCACATTGCGAAACTAGCAAATGTCTACAATATTCTCTTTCGTTAAGTCGGACCGCGTGAATACTCGGGTTTCGGACGGGACCATGTAGGGCAATCCGCATTCGGCAGGTTGGTGTATCTGAAATAACCCCTTCCTTCATCCGAAATCCTATTTGCTTCCTCTATGCAGTCATATTAGCACGCATATTGACTCTACGACCCTACCTAGCATTGAGACAGTCTTCCGCAACTAATACCTGCATACGAAACCTTGAAGCAACCTGTGAGACAGCATGGTAAAAACATGGGCGCCTCCTTTTTGGATTAGAGCATTCCGAATTTCACGGCAAATTCCGCAAGTGAGACCTACCCGCTTAAAACCATGTAGGAGACGTCCCAACAGCTTCCGTGACACGCATCGTCGAGCCCTGTCCTTCTACGCGGAATGTATGGAAAATGACTGCACAACGGGACGGCCCTTGCTACCCAGCGGCCATAATAGGGGGGTTGTCTAAAGGTGTCATAAAAGAATCGGTCAAGAAGGCCGACGAACAAAAGCACGACAATTTGAAGAGCCCCCCACCGCGGGCCATTCCCGCAACTCCATTACCCTCCATTCAACATGGGACAGTTAAAAAGACCAACTCCACTCCTTCGCATCGTCCCCATCTTGAGAATAGTTCTGTGGGGTTAGGTAGCCGACAGCGAGACGGAGAAATTTTAGTACAATTTTGAAGCACGATGGCAGGTAATATTCAGATTCATCTATCCATCAGATCCTGCGTGGATGACATCCTAATAATGAAGAGTAATCGACCACTACGGGATAGGTGCGGCGCTGATCAATATCACTTCAAACCCTCCTTTCTTCTGCGAAACCACTCTCAAAGGCCTAGCTCATCTACACAAATGAATGATCTTAGAGTAGGCCAAACTCACCTCCACAGCGCGAACCTTTACTACCAGAGGAACTCCCTTGTCAACTAGACCCGTCTCATGAATCAAGCCGGTTCACGACACTTATGGGTCGGTACGGAACACCCTGCGACGTTGGCATTACTTCGAACGCCACCACGCAAGAAATGAAGACCCTTATCTGAGATCGGTTGCCGCAAGCGAATCCTCTCTCCCTTGCTTGGGTGGCTGCCGATGTGACGGTGACCCACCGTGTCCCAAGAACAGGCCACGGACGAAAAGCCTAGGAGGTACCTACACCACTAAGTAGACATTATGAAAGAATAGGACATACGAACGAGTAAAATCAGCGATGAGCGGTGACGACAACGCCGCTTCGTTAAGTCATCAAAGAGGCGAAAATCTTATTGTGTATTATTAGTAGAATCTCCGGACTCGGACTGGAAGAAAAGAGCATCGTTCGTTCGTTGACGAGTCGGGGTCCGCTTTCCCCCACGCGGCACAACGGGCGCGCAGCAGGATTCAGGAACCCTCAGGCCGCCTGGACGATGCGACCCCCCAGCCCAGCCCAGCCTTCCACATGGCAGCTGTATGTGCTACATACATACATCCGTCCGTACGTACATACATACGGCCAGCACATATAGAGATTAGGGGTTCCGTCCCCAATATACCGAACCAACTAAGACCCGGGCCCTCTAATTTTGGGATATATCAGGCGCTCGATATGAAAAGCGGCAAAGCACGATGACCTAATCTGCCTATACGCATTCGCTGTATGTAGGCTGGGAAATCCTCCGTACGAACACTACTGTAGGTACACATACCGATCAGCGTTCCATATAACCCAAGTAGTGACGAGCGAAGCCGGTAACCGTAAGATGACGCTCGCCTGCTCGCGACAAGGAATCAGCAGCAGCAGGACGGCATCTCCCATCTTATTCATCATGTCGCCGAAATTTTAGTATTATTATTATTACGACCTGCCTTGCCTTGCTCGAAATTCTGTCCCAGGCTGGCGTGGTATTTTTCGTCTGCCTTGACCGCTCTTTCGTCTCCTGTGTCCGCATCCGCAGTGCGAGCCTGCATTGTGGTTCCGATGGCTGGGAAGAAATAATCGTGAAGCATTGACGAGGCTTATGGCGTAGGGCTTGGGATGTAAGATTAGGCACACAATTCAGCGTCCCTATTTTATAATTAAAAAAATGAAAGAAAATTCTAGAAAGATTTTTAAAAGCAGGAAAGGCGAATCTGTTCTTTACTTTGCCAATTCAACAAAAAGCATTAGACATATTATCTACGACTACGCATTCCTAGACAATTAGCATACGCACAATCTCGAGTCAACGCAACGCGGCTCGGCTCGCAAGATCTTAGGGAAGCAAATACCGTAGGTTACGCAGACATCTAGGCACATACCAAGTCTAGCGTAAGCCTAGGACGCAGTAAGCAGCCGGGTGACAACATTTAAGGCTGCAGAAAAGTAAGTGAGACGGCGCATCTTCAGCGCGGGTGAGAAGTGACGTGAGACATGGTAACATCGATCGTTTCTCTATCAAGAAATGTAACTTCCTGCTTACAAGGCTACGACTCTGCATTACTCATCAAGACATACAGGCAGTCAGCCCAGGCCCGATCGCGGAAGTGTTACTATAGCATCAAGGCAGGAGGCTGACCGTTTCGTCCAGCGCCTTGTTCAGTAACTCCGTCGCGATGGGGTCCTGAGGGTGGATGGCCAGCGCTTGGTGCAGCACCTCGATAGCTAGGTCATACCTGCCGCCCTGCTCCATGTATATCAGCCCCTTTGCCGCGAAGATCCCCGCATCTTTACCACCTTGCCGTAGAACCTCGTCGAACTGATCCAGCGCCTCGTCGTAGCGCTTAGCGCGGCGGTATGCGTGTGCTAAGTTCGTGCGCGCCGAGAGCCATGCGCCGGGTTCAGAGTCGATCTCATCAGCGACCTCGAGCGCCTTCAGAAACAGCGTGGCGGCATGCTGGGGGCGGTCCTGATGGTAGTAGACGATACCCATCTCGTTGAGCAGCAGCGGGTCCGTCTTGCAGAGGCCGTAGGCTGTCTTGAGGAACTCGTCGGCTAACGTCATGTTGTTGAGCGCGTGGTTCTGCATGCCCAGGAAGACTTGGGGGAGGTGAGTGCCCATGAACAAGCGCGCGGCTGTCGAGTACGCCGATATGGCTTGGTCGTGCTCGCCTTCAGCCGCGAAGGTGTGCGCGAAGCCGATCCAGGCCGGGCCGAAGTGCGGGTCCATCATGCTGGCCTTGCTGAAGTAGCGCCTGGACTCGGCGATCTTGTCAATGGCGAAATAGTAGATTCCCACGCCAAGCCATGTGCAGGGTTCCTCCGGATGAGTATCGGCCAGATCGTGTGCGATTAGGAAGAGCACGTTCTTCATCTTCAGTTCGTACAGACAAGCCAGGTGCAAGGGGTATATACTGAAATTGTACTTGTCTTCTTGAAGCACAGAATCAGTAATAGCTAGGGCGTCCTTGTATCTGCATTGGGTGTATAATAAATCTGCTCGAGCAAGCAGCAGGTCTGGGTTCGCGGCGAGGTTGTAATGAGTAGACAGAGTCTCGCAAGCAGTTGTAAAGGATGCAGGGTTCCTGTACTTGGAGAGTCGGGTAGTGTAGAGCATCCTAGTAAACTCGGCAGCTTCTTGCGACGATGACGGGTCCCCGGAAACAGTGATGGCATCGAAATCTAGCGACTCTAGAAAGTGCCATTCTTCATCAGGTGACATAAGTGAATTTTTCATCAACTGCTGAAAAGCCTCGAAGCACTGGACGTCGATGCGTACGGCATCTTTGTAGCATTCCTTTGCTTGATCAAAGGCGTTCTGCTTGGCGTAGCAGATACCCCGTAGAAAGCACATGGCGGCTTCGAAGTGTCTGTTAGCCGCGTCTTCCTCTGATAGCTCCTCTCTCCGTTCGTGCGCTTTGGCCGCACCTCTGCCATGATGCGAGGCGGTGGTGCGTCCGCTCGTATGTTGCGCTTTGCGCTTATTTGCCGCGTTGGATATCAAGTGCGTGGGGTTCCGTTCTCCAAGCACGGCAAGCGCCTCATCAAACCGGGACTGCTTGATAAAGCAATGGCCAGCTAGGTATCGACAGGATGGATTCCTGGTGATGAGGTCCTGCTTGGATAGGAAAGCCTGTGCTCGCGTGTAATTGCCGGTCGCAAAGTGGACCTGGGCAAGCCAAAAGGCATCATTGTCGTCATCTAGGAGACAAGTTTAGCATATGACACAGAAGAAAACATAGTAACAGATGCCCAACCCACTCGTTAATGCTAAAAGCTTGTCTCCGATGAAAATGGCAGACTCGTATTGTGCCTTGTTTAAGGCATCTAGCCTCCATTCACGAAGAAAGCTCTCCATGGTCATATGGTGTGACAAGCAGGCTCATACGCATTTAGATCAAATGAAGCTTGACTTGTGGTTGTCGCGGCGTTGTTTAATGAGTGTGTGAAAGACGCGTTCTGGTTGTTGCTGCGCGATGCACTAGAACCAAGCATCAAACCCAATCATAGGAAATATTAAGCGAATCCTTCATTCATGCTGCAATTGAGTCATTGAAGATGAAGACGGGGACTATCCTTTCTTGCCGCACGGCGTATTTTATTTGCCTACGTCAGTTCATCGGTTGGTGTTTTTTGTTGGTCAGATTTACGTTCCCACGCGTAGCGGGGTCTAAGCCAGTGGCGGTTAGGCTAGGTACGTAGTTCCAGTTCCAGCCCTAAATCCACTAGCTTAGATTCCAGATCAGGTAGCGCTGGGTAAGGTGAGTGCTATGTACCTAAGTACCTCTGCACTTAGGTACATAGGTACTTACATATGTACATACAACATTATGTAGTAGGATGCAGCAACCAAACTTTCCACTTGAGCCGCATCGTCTTTAACCTTTCCAACAAGGTCAGTAGAGACAGGCGTAGCCCACAAAATAATACCAAAATTTAGCTTTCATATATTTGATCCTGATCTTTCATTCTCTCAATTAACTAAATTAGTCTAACAATCTAATAGAGATGACCACGCTCTGTAAGGTGTCGTAAAGGGGTAATCGGCCAATGGCTTTCCAAGGCAAAAATTCAATCAATCAATCAATCAATCACGTACACGCATATATACCATCTCAGTACAGGATCGATCTCTTGGCATTTTATCTAGGAATACATGTATACATATATATATTTGTTAGAAAGACCGTACCTGAGGCAAAGTCTGCTTAAGCGTTAGATAGTAGACAACTTCTCGTAATAGACTAGACACCATATAGTTGTCCTGTTCCCCTTTTATTTCACTTTACTCTGGGCAAACAATCAAGGCAGTGAAGGTCTACTATGAATTAGCTAGAATCAGCCTACAGTGTCGAAGAAGAAGAAAATGAGTCTCGTAATAATAGTTATCGTATAGTACTTGATAGATCACATATGATGGTTAATTACCTAGGTAGGTTCCTTGGCAGACTAAAGCTGTTATTCAAATTAACTTCACCTTTCGCCACCGTGTATATTGCCAGCAGGTGATTTGCGCCTTGCTTGGTGACCTGATTACGAAATACCCTACTGGCCATAGAGTGGTCCATGCAATAGGAGATATCGAGTTTGTTCGACCGTCAAGGGACTCTTACTGTAGCTGCTAGGGCTAGAATCAAAATAATATTAGCAGATATTCTGAATCTCCGGGTGTAGTACGTCGTAATTCTCATACCTTTATGATATGCTAAGCCAATTTTGGCACCATGGCTGATCTATCTCGTACTGCCATCGTGTATTCGATAGCGAACAGTGGACTTTCGAGAAACTAAAAGCATGGACCCCAGAGAATCGAAAAATAGACGTCCTAGCACACTGTATTAACCATAAATTTCTTTGTCTTAACGATGGGATAATAGAAGCATAGGTAAAAAGATCCTGGCCACCAAGGTACTGACTGATCTTGGTTGCTGGTCCCACGGTTTGCCAACCCTCCCCGAAAGACTATATAACACTAGGTCCTCTCCCACTCCAACCATCCTTTTTTTTCTTTCCTCCCACAACAACAGACAAGACAATCTTGGACCTGGCATTCACACAAGACATCCAGCTACTCCAACAATAACCTTGACTGCTTACAATTCAACAAGCTCTTACAATTCTGTTGACATTGGTACACTGGCTACAAGCCTATCTATTCTACTCTTGATATTGGTTTCCTTCATACGCGTCTAGTAAACCGCTCGCCAACATCCTTCTATCTGAAGCACTATCCACGCCTTATCTAACGACACCAGCTACCCACCAATAGGAGTAGCTTCCTCTACGACACTATCAACGTCTTAGCTAAGGATACCCTCCATTCTATCGAGATGGAGTATTTCACCTTCGGCGTGGAGCTCGAAGCCGTATACTTTTACACTACTAAGTCGACTAAGGACACTACCAACGCTACGGGAAAGGACCTGGCCCCGGTCTTTGACATGTCCTTCGATGCCATGAAGGCCCGAAACCCTGACCTCCACAAGTGCGAGTACTGGTACGGCAATGCAATCGAGGCCGATATGATGGCCCAAGTCCGAAATACAATAGCAACTTTCCTCGCCACCCTCCCGGAGATTTCCCGTGGCCAAGTTCTCCCCAGTGTCCCGGATCAATACAAGGACTGGCAAGTTGTCATCGACTTGTCAATAAAATTAGACGGCATGCTCTCGGAGGACTACGATAGTCTTTGTTGGAAGGGACTGGAGGTAGTGTCTCCGGCCATGTACGCAACCGAGGCCTCCTTCAAGGAGGTGGAGGCCGTTACTGACATGCTGAGGGCTACTTTCCGAACAGCCGTTCCCCCGTCTTGTGGACTTCACGTCCACGTCGGCGCCGGCACTGAATCCTTCGACCTTGATACTCTCAAGAAGATGGCTATTCTGTGCTGGGCAGGAGACCAGGTCCTCCAGCAAATGCATCCGGTCAACCGACGTTACAACGATTTCTGTATGGGCCCACGAGTCCTGTCCAAGCTTGCCAACGGCTTCAAGGCCGTGGACCTCAACCCCACCGGTGAGAAGGCCCTCGCCACGACCAAGCGCAAAGTTCTCATTTGGCAATTGGCCTTAGACCATCCATCCCGTAGTGAATCGCAGCTCGACTTCATACGCACGTTCCAGCGCTGTGCTCACCCAACCGAGGCCTCAGAGGAAGAGCAAGACGCGTGCCGCAACGGGTGCACGGTATTCTTCCCCGACGAGCCTCCCCAGCGCAACCGAAATGTCGGCATCATCCCCGGTGCCAAGGAGCTCTGGGGATGCAACGGCACGTATTCTGTCGCGGCTCTAATGAGTACTGGCAATCGAGGTGCCTACAACTTCGACAACTATGACCGAAACAACGCGAAGACGTTGTCCAAGGGATCGAAGAAGACGGTGGAGTTCCGACAGGCAGCCGGATCGTTGGATGGGCACTGGGTCGCCACCTATGCCAAGATCTGCGTTGGGATCGGCCGCTTCGCTCGAGACTTTTGCGACGGAACTATATGCCGCCTCGTTTATGACTGCTACACGGCAGAGTTGGAATATGGTAGCTACGACGTCTTGGATTTCATCATCGACATCTGCTTGGTTGAGGAGGCCAAGGTCGTCCAAGACCGACTGAAGAATGGTGGAGCGGTCTCCGAAAACCTACGAATCTTCTCTACCAGCGAGGGTAGCTGCCTGACCAGCGCTCAGAAGAAGCTGGCCAGGATGACAATCGAGAAGTAGATACCGAGTCGTCTACCTCGTCTGATTCAGACACCGACGATGTTTATAACTAGACACCTATGGGCACAGCCGAACGTGTTCAGGTTCTAGAGGAGGAGGCATTACGGATTGGGACGAGCACTTGCATTGGCAGTGTATATTGGAAGTTGACATTAAGGAGGACCGAACAATTGATGGGTGATGAGCACATGCATGCACATTAGGAGTTCATATCAAGGACAACGACCGAACGAAATGGGCGATAAGACATGGGGGAGTAACGTTGATAACGTCTGGTTAGACGTCTTGGTGGGCGTTAGCATTAGGAGGTCGGTAGGCAAAAGCATTGATCAGGAGTTAAGTACTTTATTGGGCAATAACGCTAGTCTTCTATGCAATGATTGTGACTTGAGATATCCATCGTGAAATTGAAGCTTTTAGCTGTTGTTGTAATAAGAATAGGCGATTACGCGTCTCGTTTACCCCCCTGAAGAGCCCCCTGAACAGCCCCCTGAACTTCAAATATGCTATCGTCTACCTACCTTGTTACAGGGCTGTCTGGTCCATATAAAAAGGAGATGGAAGGACGTCGTTGGTCGGTTTGGAAGGGATGTGGTAGCGGTAGGATTATGTCCCGCCACATGCAAGCCACACACAAGTAACGGCCTTTGTAATTGGCGAGATTGAAACATCAATGGCGATTATCTCCTACATAGGTGGTGATTTGCCAAGTCTGTAAGGCCTTGTTGGTGAGTGACGTAGTACAAATGCAATAATATTATGCCGTCTTTTCCGATTGTTCCCAGTATTTCTTAAAAGGAGAGCCTAATAACAACAAAGATACTCCCTACGACTTAAACGTCGAATATGGAATGCTTCATCAATTTTCAATGTTAAGATTTCACTATGATATGAACCGCGACGAAATAACTCATAAACCTATCAAGTGAATCTCGCGGCATTGAGCTGCTATCTTCAAGCGGTTACAATGCTCAGCTTCTACAGACTCGCGGGCGTGTCTGCCGTGGCACTGGTATTATTAAGTAAGTTTTCTATACACGCAAGAAGGCCTGTCTATGAATTAATAGACTAACGCTTGGAACTCGTAGTACTTCTTTTCGCTCACTCAGTTGATGTCGACTATCAATGGAGTCGCTTCGCCCATGGCAAGGATAAGATCTCCCACGACGGACCCGTAGCCGGCGGAATACCATTGCGCATCATGTTCTTGGGCGCGTCGGTCACGCGCGGTGAGGTCTCGACCGGCGACAGGGGATATAGGAAACAGCTTCGCGACAAGCTCACGTCTTTGGGCAATCCAGTCAATTGCGTCGGCTTCAATCGCCTCGGCGATTTTCCCGACAACGACGTCGAAGGCTACGGTTCCAGTCGCATCAGGCAGATGCGCGACCACGCGGCCCTAGCCGTACCCTACCTTCAACCGAATCTCGTTCTGATACAAGTCGGGACGAGTGATGTTTTCCAGAAAGACGATACCATCAACATCATGGCGCGGATGCGGGATCTCGTCGAGTATCTGCTAGAAGCTTCACCGCAGGCCACCGTCATTATGTCGACCGTCTTGACGACCCCCAATCTAGAATTTGAGCCGGGCATGCGGAGCGCCAACGCGCTGATCCGGCAAGCAGCCACCGACCTGATCCGGGAGGGAAGACCGGTCGCGATAGCGGAAATGCACTACGACCAAGGGCTTCCGCGCCGGCCCAAACCCGAAGACATCGGGAAAGACAGCATCCACCCCACGGACGAAGGCTACTTCATGATGGGCGACATCTTCATGGAGAAGATCCGCGAGGTAGAAGAAAAGGGGTTCCTGAAGCGCCCGGTGAACAATGGCATCCCGGATGACGGCGAAGTCAGTAGGGAGGTTGAGGACCAGTTGCACGAGAAAGCTCTGCAAGAACATCCTTCGAAGATGTAGACCTGAAGGATGCATAGACGCAAGTAGAGTTATACCTGTACAGATTACCAAGTAAAAGGCTATCGATTTGGTTTGCTGGGTACGGCGCAATGGCTTGGATTAGGGGCTTTGGTGTGTGATATACGAGTAATGAGGGCAGGTGGTGGTTTATTTGAGGGGATTGAAAACATGATGCTAGAATGTTGGTTAGAGAGACGCCGTGTGACGCTGGTACAATTCGTGTAATAGTGGCTTTAAGCCTCTTATTCTTCATATGTTTATTTGGACATCATCAGTGCTCAAGATTCAGAACTTTCTTTGCGCGTCCCCTCTCATAGGCTACCCCTAAGAGGAGACACCTTTTCGCTCTAGCCTACCTAGGTACACTATCTTTTTTGATAGCCATTATTCCTTTAAGACTTAGGAAGCACGGGGTATAGGTAGACAATTACTAGCTTTAATGCCACATTAGTTAAAGGGACGTATGGGAGCTGACCTGATAGGAATCACATGGTAGGTATAGACTCGACCCAGGTACTCAATATCGTAGGAGCATGGAGGATTTTCAATTCGATTTGGCCCATTTGATCGATTTAAACATGTATACGATACAACATATCTACCCCCTCCTAGGCATTGTGACAAGTTGACCTCTGCCACGTAGCACAAGATGCTCGTCCTCTGCCGTTCCACGCTTGCCGGTAGCGCGGTGTTATTGAGATCATCGCGCGAGTATTCCCACGATGGCGTTTTGCCGAGTACGATATGTACTGTGTCCATCGTTCGAACCTACCTTTGCGCTATTTCCATACGTGGCGCCTATCCCATGTACGATGGACAATCAACGCTGCCTCTAGCCCTAGGAGTTTACCGTGTTGCTTTAGCCTCGACATGAGGGTGTCATACTGTATGTCGAAAAGCCTCCATGCAAGCCTTCTTGTCAACTTGACCTTTCTTATATTGACCTATAAACCGTAAGTGAGACCACCTCCAAGCTTGTATCGACCTCAATTCGTTCCTTCGAAAGAGGACATGAGCGCTGTGGCGGAATTGTACCTAGTATATCTACCTACGTAGAAGTAGACCTTTAGCGATCCCAGATGGAAACTATGCAATCCGGCTGTTCCTGGATGAACACTGCAGTCAGACGACTATTATTAACAAGGTGCGACTTACTGATGACCTCGATGGCGGAAATCACTGATTGCGCACCCTCATATTAAGAATTCTCTCGCTCAGATGGGGTAAGAATCCCTATGAAAGAAGCTCGAGCCTCGTTAGATATCTTTGAGAATTCATTTACGACTTCTCTCTCCTTCAAGACGGAGGATTCAAACGAACTAGCCCTAAATTGAACTCTTAAGAGCAACTAAATTAGCATCTTATCGATACGTTGACCGAGAAATGCCAAGACGGCCAATCCCGGCCCAAATTCACATGACGAAAAGGCTGCTGTGCGTCACCTGTAAGGTACAATGTAACGAGCCATCGACAGGGTCCCCCTATCGCAGGGCATCCAGGGGTAGCCGACGCTGTACCAAGTTACGAAGTCCCTCGGCGCCTTTCTAAGAGTTCGAGATGCCCGCTCCAGGTAGGTAGCAATGCAGGTGAGAAAATAAGCTTATATTAACGTGGCTAGGCGTCGCGTTGAGGGTAGATGGGTTGAAATTGACCATGTTACTTAGACCATGACTAAAACCACGTGGCGGTAGGCGTGTTGGAAGGAAGTAGACGAGATGAGACGAGTGTTGGTATTTATGAACCTCTATGTTATTCGAGTCCGAAACTTGACGACGAGTTTAAACCTCCCTGTGCCCCTGAGCTGCCTATTTGTAACCGGGGTTTATTGATGCTTTTCTGCTGTCGCCAAGCCTCAACACCAACTCTTGAGACTAACGAAGTATAGGAAGTGGAGCGTATTCATTCTAACCATCATTCTAGAACTCCTGAATATGTGTATCGTTGCTACATAAGTAACAGGCAGGATGCTGGCGAGAAACTATGTCGTGTCCACTGTCCAATTCTTCCCTGACGGGGGCTGGCTAACTCGGCCAAAAAGGGCTTGACTGCGATCCTTCTCATATACCACCTTCCCAAGTTCGCTCTACGAAACTATCTACGCCTCTGGGCAGGGCACCTGTTCGAGCAGACCTGTTACCAACAGTCCACTCTAGCCAAATAGGTAACCACGGGTGCCGTGTCAAACATAGTACCGGTAGACCTTGTGTCGTCAACCAGCTACGATGTATATCCATATATAGGTGAGTCGCCTCAACCGATGATGTAGCAGTAGATCATTACCCATCTCTGCATCCCACAGCCAGTCTGTCAGTCGCTCCTTTCCAGCAAAACCACCGTAGTCGTTCTCTACCATAACACCAACATGCTCTTCAGCGCCCTATCCCTCCTTACCTCAGCGGCCGCCGTGTCCAGCGCCGCCCTCCCCTCCCTCTCCCTCTCCCCCGCGGCAACAAAGCGAGACAGCGGCTCCACCTCCGTGACGCCTCACGACCGGTACTCATCCTCAGTCGGAGTCCTGGGATGCAAGATCAACGTGAACCGCGTGGCGTACTGGCCGTCGTTCCCGAGCTGCGACAGCATCTGCATCAAGGTGAGCGCCAACGGGCGCAGCGTGCACCTACTCCGGATCGACCAGTCGGGCGGCGCGCACGACATATCGTACGACGCGTGGAACTACCTGGTAACAGGCGCGTCGGCCGCGGACCAGCCCACGCAGGGCGGCGGCATCGCCGCCACCTGGGAGGACGCCGACATGTCCGCCTGCGCCGACCTGATCACCGAGCCGCAGGGCCGGCTCGCCTTCTCCGCCGCCAACAGCATGAACTTCATCAGCTCGTGCTCCGCGGGCACGTGGGTCGGGCAGAACCACGCTCTGTATAACATCCTGAACTCGCAGTGTTAGTAAAATAAAAAAACCCCTGGTGTTTGAAGAAAGACCGAGGCGAGAGAAGTGAAGTGAAGTGAAGTGAAACTGACAGGATTAGGTACCTACGGCTACGACGAGGTGTGCACCCTGGAGCAGGGGGCTAACCAGCCTACGTGCCCGCACCAGCTCGGGACCCCGGCCGCTCTGACGACGCAGCCTGTCTATAACATGGATTATGGCACTGGTAAACTGTCTCTCGCACAGTGAGACCAGATAGATCAGCTTTAGGCCCGTTGGTTAGCGGCTAGGATGGGGTGTATTGTGATTACTAGGATATTCCCACTTTCAGGGTCTTGTCTAGAGGCAAATGTGCTCGAAGCATATTCACTTCTTATCTATTCTCTGTACGGGTTAACAGCTATCGTTAATTGTAAATATTGAATTGCTGTATATAGATTGAATCAAATCACATACCTTGGTTCCATTTATAGTCCTTGCGAAATTGCGTAAGGGGTCATGAGGCGAATATCTGTTCATCCATCATATTCGCCAACTCAGTCCGACGTTAAGCACTGTTGATTGTATAGTTTATCCGTACACTTTGGTATTTTGGGTGCCTACACGTAGCTACCTAGGTATCTACCTATCCATGGAACATCTCGATTTTGCCTATCTAACTCTTACAATGCGTATCAGAACTCGAAAAACACCTTTGCAATGCAATTAGCGGCCGTTAGAGACATGATCCAAATGCGGAAAGATCATGTCCTGCCAAATCCCGATTCTCAGCCGGCTGAAAAAGGCGTGGAAGACTAGAGAGTGATATTCACTCCCTCGGTCATCGTGTTGAGCGCCTCGCGCGGTGGCTCGCCGGTCCGTCCAATTATTTCCCTAGGGCCGGAACAACCCTTCATAATACTACATCAACTTGACATACACGAACGTGTGTGCTTAAGTCCTTCGGTTTAACAGGATCTCCAAGCAACTTCAATCTTAGACACCTGGCCAACGTAGACGCAGGCCATCTACCCATCGACCATACAGAACATTAGAGAGTTGCCTACAGTGCTCCATGCCCGGTTGCGTCTCGCGGTCGGGGTACTTGGCTTGCATAGCAGCCTTCTCGGGGTCTATCTCTAGGCGAGAAACTTTCTCGGGACTTCCGGCGCCGTTGACTGCAACACTCTCCTGACGTCTTCTGTGACTCTTTAGATGAGGGTTATTGGATGCGAGGACCAGCTTCGTCGGGCTCTGATTCTGGTTGCTCGGTGTCTGACTTTTAATGATCACCGTGCCTTGCGGGGTCGCAGAATCGAGTCCCTTAACAGAACCAGTCGTATTCTGTAAGAACGCATTCGACAATTTACTGTCCTGTGAGACCACGGAGTTCAAATTGCGCAGGAGATGATAGGCACCTTCAGGATCAACCGAGTCGAGCAGTGCAAATGCGTCCGACAGCTTGCCGAGGGCCTCTCGCTTCGTCATGCTTGACGTCTGGGCATGCAGCTCAGCGAGAGTAGGCTCCACAGCCTTAGAGTATAGACGTCGTCCTAAAATCGCTTCTTTGTTGGTCGCATCAACCGCATTGGGGTGCTTATTCTCATCCGAGGTTATATCGGCTGAGTTGAGGGATGCGACTTGGCCGGAAGTGGAACCGTCAGAAGGCACTCTCCTGAACAGACGTTGCGACGAGCCCGAGTTACCGAATGACATGTCTGGCTGAAGGGGACGTCTCATTGCAGGTGCAGGCGGACCACGTACAGACCCGTTGTTCGACATCTGCGCCAGAGAGGGCTGTCTTTGCATTGTAGCTTTGCGCATGGTGACCGGGGTCGGGGCAGGCGAAGACGGCTGCAACGGAGCATCCTTGAGGTCCATTTTGCGCAATGCTTCTTCAGTAGAAAAGATTGATGACGGCTTCCGCGACTTGACAGTTGATCTCCTAGGAGCGACGGATCTGACCGTGTCGAAAACCCATTCGTCTTGTTCATCCCTGGGTGAGAAGTCCTGCAACGTCTCTTGGTAGAATGCCCTGCTCTTCTTCTTGGTCTTCGTGGCATCATATTTGCGTTTTCGCTCAACTAGTTCCTGCAATGCTTCTACTTTGCCTGAAGATTTGACAAATCTGTGTTTTAGCAACTCCTTTGCCGATGGTCGATGATCTGGGTCTTTCATAAGACACTGGGAAACGAAATCCTTGAAGTCTTTTGAGAAGTTGCCCTCCAGCTTGGGCGGGGAAGTCTTTGGGATATTCAACAAGGCTTTCATGGGATGGACATTGGCATGTGGCGGCTCTCCATTTGCCATCTCCATAGCAGTGATTCCCAAGGACCAGATATCAGCCTTGAAATCGTACCCAGCTTGCTGAATTACTTCCGGCGCCATCCAGAACGGTGTGCCAACAAAGGTGTTACGTTGCGACTTGATGTTCGTGAGTTGGGCCGCGACTCCAAAGTCAGCCAGCTTGACCTTGCCCGATTCCGAAAGGAGGATGTTGGCTGCTTTTATGTCCCTGTGGATCTTGCCCTCGGCGTGGAGGTATTCGAGGCCGCGGAGCAGTTCGCGACATATGATGGCGACGTGGGTTTCGCTGAAGACAGACGGTTCGGGTTTTAGCTGTAACAGATGACATGTTAGTTATAAAAACCTATACAGTTCATTGAGATATATTACCAAATCAAGACAGGATCCGCCTCCCAAGTATTCCATGACAATCCATAGCTTGGTACCCCGTAGGAAACTAGCCTTGTACTGTGTCACATAGGGACTGGCGCATGTGCTCAGAACGGAGATTTCGGCTTGGATGTCCTGGATGTCATCGTCGGTGGATTCAAGATCGATCTGATACATGTTAGCGAGAAGCTACATTGGTATCCCGAGTATTGTGATTTATATGCCACTCACATGCTTGATCGCGACGATTTCACCCGTTGCTCTCTCAATGGCTTTGAAAACTACTCCAAAGCTGCCCCCTAGATGCGAAAGTAAAGTTAGCAAGCATTGCGACTAAAATGAGAGACTTGGGAATTACGCACGGCCGAGCTCCTCGAGGACCTGGTAATGACTTGCGATGGCCTCGGTCCCCATCTTGCCGATATCCCTAGAAGTCGTTGCAATCGCACTTCAATGTATCCTAACGGTAGAATAGCGAACGTATGAGATGAAGTTTGGTGACAACGACGAACGGGATCCGGACTTGATAGCAACAGAGCAGCGCAGAGGTCGAGAAAAAGAATTTAAGAGTAATCGGCGAAATAGAAGGGATATTATTGTTGTAGAGTGTACGGTCAGCTTGGGTTGGGTTGCGAGGACAAGTTGCGGCGGTTGGTAATAAAAGATGATTGCTAGGTACCTAGGTAAGTTAAGCTTCGGTTGTCTGGGTGCAAGCTCAAAAGAGCTATGACCAACAACAGACTACCGTTCTCGGGGTAGCGCGCAACTTATCAAAGCCGTTATCCACGGTTTCGAGCTACCGATGTACTTAATCGGTTATTAGCAGTCCATCGCCTAACCTTTTCTTCTTGCACGACATGGAAAGAGTTAACGATTTCTTTTCTTGAAACTTGGTGATGCTTCTCATGGTGGATGCCCAAGGGATGTCTAAGAAGAGAAGAACTAAAGATGCATATGCTGGGTTGCCTTTTCTGATAAAGCATACAGCAGACGCATCTTTCTCTGGTGTCACTTACATGCCAGCGGCTACTGTACATTAGCGCATTGATACCTGCAGGTCGAATCCGGGTTTCTGATTTGTGAATCTGCAAAGGTAAACAATGTGCTATGCATTCAATGTTGCTTTTCAAGTAGTGACATAATTGTGTCTTGATTAACTACATACACTATATACCTTGCATTTACAATAGAATCAAGTATAACCAGAGATATGAAAAACTAAACCTGAAGCATTATTGCTCACTTATAGTCTCGAGTCTTTTCCTGTTACTATGGTTATACATTAATTCATGTTGTAGAATCTTATACTTGACTGTCTGTTTGTAATGTATCTGGGTACTTCATGTACATAGACTTTAGGTTACATATGTAGGTACCTTAGTGCGGTGCGGGAGGGAAAAAACCCTGCCTAGCTAAAATTACGGGTCCGAGGTGTTGCTCGTCACCGGGCAACCACACCTAGACCCCTCTGTTTTCCTACGATGGTTGTGCCAAGTTACCTGGGCTGCAACCCGCAGAATATCCCAATCATAATCAATGGATCTAACCCTGATGTGCTGGCAACCTCCCAACTCCCACTGCTTTCCTGCACCTGCAAGTACACTGTCCACTCTTACTTGCTTGGATGCTTAATGGTCGCAATAATCATAATAATTCAACGTATTATTACACCGTCTTGTTGATCCATCCGTCTGAATCCCCCACGAGCATCACACCGCTTTCGATGATATCGAGCTGTTCCCTTGCGTATTTACTCCATCATCCTGCAGCAATTCCCTACCGAAGGCGCCGTGAGCAACTCAGGATAGAGTCAAATCGCGTCTAAGTCTAACGGACTTCACCAACACCGCATATTCAAACTGGCGAATAAACGAGTACCCGCGTTGCGAATATCGGCATCATGGGGTCAGCACCGCCGCTACCCACGCGGTTTCCGTGCTGGTGTAGAGCCGTCTATTCTTGGGGAGGAGAAGTATGTATTCATCCTTTGCGCTTCAGTTGGATGCGGTTTTGTTGATTTTTACTAACCTCCGTATTAGTCACAACGCGACCTAGGATTTATCGAAGGTGACCTCATAGAATGTCTCAATGCAGGAGATGGATCATGGTGGACAGGCAGATTGCGACGAAACAAGACTGTTGGTGTCTTCCCGTCCAACTTTGTCGAGGTACTGCCCGAGGACTTTCGACCCGTGACGAGGTCAGCGAGTCCGTTGACTTCGAGTAACACACCGAGTCCCACGAATACACCGCATAAATCTAAATCGCGAAATTTCCGCAAGCCATTCGAGGCCTACTCGAAAGCACCACACTACACAACAGCAAAACAACCCGAAATAATAAGAAACATCTCCAACACGCCACCGAGACAGAACTCTGCCGGGTCGTTTAGGAACAATGCGCATCGTGTTCCTGATCGTAGTCCTGGCCGTGGCCCATCACCACCCGAGGTTAGAACACATACTTCAAGAGCTCCATCACCCGCACCACCAGTGAACTCCTACTACCCAAGAGGTGCTTCTCCCGCACCTCCAGTGAATCCGTACAGCTCAAGGGCTCCTTCCCCAGCTCCACCGCAGACGTACGATTATCATCGAGCACCGTCGCCAGCACCGCCCCCGATGCATCACTATGGCTCAAGAGCTCCATCACCTAGAGCTCCATCACCTAGAGCTCCCTCACCCCGAGCTCCATCTCCAGCTCCGTCATTTAGTTTCAAGCCGTATCGGCCTGGAGCAGAGAGAGAATCACCGCCACCTCCAGCGCCTCCACCACACCGTCATGTTATTACCAGGGGTAACTCCAACGCATCACACGCATCATACGAAAATCAACATCATAATGAAGGATACCATACCCCCAGAGTGCCTTCTCCATATCCCCAGTCTCCAGGCGTGGATGGCTTTACCCCTTCACCGCTAAGAGAGGCAATGGATGGCGTAATTGAGCAGTTAGACGCCTTAGGCATGACGCGCGAGACCGAGTCTCCCGAACCACCTTTAGATCCGTGGTCTCCAGAGTCATTTGATTTGGTTCACCACCGGTCGAAGAGAAAGGTCGAAGGAAGGCCGCTGACGTCTATGGGCGTTCCGCTTCAGGACTCGGGGTATGGGTCATTCGACGGTGGTTCATCACAAGAGAATACACACCACTCCCACTCCCACTCCCACTCCCACACTCAACAAGAACCACCACTCCCGCAACTTAACAATTATGTGGAGAGAATGGAAAGTCGATTTCGAAAGATGCACCACCAAACATCAAGCACAGAAATCCCCGATGAGGACACAGGTCCTCCGCCACCGCCGCCGCCTAAGAATCCGACGTATAGCAGGCCCAAGTCTTCAATGGGTGACCGTATGTTTGGAGAACGCAAGTTTCTACGCAAGCAGAAATCGTCCTATGAGGTTGGACGATTAGATAGGACTGGTACAACGAAGACGAACTCGACAAACTCGACAAACGCGACTAATAGCACGCAAACTACAGACCGAAGTCTCATGAGCGGTGTATCAGCTGGTGGAATTAGCGCTACGAGCGCTGGTAGTCTAGCCAGAAAGAACCAGCGAGCAAGGAGTGCTCTAGGCTTTCGAGATCACGACGAGGATTGGGATGAGAATCGACCAACTACGCCGTTCACTGGGGTGTCCTACCACCCAAGTCATTCAACATCTGCTATGCGGCGGCCCCAATCGCAAGCTACCTTTCACGAGGACGGAATTGCCGCGATTGGAGGCCTCGTGCAGCCTGGAATCGCCAAGCCAAAGAAGTCGAATTTCATCAAGAGAATCCTGGAGGCGACGAAGACTAGCGTTGCTAGTGGTCGTAGTAGTATTGCGACTGGTTCAGGATCCGCGCAGTCTTCGTCAGCAAGGCGGTCAATACCTAATGGCATCACGGCAATTGCAGGGGGAGCTAGCAGCACGAACCTGCTACGAGATGCGGCCGCCGACATGGGACTTGGGAACGGGGTGGATTGGGTTCAGGTACGGAGGGATGTTAATAGGTCGAATACCCTTAGCAGAAACGAGCGCAACGAGCGACGCGATCGTTGCCTAATGTTGGATTATCCGGCGATTGACCCCGTCGACGAATTTTACGAGAGCGTTGAGGGGGACGAAAGTGCTGAGGGCATGCCAGTCCGGGAACCGATCAACTATCAAGTTATAAACCTGAGTCAAGTAGACAAGAACTCTCGTTTCGTTAGCAGTCTCCCGCCAATGACGACTGCAGTTACCCTGGCCACGACGTACGTGTGCAGGCCGTATAAAAGCGACGTCCAACGCCTCCGAGCAATTTTCACTTGGGTCGCAGAGAAGGTCAATTGGGAAGAAGATTACGAAGGCGACGTAGATACCCGGCGAGTGATCCAGACTAAGAGAGCGTGCTCGGAGGAGTACGCTGTTCTTGTCCATGAGATGTGTGCGGCGATAGGCATTCACTCCGAGGTCATTCGCGGCTATCTCAAGACTCCTGGCGAGATTCCTGAAACAGGGATATTTCCTCGATCAAACCATTGGTGGAACGCCGTCATCATCGACAACGAATGGCGCATGATGGATTGCTGCCTTGCAACTCCATCAAACCCTCGCCGTGGGCTGTACTCAAGTGCTAGCAGTACGACTGCCGAATCTTGGTGGTTCCTCACCCGGCCTACCGAACTTTGCTGGACTCACATTCCCGAGCACCATAGCCAACAGCATATCTGCCCGCCGGTAGCTCACGAGACGCTACTCAATCTCCCTGGTGCCTGCCCTCCCTTTTTTAAGCAAACGATTGCTATGGTCGAATACAATACCTCGTTGACTCGCATCGAAGATCTGGAGATGGTACATATCAAGTTCAACGTACCTCCGGATGTCGAAGTCGCAGCCGAAGTTGAAGTGAAGGGCTTCACCCGGGACGCAGATGGAGACTTCTTCGAGAACGGCGAGGTAGTCAAGAAACGCGCGCTTGCGCAAGCGGACTGGCACAACGGCGCCAAACGATATACGGTGAAGGCACTCCTGCCAGGTGACGAGGGTAGCGGGACCCTAAAGGTGTACGCCGGCAAGAGGGGCCTCATGCATAGTATCAAGGATATCCCACATCCACTCGCGTTCGCCCTCCCGATCATTCACACGGGAGAGAACCCGCCGTACGACTTCGTCACCCGGCACCCGACGCCCCACGCGCAACGCCACGATATCTACGTCGTCCAGCCGCAGTGCCAGCGCCTGGCGCTCAGCAACACGTTCGTATTCGCCATCCGCCAACACCCGTCCAACCTAGGCGGCGGGCCCGGCAGCAGCACCGCTAGCGGCGGCGGCGCCACGAGCCCGATCCCGTTCCTGCGGCCGACCAGCGCTATGAGCATGACCAGCAGCAGCGCGGCCGGCTCGAACCCCAGCTCGGCCACGGGCAGCATCGCCGGCAAGAAGCCCGCCAAGCTGGCCATCCAGACGCCCGGCGGCAAGATCCTCCGGCTCATGCGCAAGGAGGACCGCGGCGCGCGCTTGGGTATCGGTGTTGGCGGGCGCAGCAATGCTAGCAATGAGGAGGAGGCTAGTGATGGCGGGACCTGGGAGACTATTATCAAGTGCTCGGAGCGCGGCGTCTGGCGCGGTCTTGTGCTGGCGGATCGTACGGCCAGGTGGTGTGTGTTTGCTGAGTGGGTGTGTACTTAGGTCTTGGGCTTGTTGAAGATGGTGTCTCGAGGGGGGACTATGAAGGTCGACTTGAGGAGGCTACTGGCTGTTTATTGATGACAACAGGTCGGTGGAGCTGACCAGACTGGATGCTGGTATATTTCTGTTGCTGCTTTGCTTCTGCTTCTGCATTTACGCGGCGTTTGAGAGGGAGGACGTTTCGAATGGGGAAACGTCGGACTACATCACATCTTGTTCATGGTTGGAACGGAATTTTCTGACTCGGATGGCTTTGCACCTTCAGGCGTTTTGACGGCATTCTATGTAAGATAAGGCGTGCCGAGATGTGTTGGTTTCGGTCCGTCAGACTTTGCATGTTGGGTTGGAAGATGTTCGGTTTGCAAAGGTTCGATGTACTCTTAATACGGAATGCTATATCATTCAAGAGATTCTACTTGCTACCGTCGATACTACTTCTGCTTGCACGTCTCGACTATTCGTAGATCAACTTCTTGAGGTTATGCGTACCCTAGTAATTCATTCTCCTCTTACGTACCATTACACAGCCCTAAATCAACGTTCTCTAGGAAAAGGGGTCGCGAAAGAGTCAACTAGTTCGTAGACCTGACAAGCACGTTGTTTAAATAATCTTCCAGTCCCGTGATACGAGTCTTTTGAAGTGTTCAATGCGCTAGGTTTAGTTCCAGCGCGAAGAAAAGAGGAAATTTAGTGATCCGCACCACCCGTCGCGGCGCTGCCGTTAGTTGGCAGACGAAATTCGGTACGACCGAGAAAAGTCCAGAAAAGCTTTCCACCTCGCTCTAGTCGACTTAGTCTCTTTAGTCTACTTAGCAATGGCATGACAGAGGGACAAGGATACTCGTCGATCGTTGTATGGCGTTACCGGCGCTTGTCAATGCAGAAGTCTCAGAATTGAATTGCCACTATTATACCTAGTAAAGCATCGAATTCGACGAAAATGTTTAGATGGATGCAATTGGAAAGGTTTTGGAACGACGTCGGCCTCTTACACCCTCGTCGCTTGTTATCGATAACTTTGCATGTTCGAGTAAGCCAATCAGCTCGCCGTCATTGGGTTCTATGAGAGGGTTAATAGACCGAGTCGGACCGTCTTTCGTTAACTTGGGGTCCGGGGAAGGTCCTGGAGAATTTACTAGTGATACGAATGGGGGGAAATAGAAGAGAAAGGGAAAGGAAAGGAACTAGTGTTTTCTAATTGACGCCGAAGAATTAGAATTGAGAATACGATTTGTACGATTTGGCTGTTGTCACATGATGCATCAGGTCACCTGTCCGCCATCTCTCGGTCCCTGCCGTGCAAGTACGAACAATTGTTAGAGGAACTATCTTTTCTTCTCGTCACGTTACTCTCTCTCACGTGCGTATAACTTTAGTCTTTACCAAAAATCTATATCATGCGCATGACATAATCTGCTCCTCTTATTATAATTATTATTATTGTCATCATCTACAGCCTTCTAGAACGGATTAAGGAAATGAGTAAGAGAAAAGAAAAAATTAAAGATCTACTAGCTAAGCCAAGTCAGGCTTGGCCGCGCTCGAACACTCTACCAGCGGAGCCGCATCTTCCCATTTCTCGTGGGCCAGGGGCCAGCCAAGCCCCGTTCGAACCAACGACAAAACGACCGACGCTATCGCCGCGGGCTCCACAATGAAGCCGAGTGCACCGAGTCAGGACCACGACTTTTCTTCGCTATCTTTCTGTTTTCTCTCTCCTCTCACGCGTCCCCGACAAATTTACAGTCGGCCGTTTTCCGTGCCTTTTTGGGGTCTTCTCGCAAAGGGCCTTTTTGTCATGTCGCTTATCCCTTATTCCTCTTCGCTGTACACTCACCGGACCGACCGGTGTGGGGAGAACACCCCCTGGCCGGGGGTTTTACGGCACCTGTCAGCAAGATACAGAGATAGGTAGGTAGGTTGAGTGGGCGGTGGAACATCTCCCTCATCTTGTTTCTGGAGTCGATAATGGGGAAAAGTATGGGGAACTAGACTTCTTTTCCACGCGCTTCCTTTACATAGTACCGTACTTACCTCCGGGGGTTGATTACTATGGGGACGGCCTAACGGGGGCTCTGCTGCTCACTCGACCTAAGGCCGGTCTACATAGTATTAGACCGAATTCTTGCTTCCCGTCGAGGTCAGGTCACCCTCTGCATTACCCATTGGAGGATCTGATCCCCGAGTTCGTTTCGCGGTATGATATCCTATTAGACCGAGCAGCATGTGACAGGCAAAGAAGCGAATCCGAAGAGCTATACGCGTGTTCCTGTGACTGCTACGATTTTCGAGGGAGTCATCTTCTAGCGGAATGATTTTACTAGGTTTTTTTTAAACTATAGAGTACGACTTACAGAGATCTCACGATGGCTTCATGAGCAAGGCGATGAATATAGAATCGAATCGACGAAACACAGCATTCCCTAGAGCTAGGTTGAGTGGTTTGTGGGGCTCAGGGGCCTGTCATCAATATTCGGCGTGGGATGCATGACGCGCGTAGCACATACCTCGGGGGAGGGATGCAACCTGGTTCGAGCTCCCAATAAAAAAAAATATCGTCGTGTTCCAGAAACGTAAGGTTCCTAGACTAGCTCCAATCCGCTAACCGGTAGGCCCAGGTTTAGGCCGTGACCCCGAGGGGATGGGCGTCCGGAGGCCTGGAGTGCTCTGGGCGGTTTTGCGGGTTGGCCTCGTGCGTGCCCGTGGAGACGCTTATTGGAGTGGTGTGGACTGACCCAATGTACCGTGGTATTTGGATGGATTTGTCCGGGGAGTGGAGGTGGGTCGACCATCAGATAGATTGGCAGATTGGATGGGGAGATCCAAGTAGAGTGCCTGAGCCGCGGCGTTGGGAACCCCGTTCACGGTCAACAGGATCGTAGGTATTTAAGACTCTACTCCCTCTTGCTTGTATCACGTTCATTCACTCCTCTGCCATTCCTCACTCAATTCCTATATCACTCTCCTCCCCTATCAACTAATATTTAAGGTGTACCATTGGTACCTTATATAAATCGTCGTCGACCTTAATCTGTTCACGACGATCATAAACTTCTCTTACTATACCTATCGTGTCATACTATAAATCCATAGTATCCCTATATCGACTCGAGCCTCAGTCAACATGCCTGCAGGTGCCGTCGTCCAGGGCTCCGCCGATGCGGAAGCCCCTGTTACCGTCAAGGGCTCTGCCGATGTAAATCGGGTGGAAGCTCCTGTTACTGTCAAGGCCTATCTGATGTGTGCCTTTGCCGCCTTCGGTGGTATCTTCTTCGGATATGACAGCGGTTACATCAACGGTGTGATGGGAATGAACTACTTCATTCATCAAATCGAAGGTTCCGATGCTACTGCCCTCAGGAGTGACCACAAGTCTCTCATCACTTCTATCCTGTCTGCTGGTACTTTCTTCGGTAAGTGAGAATTTGTTTGTCCTTCTGCAGATCTGCAGTTTGCTGACTTCTTTGGAATAGGTGCTCTTATTGCCGGTGATATTGCCGACTGGACTGGCCGACGTACTACAATCATCGGAGGCTGCGTCATCTTCCTCGTCGGTGTCGCGCTCCAGACCGCCTCAGCAGGCCTCGGTCTCATCGTTGCCGGTCGTCTCGTTGCCGGGTTCGGTGTCGGCGCTGTTTCCGCCATCCTGATTCTATACATGTCTGAGATCGCTCCCCGCAAAGTTCGTGGCGCCCTCGTCTCGGGCTACCAGTTCTGCGTGACCGTCGGTCTCCTCCTAGCCTCGGCCATCGACTACGGCACTCAAGACCGAAACGACAGCGGCTCGTACCGTATTCCCATCGCCCTGCAGATGCTCTGGGCCATCATCCTCGGTGTCGGCCTCTTCGTCCTCCCTGAATCACCGCGATACTTCGTCAAGACGGGTAAGCTCGACGCCGCCGCCAAGGTCCTGGCCCGCCTACGTGGTCAGAGTGTCGAGTCCGAATTCATCCAGGACGAGCTAGCCGAGATCATCGCGAACCACGAGTATGAGCTGTCCATCGCACCCAAGGGCGGGTACTGGAGCACCTGGGGCAACTGCTTCCGCGGCTCGCTGTGGAAGGGCAGCAGCAACGTCCGGCGAACGATCCTCGGCACCTCACTCCAGATGATGCAGCAGTGGACCGGTGTGAACTTCGTCTTCTACTTCGGCACGACCTTCTTCAAGCAACTCGGCACCATCCAGAACCCGTTCCTGATCTCGCTTATCACCACGCTCGTCAACGTCTGCTCGACCCCGATCTCCTTCTGGTCCATGGAGAAGATCGGCCGCCGGCCGCTGCTCCTGTGGGGCGCCCTGGGAATGGTCATCTGTCAGTTCATCGTCGCCATCATTGGTACCGTGACCAGCACCGACAGCGCCGTCCAGGCTATGATCGCCTTTATCTGCATCTACATCTTCTTCTTCGCCAGCACCTGGGGCCCTGGCGCGTGGGTTGTCATCGGCGAGATCTACCCGCTGCCGATGCGTGCCCGTGGTGTCGCACTGTCGACCGCCAGCAACTGGCTGTGGAACTGTATCATTGCCGTTATCACGCCCTACATGGTGGACGAGGACAAAGGCAACCTGGGCGCCAAGGTGTTCTATATCTGGGGCGGCCTCTGCACTTTCTGCTTCGTCTACGCCTACTTCCTGGTCCCCGAGACCAAGGGGTTGACGCTAGAACAGGTCGACCGTATGCTTGAGGAGACTACCCCCCGGACGTCGGCCAAGTGGGTGCCTCACTCTACCTACGCCGCGGACATGGGCTTCACGGACAAGTCCGTCGTGCCCCGCGTCGAGCATGACCATAAGGAGGAAGTCTAAGTGTGCAGCTGTCGGGGTTCTGCATGAGCTTCCGTGTACGATGTTCTATATAATCACTTCGGCGTTGGGGTTGGCGAACTACAGGTAGATCAAAGGGTTAGATGGATCTAAAATTAGCGAATATACTAGATAATTATTTAATTATTCATGACTTCATGCGAAATGACAGGAAATACGCCGTAGTCTGATGTATGCCAATAGAGGTACATCGCTGCAACAGAGAAGCGGTTAACCTTTTTCAAGGTAGGAAGTTGTCTTTTGACATGCGCGCTCCGGGATCCTCTCAAACTGTTTTTAGCAGTAGTAGAATAGTAAACACTGCTTCCCTACATAGGTAGGGAGGCAAACCAACCTCCTCTGGATACCTTTATAAGACGCCAGCAGCAAAACAATCCGAACCCCTGATTATTCTCGCTTCGTACGCGAAGCCTGGTCGTCGTCCCTACTTAACAGTTCACCAGCCATACTAGAAAGTACCGCATAAGAACTCTAACAATGGCGATCTGATATGGCACGATTCTCTTTCGTCGTCTGAATTACTCGGTTTCGGGATCCTACCTTCGCGTAGATACCCCTGGAATAAAACCCCTTGTGTACCTGGAAAGAACTATAGCTAGGGGCCCTTATAAGGGGTTGCCATAGGAGATACTCCCATTTCCGCGACGGTTTCTTGGATGAGTATAATAGAAGCCGAAGGTGAGGGCTGACTAGCATCCTGTCGTAGCGGTAGTTAGCTAGATATTCCATTGAGATGACTTGCATGTGCTTCCTTAGACAACAAGCTATTAAGAAGACGACAGCGAAGGCCAGGCTAAACACCGTGATAGGACCGTCTAGTTGGACAATCCAAGGGGTAACGAGAGAAGGAGAGGGCCAAGTTCATGGAATTCAATCTTCGCATACCCCGTCTTAGCTTTTACGTCGAGACTAGGGACGGAGGTTTGGTCATGTTTAAACTCAATATCACTCAGTATGTTGTTGGAATTGCTGGTCGACTTGGGATCTTCAAGCCTGTCGAGTCTTCTATAGTAACAAGGTGATCAGTAGTTTTACTTCCACCGACTAATTCTGATTGCATACCTAGATATGTACCACTTTAGCTCCAGATACGCTCTAGAGCTTCACACAGAGTGTAACGGCCTAGGATATAGTCACGAAGAGGCATGGGCAGGAAACTCACTATGGTGAGAGTACAAGACCAGGTTAGGTCTACTCACGTAATATGATCAATGTGCTCTTTGATACATTCTGATACTCCTAGTTAGTCTTGGTATTATCTACGATTACCTTGTAGGTTTGCCGAAGGGCGGCTCCATGAGCAAAGCGTCCCGCGCACATCATTCACTTGCGCGGCTGGCACAAACATGAAATTGTAGTTGAATATGGCTCCGGATACTAGAGCTGTTGGCGCCTGAAAGCAAAATGTGACGCATGCTCACACACTTAACGCATCAGAGCGGAACATGTTGCCCGAGAACTACGCAGGGCGCCAGATGTTCTACTTCGTCCACAAAAACGGGTCATATTTCCCCCTTTGATATGCCAGAATGAGGATTATCGGTGAGAACTATTCGTCATTATGGCATCAAGCGCTTATCTGGCCAGTCATGTAGTGTTGACGGTGGTAACGGTTGAATCTTTGGAGAGAGAGGTGGGTATAGTGTTGCCTCGAGTTGGGCGGTCGGATAGACTTGGGAAGGTCGATTATCTACAGCGTAAGCGTAACATGGGGCATATCTCCTCTTCCGAGTAAACCCTCGCGCTAGCCATGATACGAAGCATCTGGGGAAAGGTCGTCGTACCGGAGTTGAGGCTAGTGGGAAGTCTTCTAGAACGTGGGGGCCATCCACGAGGCACTTCTATCCATCCTTCTACCAAGAACTGGGTTGCAGTCCCGGTGGTCTACAAGGATGTCATCCCCTCGCGGTGAACGGCCTCATCACGCGCGTAGAGAGAGTGGTAAGACATACTTACCGACAGGCCCCCAGGATAAGCTTGCCAACAGGTGCTCGGGACGTAATGCGTAGCATCCACACGCCCGCAAGATGTTAAAAATGGGTAAGCTAATCCCACAACGGCGAGATGCTTGTGAATCTACTTCCGCGGGCGAAGAGCTATTGTAAGCTCTCAACCAATAGGAACCCCCGTTACTTGAACATCAACGACCATATAGGCAAGTAGAGGTTGAACAGAGGTTTCTGGAAATAGTATGTCACTTGGCTCGCCCAATAGGTGCGCCTTTCCCTTGGAGGAACCGTCGTATTAGCCGGCGGTAGACCTTGAGTCCAACCTTGTCCGGTATTTCCTAAAGCAGCCGGAGCTAACGGGATAGCTACCCTCGGCAGCAAATGGAGCAGCTCGAGATTTTACCCATCTATGTATTCGAAATGTAGACCGACAACCAGACAATGTATGTCATCAGGAACCATTGCTAAGACTTTCATTCGTGAGGCTTGGCGTTGAAGTGGACCGGTATATCGCAGAACTTCCCTCTTGGCTTAGAAGCGCTCCAATACTTGCCCGCTGACTAAAGTCGGTCGAAACGACATCACTACGAGTGAGAATCTGGTATTGCAGGGTGAAGGCTGATACGGCGATCTTGCTCTGAAGACGCTGTCTCGTAACGGATGTTGGTCCACATCTAAAACCTCGGAGCACCGTTAATACTGAAACGGAGCGAAACACCCTGTTGATGGGACGGATTATGAGGCTTAGTATAGCTCGCACAAGCTCTAGAGTGGCCGATTATAGGGTAAAGGTAAAACAACGTCAAATCGGGCACAGGCGGACTGATATACTGAAAGGGATACGGCCCTAAATTGGAACGTAAACCGCCCTATGCGCTCATGTGCAGCAGTCTGGTCTAGTGACTTAACTGTTGTTCATGCAAGTATTTAGAAGGGTCAACTTGTTGAGCCAGAATAGACCATTCTTGAATGGATCGAGGAGGTATGTATGCATACATACTAGGGCAAGAGCCAGCAAGATCGGTGAGAGTTCTATTAGTCTGGGTGCGGGCTGGCATGTCCTTGCCGTACCAAGCATATTGGTTTGTATCATTATGATAGGGGACGAATCTCAATCGTAATGACGCCTCATAGGGCTATTTTAATCGACAGCAGATAGGCAAGGATCTTCGGTGTCCTTTGAAGAGAGTCTCTGGGTGTTTAACAGACATGAGATCTGCACTGGCAGCTAGAGAAGTTCATCGACATCGCTGCCGAAGATGCAGCCGCAACTGAATGTGCAAGGAATTCTTAGTAACTTCCAGGGCTAAATTGCGTGTACATGTTCCACGGTCGAAATCCATTAGGCACATGAGCTTTGCCGTGAAGAGTCTGTCCGTCAAATAGCAAGACTTCTGAATCTCCAAGTGAGCTGTGACGCGCGAGCGGGTACAAGGGCGGCTTGATACCAGACAGTCTATATCTTGAATATGCCCGAAACATCACGCTTGCTTGGAAAAATTCGGGCAAAAAATGACTTCTGACGACACGTGCGCTTAGAAATTGTGGTGTTTAGCCGCGGTGGCATATGGCGAGTTTCGTGGCAGGCCATGCAACATACGCGAGCAGACCAACATGCACTGCGTCTGAAAGCCGTCAGCTTATCATGCTTCGGGACGGCCACGCTACGCAATGCTGTACAATGTAAACTGTCATTTCTGATGACTCAATGCCCAAGCCACGTTTTGACGCGTTCTTCTAGTTAAAATTAACGTTATACCAGGTGAATGCGGGCTCGTAATGGTATCTGCGGAATAAGACACATATACTAACGGAGACGTGGAAAATATGAAGACATGTATATAAGTTAAGCAACCTAAAACACGGTATGATATCCGTATACATCCAGAACTTCCGTGATCAGGCGATTATTTCGGTAGGTGAAGTCGCAATGTGGCTTGCGCTATTCCCGCTCGACCGTCGGCTGGAGTCTTGGTATGCTTCACATGATGCGTTGTTCTGAGGGTGATCCATGGGTGAAGAGAAGACAAGGGATAAAAGGCCGAACAGTGAGAATCTACATGTTACCTGTAGCGTAACCGTCGTGGCTGAGGTATGACTGGCTCTTACTCTGGCTAATCGGTAGGTTCCATGAGGCGTTCTTCGTAACTGCATATTCGACATTCTGGCGTGCTATCAAGGGTCTGCCTTGCAAACCAACACTACCCATAACCCAGGAGCTTCGTTGACAGTGTGCGTGGCGGGCCAGGGTCAAACGTCCGTCCTAGATGATCCCCTGTGATAACGTCAAGTGAGAAGCTTGGTATACCAGACTGTCATAACAGTCGGCCTCTTAGCCACCGACATATGCGTCGGAAAGACGACAGTCGATCAGACACGCGTAGTGAGCGAACACACACAGTGGGTTGCCGTACGCGGCTTGAAGTCTCGGGCAGCGGCCATGTCGGTTTAATTCGCGCTCGTTTGGCCAGCGATCAACCCGCCACCATAGGTGAGGTCGGTTCCCGTTCTCCATGGCATGGGCTCATACCCTGAGCTCGGGGTCCCGGCCACTAACTGGAACTCCGGGACGGCTTCCTGCATAGACATATCCATAAATTTCGAGACCCAGTCTTGCAGTCTCAGAGTCGTGGATACGGCCAGGAAATATAGGCTAAGGTCAAAATGAGGTGGCTTTTTTTTTTTTCGTACAACATTGAACCTTGATCGTGGTTAGGCTTGACACCACAATACATGAAGCAGAAGTATTTTTTGCATTTCTCGTTAATATGTTACAGAAGACGACGGCGTTGTAATCACCGGGGAATGGTCCGCCAGGAGGAGGAGCAAGGAGAAAGGGAAAACTAATTACGTACGAAAGTGTAAGTAGGAAAGAGGAAAGAGGAAAAGCTTATTTTGCGGGTAGAAGTTGCTTACCAGCATATGACTATACGAGAGCAGGATCCTTCCAAGGTTGTATCGCAACTAAGAGCTTATCGATAACGGATATCTGGGTATGGCAGGTACCTAACCAACCTTGGAACTAAGAGATAAAAACTCTTCCTTGTCTTACAGCGGACGGCTTGCATTCGATCTCATCGCCAACCGACAATCTAAGATCTAGGTGAGTCCAAAAAGCACAGACACAACGGTCGCATGTTCTATTACCAAGGTATGATACCTATAATCTTGTTCTATCTAGCTCTTAATCATTGAAGGTGATATTGTCGCATTTCAGCTCAGCCCTACAACTAGCGATCGTTAATTACATACCTTGCACAGTGGCATTGAACAATACAAATTAATTGAAGATTATATTATCTAGATTAACGAGAAATCTGGTCAGGCACGTCAACTCTGGGTCTTTTGTTAGCTGGTATATCTCTGGTTACCACCTACCTAGGTAGACTACTGCATAGTATACCCAAGACTCCAAGACTTTACGACACAGCGGATGGGTAACATGGGCAAGCATGCAAGTCACGTACGCACGTATCATTGCATACCTCCCGAAGTCCAATACGTAATTGAACGCATTTGTCCCAGAGACCTATGCGAAGAGCATAGACAGCCAATCAGTTCTTGGCTCTATCGCTCCTGGGCTGCTTACCCAACCTTGGAAGACGACAGACTCAAATCCGATCACCGATCTCGTAGCCACCAAATTAGGCCTTGTTTAAGCCATCTATCTGAAAACATAGAATCGATGAATCTAGAGCGGTTGATTCCACACCCGCTCGGCTGAGCCTCGATGGATGAAATCTGAGGAGATTCAACGTTACTTGAACCTCGAACCTCTTGTGACCGTAACGGCATTTCCGCGAGCACGAGCTAGTTTCAGGCCTCAACGGTGGAGGCATTTCGCGATCAGCCGACAAACTGTCGTGTCGGACGGAAGAACGTCTGATGACAGTAAAATTCTGCGAGCGCGGCAGAACCGCGTGACGTGGTCGAGACCCGGGGAGCCTTGCGAGATGTCGATGACACGGCCACCGGGGGCTAGCGGCTGGCATCCCGCCACAAATTCGCATCATCCATGAGCTTGGTAGGGTTGGCAGGTCGTCTGCCGCTAGAATCCTTGTATCAGATCTCTGGAGATGGTAGGTCGCTTCAACTTGGCACGGAGCGGTAGTCACTACGCGCACATTACATCTTCCTTACTACGTTGTATGTGCCCTTAGGTTAGCACCTGGACGGCAGGTCGACAGTACGCATCCGGCGTTGAAACTTTGGATGCCTCAGGCGCACACTGGCAAGAGTTGCCTATTTATATCTTGCTGCACAAATGCCTACCTATGTAGGTAAAGGGCGAGAGAAGGATCTGCGCTGATACTATTTCGGGTAGGCAAATCGTATATGGCGCACGTCGCATCATCTACGGCTCTCGGTCGCTGTGGCGTAAAATAGAAGACGGGCAGCTCTAAGCGTCAGTATTTTTCCAAGGATTTTAAAACTCGTGAGATCTCACAGCTCGAGTGCTAAATACGGCTCCCACCGAAATGCAGGCTAGAGGCGGGTTCTGCAATTGATACCGCTGCTGCATGGCTTCTAGCAGGGGTGGCTCATTTAGGGGGCCCCTTTTTCTGGATTTCTGGATTTGAACGATTCGTCACTCGGTTGTTGGCCCCACATGTAATATCCCAGGTCTTAAAGATCTCCAGGCCTGGGTATAAGTGTAAGTGGCTTCGGCATCACCACTCTGTCCATGAAACGTCTAGGTCGCCAGAAGGTCCAATTGCTCTAAGGATTTGACATCGGACATCTGAAGCACCGTGAATCGAGGCTTAGCTCCTCTAAGTGAGATGGAGAGGATGGAATTAGGTGAAGACAAGACTCGATGAGGGCGGCACATGTGTCACTGCTACACCACATGTGATTCGATGTACTCAACAGACGGATGCGCGCTTACGGTTACCCAAGCTTACCTGGCCGACTATTTTAGCTACGTCCAGAACGGGCTGACGAGAGCTACCCAAGGTACCTTCGTGGGTAGGCAGATTGTAACATAACCTTATGCAGACGATGGATACCCGAGAGTCAACAATTCCCGATACTTACGGCTGCTTGCTTACCTATGGTCTAACAGCAACCTCGTGGGGGCGGTTTCGCAGCTTTCCCGCATTTCGACGGGCATCGACCCCTGTTGTGGAAGGACGATCCGTACCTGGGTGCTACACGCCACAGAATCGCATGGGCAGAAAGGGTATCTCGTAGCCATTCCAAGTACTCTTTTCAAGTCTCGTTTACTATGCAGCTTAGCAACTACCGAGGTACCGTGGTAGATGTTGGCAATGTCGTCCTGCGGCTCTCGACAACTGCCCTACAGCTATTAACTACTACCTACTTGCAATTGAGGGGTTCACGACGACCATCTCACCTACCCTTTTCTGCTTGGGAATACTAGAAACAGACTCGCCCAGCCAGAAGTATCCTTTTCAGGATAGAGGGCGAAAGGTACTGAAATATTATGTTGGAAGATAGCTGCAACGGTTTTCAAACCCAAGAAAGCTCAGCGATCGCCGAAAACCATTCTGTCGGAACTCGACTAGACAAGGCTTTAATTACTAGTCAGGAACGACTAATAACTCACGTAACTGTCTCAGACTTCTTCGTGAGATCTGCGTGACCTGAAGTAATGAAGGTATATGTATATGTACTCAAAAAACATATGTCCATGTACATGGAGAGAAGTATGGAGAGAAGCGCGAAAAGACGCATCCTTGCCACAGCCACGTTCCCCCTCTTATCCTTCATTTGAGGTACATCCTATTCTAGTCGAGCCCGTCGGCGCCGCGTACATACATACCTACTTACACTCTTGAAACTGAGATATAATACGTCCGTAGCAGATGGGCACTTATTCCGGCGAAAGCCACACGTGCTTATAGAATGCCTTACCTTTGGATATGCACGTTGCTGAATGGAGCACCTGGGGATCTATGTATGGGATCTATGTATGGAATCTATGTACGGTACAAGGGGGAGGGACCTATTGTAGACCAAATGCAGTAAAAATAAGGTATTAATAGTGATCACGTACTAAAGATCAACAACGTTGAGAGTCAAGGAATCGAGCCATGCTCAGCCACCCCGTGCTGCAAGACATCGATGAAGGTCTGTGCCAGACGATGCCGATGCGATAGGTACTATAGTACCAGGTATGTAAGATGGAAGTAATAGTACTTTGTACCTCCGGAGAGGCGACCCGACACGCCGGTATGCAGGTACATCTACTAGCTGCAAGACTATCCTGGAATTGCAAAATGTGATCTCAAATGAGCGCCCCCAATGCGCCAACCCCCTCATCACTCCATCACTCCAACATACACACACACACAACATACATACTGTGCTGTATTCCACACCAAGAACTTTCATTTCTTCAACGTTGTGGGGGGGTGGAGGATAACGTCACGAACGTCACAGCCTTCACAGCCTCATCCAGTGGTGCATCGATGGCCTCATATACTATATCCTCAACAAGTCCCCGGCCAAGGGAGGCGACGGGATGGCAAGGACTGAGATGTCCTCTCCGGAGTGCTCTCATCCCATCCCCGCGCCCGCCGCGACGAACCAAGAACATCAAGGATGTCTTCAAGCCGTATGCAATAGCGCGCCTAGTGTCGGGTCGTGGAGGTCTCCCAACTATCTGGGACGCATACACATCTACGGGCGAGATAAGTTACACAATGATGCCGGATGTTTCTCACTGCCAACTCTCTCGTATCCCACTGGTATGAGACAACCTGTCCCATGAGGACGGTCTCGCAGGGAATGAAAGGGCTCTCGCACGTCTCCACCGCTTCCACTTTCATCAGACCTCATCTGGGCTCTAACCCTCCCACGTCCCCGATTCCCCAAGTTTGCGATCCTCACTAGAAAATCCTTCTTGGCGTTGGTGTTGGATGTTGGTCGTTCGTGAATCTCCTTCATCCGTCTCGAACGGCATTTACAACAAAAAAAAAAAAAATCTTATCGCGCCATCTTCACTTTGACCCCGGCGGCAGGGACCCATGTCGGCGCCCAGCCAGCCTCCCCTGATGAAACCACGGGCTACTATCCTTGCCGCAGAGCACTTCCCACGCTAGAGGCATGCTCCGTACATAGTATGTACCTAGGTACTGTGCCCACAGACCACAGATCACAGACCATAGACCTCCCTACAATGGTCTAGCCAAATCGGTCAGCAAACTTTTTGAAGTCTATTCTAGATTTCTAGTTGTTGTCTAACGTCAGAAGTTCAACGGGGATCTCTCCAGACCCTTCACACATTTCACGTCATCCCCTAGTCCTAGTCCTAGTCTTAGTCTTAGTCCCCTTGTTAAGTCTCTTGCCAACATTAAAATATCTACATACTAGTCCTCTCCACTTCGTAGATCCCCCTCCGTACCTCTTTCGTTTGCGGCTCCTTCAAGGAACTCGCAATCTTTGAGAGATCAAGACTGCATTGCTACCTCACTACCTGCCTTCACATACCGTTGCACCCGCGCCCCACAGCTTTTTGTAGGTAATGCATTATCAGCCTACGGCTCATTCGGCGCAGATTCCCACAACCCCCATCACTGTTCGGAAGGCCCTTGACGTTTAGCCACCTAGCGCGCCTCTTGTTTGCCTCTCGTAGCGGTCCCGAGATCTGAAGCTGTTAGTCGGATATAGTAGCTTTATACCGCTCCCTCGACTAACATATACCTTCCTGTTCGCCGACCATGAGTCGTCGAGCGCAAGGGGTGGAAGACCGATCCCACGGCTGCTGCTTGCTACCTTCCATCACCATGAATATTCGGGTCGACTATACATTATCGTATGAATGTACACTAGAACCATCACCTGTCCACATCGGCTCGCCGTAGGCATCAAAACGCGGGAACGGTGACAGGTGCTCTGCATGCCCGCTCTGTCTGTGCGATGTAGGTACATGACCATTGTACTGCTTCTCGGCAAGGAAGATCTTGTGGGATCTTCCCTTGGTCCCCTGTCGCCACCGCGCAGGGCAAGCATCACAAATCGATACCCCTTGCTCACTACCTGGCCCACATTATTCGCAGGCTTACCTCCCTACCGATTCGGATGCGATCCTCCAAGCAACTTCTCTTGTAGGTACATCTGTACATAGGCACTCATCAATGGTCCTGGACTTGGGCCAGTCCTTCAGGCCATCCCCGCAGACATCGAGGACCACACCCACCCAGCAGTGTTGATCTTCCTATTGGCGTGGGCCTCCCCTAGTCTCATCAACGGTCATGCGTTCATCCGCGAAGTCTACGCTGAGCTAATGTAATGAAGGACCAATTACCAACACCCAGATGTCCCAGCCGAGATGCTATGTTTTCCCTATCCTGTCCTCTCTCCGAGAGCTCTGCTTACCGCTGTAGGTACCTCAGTCCTGCTCGCTAAGGCAAGAGTCTGGACCTGACGTAAATAGGCAGTGTCCATGGCTTGAATGAAGTCTCATTATCCTAGTTGTGTCGGATACCTTCCTCTTCTTTGTTTCGTCTAGACCTGCTCGTTGAGGACATCCAAGCCAGGATTCCTAATTTTTAGACGTTTGAGGCCAAGTAACGCCTGACAGTCTAGCGGCTGTCTCTCCGTGCAGTTACTGGCCTTCGATCGAGGTTCCCGGTTGGGGTCTGCCACGGCAAGGGTCTGTCTGTTGGTTTTTTGGCAGGCCACCATAACACGGCATTAGCCATTCAGCCGAGAAACCCAATGGTCACGGCCCACTCGATATAGACGTTGCTACTTCTGCTATCATCCATGACAGAAAAAGGTGTGTGGCTCAGCAGTTACCATGCTGGGGGTTTTTTTCTTATTATCACACCTGGCCCGTTAAGCGTGCGGCTTCTGTCCTGTCGACGAGCCTTAAAACGTGCATCCAGTCCCTTTTCAATATCTCTACCGTATCCAGCCAGGTACCGTCCCAGGCTGACCCAACCTTCACGAACACCCTCTCTCCTCCAGCCCGTGCAGGCCCTGTCCTTTCCTCGGACCCTCCCTGGACATTTCTCCGTAAGGATGGGCGGTACTATTCGGTATTAATTCCACCTCTTGTCATCCTCAAGAGCAGGGGTTCCCTCGAAGACGCCTTGTTGCGACCACGGATAACCTCCAAAGCCTAAAACATACATAACATAAGGGTCTCCCGGTGTCTAGACGTCTTGAGGCGACCGACCCCACCAGAACATCGTCTAAGGACTCTCGACTTATACACGACTCGTCATAAATTTCAAGAAGGACCGGCTCCAAGGCAACTTCTTTACCTTCTCAGCATATACGTGGTGGCTTCATATCTATGTCTCGCAGCGTTGCCGTCGTCCAATTCAGTTGGTGGCAAACAGGTTCGATAACTGATACAGCTTGCTTTGCTTGATCCCCTTTTCGACGATCTCGATACCTATCCAACAAGTCCTAGCTAGTGGAGAGCGGCTACCCTGCGGGTTTCGAGCACCAATATCTAGTTCCCTCTACGACAATCCTTGAAGGAAACACACTAGCGTATAGCTATCCTAGGAAACCCTTCAACAAGTACTTTCTATATATCCATGGCAACCTTGAACGATTGCCTTCGACGGTATTAGACAAAAGAACCTGAAAGATACAAAACCATCGAGGCTAGCCTAGTGCTAGGTTCCCTGGTAGCGTCCTCTCGCTATTGTGTCAATAGCATAAGATTATCGTTGACCTTAACGTTGAGGAAGCTCTTTTTTGGACTCAGGAATATCATTTTTTTAACTTCGATTTTGGAGAACTGGTTTCCTCTTGGAGCTGACCAGAACGACGTACCTCGACAAGTAGCTCCCGTAGCTTCTAGATATACACCGCATTCGATACCTAACAGGTGCAACATTTCCAATGCTCGTTACCAGGCATCTCGATACCGAGCAAAACCATTGGTCTAGCAAATTTGAGACCACCTTCCACAAGTCTACAAGCCCACGCATGTCGAGCTACGACGGCCATTTGTCGACACAGCCTGATTGGCAGGGGCAGTACTCTTTTCTTCCTCCTGGGGAGAGCAGCATTTTTGCACAACCTTTCGAACAAGTCTCGGGGTCAAGCAGCAACAATGACATTACTTCTCAACAGCGCCCGCAGAGTGCGCATAACAGCGCTCTTGACAATACAACTCAGGCAGCTCAGGGCAGTTTGAACTCGCCAATGAGCCACCATCGTGTGTTGGATCCTCTTGGCTTGCGACAACCGAAGGCCGAATCTCCTGTACATGAACAGTCTGACGTACAAGGCGCGAGCTATGCTATCAAGGCGGAGTCTGCCCATGAAGAATCACTAGCGTCTACGGATCCTCAGGGACTTCCACTCGGGCCGACGGCCATAGGCTCAGCGTCTTCAGTGGGGCAAGGACAAGAAACAACCTCTGGTCCATCGGGGAACGAAGAAACTGTTATAGGTAAAGATGAAGACGACGAGGTGTTGGATGATGATGAAATGGTGGAGGCAGAGGGAGAGGGTACGACACAACCACAAACCGCAGCTGAGCGCACAGCTGCTCGAAGGAAAATGAAGCGCTTCAGGTAGGTTGTGATGATTTAATGGTTGGCGACAACGAGGTTGACAGTAGCAGGCTTACACACCAGCAAACACGATTCCTGATGAGTGAGTTCGCGAAGCAACCACATCCAGATGCTGCGCACCGAGAAAGACTTTCGAGGGAGATCCCGGGGTTGAGTCCTAGACAGGTCCAAGTCTGGTTTCAAAATAGGTAAGACTACCAGAACAAGTAGGGATTGAAAAGAAGCCTAAACGGTTATAGGAGAGCGAAAATCAAGAGACTCACAGCCGATGATCGAGATCGAATGATCAAAATGCGTGCTGTGCCAGACGACTTTGACAATGTGCAAGCATTACATTCTCCCTACGGCGCGGTCCATGGGCTGGGAACTCCAATCTCGCCTCCTGTCGATTTTGGGTCTTCTTCATATACAGATCACATTATGCGACCGCTTATGGTGGACACCATGCGCAGAGGGGAGAACGACGATCACATGTCTCCTACTGGCCTAAGCCCGGCTTTTAGCAATATCGGCTTCACGCCTTCGGGGACAATGGGCAATTCAGATCTTTTGTCGCCGTTGTCACCATCCTCAAACGACCGAGGGTATTATTCAAGCCACTTGACAAGTCCTCTTGGCGCTCATAGGACCTCAAACCCCTTCGCCCGACAAAACAGTCTCGATTCTGGGGTTCAGATGCATTCACAAACCAGGCAGCAGATCCGCCCTTTGCAGCCGCTTCAACTTCGAGAGACAATGTCAAGGTCAAGGCCGGAGAATTTGCAGTCGCCCTTGCGCTCGAGTATGTCATGGAAAGGGGACTCAATCGACTATACAACATATTCAAACGCCGGTAACAGCCCTGGAATTGGTGGGAGGCACCAATCTCTATATCAGCCGGACCAAATGGGCGGCAATCCAAGTAGTTCGATGAACTACGAGTCTGGCTCTTATTCCTGTAAGAGAGATTCTTCCTGCTCCTTGGCATCGGCCACTGACTTCATTTCTAGCTTCAGGTGTACAATCCTCTCCGACTAATATAAATTACTCGAGCCTACAGCAGCCTTCTCAAAATAGATCGCGTCTTCGAGCAGCATCCGCAACCCTTCCGCTCGGTTTAGACTTACGACACCAGTACCGGCCTATGTCTTCCAGTCACAGTCTCCAGTCTCCTAGTCACTCGTCAACGCCGCGAGTTGCTACCACCTCGCCTTACGGATCCTCATCTGCGTATACGACTAGTTTTCCGTCTGCTCCCTTAACGGCACCGATCGATTTCCCGCTTTCCAGGTCTCCAGGAATTGGCAGAAGCTCGGTTCAAGATTATTCAATGCCTCCTCAGATGAGCGCGCCAATTGCACCCCCTCATGATTTTACCCAAGCGCTACACGGCAATATGGGTAGCTCAAGTACCAGAACCCCTATGAGGGATACGTTCGGGGGTGGCCCCTTGAATATTGGCCAGGGACAAGGGTCTAGCGAAAGGGGCGAAGACTATTCACAAGAAGGGCTGAGCGGATCTAGCTCGGGTCTCAAGCGCAAACGGAGCTCGTTCAGCCTTTCGCAAGGTGGCCACACGCCTGGACCAGCGCAGACCTCTCAACCCTACGGACACACGACTTGAAGGGTGCATTTGTTCTCGAAAGACCCGATCGATCGTTGTGAAGTACGGTGACACAGATACTCGAAGACAATGTGGCGCTCCCCTGATTCAATTCGAAAAAAAATAATACCCAGTTATTTAAGGACTCTATTGGACTACCATGTGTTACTATATACCTTTTTGTTCGCTTGTTCTACTGCATTTCTTGGTGCGGATGTGTCACAACGCCACAACAGGTTTCGGGAGTATTGAGCGTTTGGTATGGTGGTTGGTTGGCTATTTGGGCGGAACCAGAATGATTTTGTTTATGACTCGAGAAAAGAACATATACACATACATATCGGAAGAAGGACACGGTTTGGCGTGACTATGGAACAAATCGTCGTGGGATCGAGAGGGCGAGGTTGAGCGAGTATACTCTTAGCGCTTCACCCGCGGACCAGGTGCAATCTGCCGTTGGGCTGTACATAGAACACTGCCTCGATGGAGACAAGCTCTCACGATCAATGGAAGCTCCCGGTTCGCGTTTTTGCGAATCAGGCCGGTGAATCGGTTCGTTCGTCAACAAAAGCCTCGAGAGTCTATTTCGCTTCTCCTCTCTGCCTCTCCCGAGATCCACATGACAGCGCAAAGCAGTCGAGATTACTACATACCTTAGATACCTCCTATATGAAGCTTGGTACCGATCTGCATTCCAAATTCTAACCTTCTCCGCAAGCCCCATAGATCTGTGTTGAGGCTCACGACTAGTAAGGCACGAAGTGTCTACCGAAGCGCATCTTGGCTTAGACTCCTCAACGTAAACAAATGGCAGAGCCACTTACCGAAGATATGCGCCCCAGCTTACTACTGCTACAGTACGCTGGGTTGTCAGTCTAACTGCCTTACAGCGTACATGACGAAGTGGTAGCGGCGTGGAGAAAGAGGGTTTTGCCCCTAAAGTCGGAATGTAACGCCGATAGATGGTAAATCTCGTTTTGGAGAGATCTCGTTCCACTCAGAATTCCCCGAACACGTTTTAGCAATTAACGAAGACGGCCCTCCCTACCCAGGCAGCGTCTCCGATGCGACATTGCAGGACGCCGAACGGCAACTGACTCGACTTCCTCTCTTTTTCTTTACAATTCCTTGTTTGAATCCATTTCCCGGGTGGGCGGGTATTGTACACGTACATGTATGTACGTATGTAGGTAGGTAGATAGAAAATGGGCGGGCATCGAGGTAGGCCAGGGGGTGAGGTAGGGAGGTTTATCTCACCTATCGCGCTAGTTCCCCTATAAAATAAAAGTCCCCTTGCGGAGATCTCTATCAGAAAAAATCTTTTCATTGTGCCAAATAGGCAGGAAAGATAGAAAATAACAGGGACTCATTACATAAGATCCAGGTAAGTAGGTAACAAACAACAACAACCTGGAAAAGTAAGCCACCAAACCAAACCCTTCAGGGGTCCGAATTGATAAGTTCGGAAATTTCAATCCTTATTTTCATTATCTATCACACACTCCCTCTCTCACTGTTATGAGGAACGCGCTATAAAAATAAAATAAAAATCCTTGGGATATCCCTACGGAATAGGTATCATTATGCAAGCATCATAGCGAGACGCCGCGGTGACAACCTGAAAGCCACTGGGTTGCATGGATGCACCTGGGGTACGTTGAAAAGGCCAATAAAGGTTAGGAGAGATCCCAAAGCTGACAACTGCATGATGGGTTGCACAAGACGCAGCCTGCTGCATACGAAAGGGATGGGATTTATGACGGCTGCTGCGTTTGGTGCGACCCTCCACCGCCTACAGGTCTTGACTGTTTATGCAGGACGAGGTCCAAGTTACATACTACGGCGCGGTGAGACCCTGTCGGGAGCTGGATCTTGGTCTTGTGGAAGACAGCACAGGGACCCAGAGAAAAGAGAGAGACTCTGCTGTGCCAGATACCACAACATAACGATTGGCTCAGATCTTCGGGCACGGGAAGGACTTTAGGTTGGCAGCGCCTTACTCTCTCTCGAACCTCGTCAAGAAGGAGGAGGGATATTCCCGTTAGAGGCAAAGCAAGCATCCACCTACACGACGACCTACGCAGTATAGTATGGAAAACGTAAGTTGGATAGAGGTATCTTCTACATACCTAGCCTAGGTAGGTATCTACATGTCATGCTGCACTACAGCTGCCGCCCGTCGTTCGCCGGCAAAGCTGTATCGAAGCTTAGCCTAGGGCAGAGGTTCCGGCCAAGGATTCCCGGTACAACGACCGTGCCCAAGACAGACAGCTGCGCTACGACGCTTAAGATCGCTCCGATATATTTTTTGGCTAGACGGTACGTCTGATGCCCAGCTCCTTCGGGACTAGGCGCCGGACAGCCCAAGCATCGGTAGTGAGTTTTTTTTTTTTTTTTTTTTCTTCTTCTCCTAAATGTATTGTTATAAAAAAGAGTGAGGAGGATGGAGACCTTGCGTCATTCCGCGCAAGACCAAGATCGCGAGTTGCAGATGATCCCCTATTGTCCAGGCAGCCGTCGGGAGGTTTCGGTCTAGCCTCGCGTTGTCGAGCACTACACACGACATACACACGCAGCTAACCTAACATTTTGCTCTCTCGCGTTTGTTTTGCTCACGGACTCCCGTCCATGCTTACACATCTCTGCAGACAAGATGCATACAACATCGGTAACGGCAGCATCTCGCTGCAAGTCAGGTCAGATTTAGTCAACGTGTCTTTGCGTGTTGGAGGTCTCAGCTCTGTCGTGTTTCCTCTAATCTCCTTTCCCGTTCGTTCGTGTCGCTATATCCACGCTCCGGGGAGGGAATAACAACTTACAACGCACACCCCCCCCTTTTTCCCTCAGCCACAGACGCAGGCGCGCGCGTTGTCGATCGGTTCTGGACGATTTGATCTAATCGAAAAGAAGAAAAAGAGATTTGAACTAAGCTGATTACTGTCAATCAGGTTCAGGTTCGCGGACCCGATTGACACAACAGTTTGGTTCGTGTTATGCACCCGGCCGTGGCAGCCGAAGGGCCAGGGCTATAAGATGTGCTGCTATAGCCCCCACTCAAACTTCCCTACACCCCCCCGTCAACCTCCCTCTTTGAATCTTCACTTCCCCTATTGAGATTGTAGAGATTCCAATCCCGTCATAGCCTTACCTTTTTCTGTCCCGAGTAGGTTACTAAGGTAGGTTAGCTAGGTATATATATAACTTCGTATATACCTAAGTAGGTAGGTAAGGTACCAAGTACAATCACGACGTAGTTGTACATACGTTGCTTTCTTTACTGTATGTATATGCTCTCCTCTGGTACGAATGCACGGTGACGGACGTGCAGAAGGGAAATCCAGGAAGGCGATCACTTTAGTCAGGCTCTGTCAAAGTTCTAGGCTCTCGCTCCATCTACGAATCACGATTTACCTGACTCAGCAAGAATCTCATACTTACCGACTTGGCCCTCCTCACCTTTTGCGTTGCCGCTGACTGGCCACATCCGCGGGATGCAACCCCTGGGGTCTTACGTCTGCCTCCACCCCTTAGAGATGCCCCCTTCCCTCTAGCTACATACCTACCTAGATACATGGGGACTTCAGAAGGGGGAAACGGGAAAGGGGATAGAATCCGCGAGATTCGCGAACGGGGACTTCAGCCTTGACGAGCCTACGGAGCCTCGCCCAGCCCACAACGGCGCTCAACGCTCCTAGCCTACTAGTCCCCCCAGGAACCGCCTAGATTCGCTAGCAAGGGGAGATCGCCCGCCATTTAGGCAAAAGGTGTGGAATGACAGCATATGGGCCCCCCTGGGGGCCAGCCAGCCAGCCAGCCAGCCAGCCAGCCTGAGAGCCGAGAATGATAGCTCGGCCTGGCCTGACTGGACCCCGTAACATCTTGCCTACTAACCGGGGCAAAAAATTCCGGCAGAGCAAAAGCTGTGGTGGTAGTAGTGGTGGGGGGGAAGGAGGGCGAAAAAAAAGGGAGAAAAGAAGCGTTACGGTGTAAAAGCATACCTACGTCGTTTCTTCTGGACGAAGCAACAAGGGACGTCGCATAGGGGGGAGTTTAGATGAACCCAGATCCCACGATTGTCGAAAGATGCAAAGTTCCGAGAAATGACCAAGGGTTCGTTCGAACAGAGGAGAGAGAGAGAGAGAGGTCGGGGCCCCGGAACGACGATCTCCAGAAACCGGTTCCTGGAGCCTAGATACAGTTCGGCACTTTTCACCAAGTAGCTAGGGGATACAAGCCCCCTTCACGCCCATGTGAGTATCTATCTGTCTACATACCCAGGTAGCTATCCAGGTGTAAGTGCTGCCTCGAGCGGCTTGCCGGCCGGAAGTCCTACGGGCCCCTGACCCCTGGTTAGGAAGTAGGTAGGTATTCATCGATGCACCTGCCACTGCTTGCTGCAACCTGCTCTAATGGCCTACCGATGAGCGTCACTAGATATCGGTCTGCTGTTATTACAGGCCTACCACTGAAACGAGTGGCGGCGCCAGGGGGCTGCCATGCGAGCAGCGTCCCGCGCCGAGGGGCAAGCCACCTCGGCCACGAGCCCGGTCGCGGGCCTGTCCTCTGACCGGCTAAGGGGGGAGCCGGATTCTACAGTAGCACTCACTCACTCTCTTACGAGTTCGACATCTAGCTGGTCTTTGTCTCTCTCTGTGTGTATATGCGTAGGTACCTATGTCCTTGGATCGAAACTGCGGATTGTAACTCTCCACCGGTATGGGGAAGTTATATTGCAATCTCTTTGTTTATCTCTTGCAGATGGATGACGATAACCGTGCAGCTGCTGGCGTCTGGGGGCTTGCACTTCGCGCCCGGTTCTTTTCACGTAGGTATTTGCCTGGGTACCCGACTCGGCTGTATTGTGCTGGGCTGTCTAATAGCCGCGCCCTGTCCTTGCATTTTTGATTGAGACCTGCTAGCACTCAGCGAGCAGCACGCGATGATGCCATGCGACTCGTACATATTTCGCCGACAGGAAACCCTAGTCTCTCTACAACCCCGTAGGCGAATGCACCGGGGAGCAACTACGCATCGCCTTTCTCGAGGACTGGACCCCTCCAACGCGCCTCGCGTATAGATAGTAACTCGATAAGTCGCCGTACGCAATAAGTTTATGTAGAGGGAATAAACCATACCGCGAAGCCTATGTCTAAGGTACATCATCGAGCATGTTCGACTCTCTCGTAGTCATGCACCAGACTTCCCGTTGTACTACATACAAGGGGTTTAGTTCATCCTCTAAGACACCGAAACCTCAAAGCGGCTCCGAGAAGGAGACACTGGGCGTTTCCGTTCGTCCAGCATACGACCTAGCTAGCATCCATGTGTCTTGGAATCCGGGGGCGGCTGGGAACCTGCAGCGCGGGGGGTTGGCCCATCTATCTATCATCTATCTATCTACCTATCTATCTAGCAGCACGAAGACCCGGGCATGTTTAAAGTGCTTCGCAGAACACCTGCCTACCTAGTTAAAGAAGCTTTCTAGCGTGGGGAAGTGTAGGCATGCGAGACGCAGGATAGACTGCCTACCGAACGCACTGTTACTAACTTCCCGATGGCTTGTAACCCCCGTCCGTTCGAAAGGGGCAAGGAGGCCAAGAGTTACCAGTCACAAGCAAGTAAGCGGCCAGAAACTCGGTGCTTCTACACGAGGGCGAACCAAGGGGGGACGAGGTATTTGCCTGTGAACCCAACGTCGACGCCCCCTTCCAAGCTCCGCTTGGGCTGCCGCGCAGTCTCTCTACACGCGAGCCCCATCTTCCCCATTCCTGCCATCGTCCCTACTGCCTCCGCTAGCCGCCCCAAGTACACCGGCTCATATCGAGATCGAGGGGAAGCCAGCACGGCAGTCGCTGTTTTGTATCGTTTTTACGTACCTACCCAGCGCTAAAGGTTGTTAGGGGCGCAGCGAGCGAGGGACGACGGAATCGAAACGGTAGAATGGGTCTCGATGGTTTGGCCACCGTCCGAGGGAAAAACAGAAAAGGGAAAGGGGATGAGGAGAGCCTGTGACGAAAGAGCAGCGTTTTACCCGCCGTAACGACCGCATTCTTACTGCCTTACTTGCCGTCGCCGAAGCAAGAAAGGAGGGGACAGCAAACGAAATGTAGTCGCCGTCTCGGCTACTTCGAGCAACTTTCCCCTTTACAACAACAAAAGGGGGCTATCGAATAATGACCTCCCTAGTGTTAGACTCGATGCACGCGAGCACATGTCAGCTCCCTAGTGTAGCTATAGTAGAAGCCATACCTCCATCTCGATAAGACACGCGAGAGCAAATTCGCATCTGCGTTGCGTAGCAAATCATCGAAACCTGCGATCTTGACATAGATAGATAGAACGTTCCCCTTAATGAAGCCCAAATTGCGAATTCATATGGAATAGAGGACCTCGCCCACCTATAAAGCGCAGTCCTAACGCGCTCGGGTAAAGCAAGCACATGACCCTACCATAGGTAGAGGTAGGCCCAGCAGATGTACGCATAAACGAACCGGTGAGGAGCGATCGAATCGTTTAAGGATGGGCAATTCGTAGAATAGAGACGAAACACATATTGAATTGAACGAGAGAAAGCGTGTTTGTTCATTCTATCGTCATTATGACTCTCGAATAAACTTATTACCTCTGCGAATGGAAGGGCTGTGCAGAATTCGCTTAACTGGCTCGGTGAGAGTCCTTAGGGGGCGGGCGAGTCGTGGTGTTTTGACTCGCGAGCGCCCGTTCTATTCTTCTGGTTTAAAACATCGCGAGAAGGTCTGATATCTGGTACTACTACAAGGCTCAAGATTTAATATCAAGTATTTCGCCCTCTACATTTACTCTCGCATGTATCTTCGTCGCTATTATCGTTGCCGTTGTCCCAGATTTACCCCTTTCCTTGCCTCTTCCCTAGAGCTCTGGGTTGAAGACGAGTTAGACCTCTTCTCCCCCTTTCAAACCATTCGAAGGAGTACCATGTGAAGTTGCTGGAAGAATTATTATAGATTAATTAGGGAGTACATTTGATCTTCTCCGAGACATACAGGTAAGGAACTATAGGGCCCCTTGACTCTTGGGAAGCTTGACTGACTGTTCCCTCTAGGTACACTCGAGGAACCAAGGTATCCAGCCCATTCAGGGCGAGTTTCACGACGATAAATGAGTCCCACACGAATATTTATATGTTTAGAGAACTTTCACTTCGAAATATCACATCCATACTAGCGTAGAGGTAGCTTTGAGACCTTGGACGGAGCGTCACAGCGGGCGAGCAAAGCCTTAGATCATCAACGCGACCGACATAGCGGCCCACGACACCTCTTGACACCGATGTATACCTGCCTAATGGAAACGAATTAAAGCGGCTAGAGATGAAAGGAGCAAGAATAAGCAAGAGAAAGAATCAAATTCACTTCAGGAATAGAGTCATTCAGGTCTTGACCACTAATAGAAGACAGAGCAAGGGCATTCCAAGTCAACGTAACAGATACCATCTTACCTCTACACCTCCTAATACTGGCTCTGTCATCTGTTTTCGGTGTGTTGATTGTCGAACCCTTCAAATCATTCTATGGTTCTACTATCCGGATCACAGCGACTGTCAATCACAATTAGAGATGGAAGACAGCCAATCCTGGTCCAAACACGAGCATCGTGCTCCGCCACCGATGTGATCATAGAACCTATGGAAACATCTTAGGTTTCTACATCGGAAGTTTCAGTTTCATTTCCTTCCCTCAATTCGTCGCGGGAACTCTGTGCCAGTCTACGTCTTTCTGAGACTACTAGGAGTCTCTTACCACACTCCATCCATTCCACACTTCGCCTATGCCACCCAGGATGACCGTTACCATAGGCTCTTGAACTTCCTAATTGTTCGCTCTAAGCTACCTGGGTAGCTAATAAGAGTCGGCTTCACTTCTTCCGATTGTGGCGCTACTTGGGCGTGAATTCACACTGCCCCTATGACCTTTACGACGTGACCTGACACCAAACCAATTTCCCCGTGTCTCTGCATACTTCGCTAAATTACATGATGTTGCCAACTAGTAGATACAGTTCACGGTGTCAATGAGCCTCCTAGCTCTTACAAGTTCGCATTGATTCGCAACATTACCTAGGTACATACTCACATATCTAGACGTAATATTTTCGATAGGTTGTATCGTAAAAGAACCCTGATATCTAGAGATTTGCGTCAAGCCCAAGCTCAAAGATCAAATAATACTTTCGCAATCTTCTGTGCACTTTTGTATACCCTAAACTCTTCCCTCCATCTAAGTTACAACATTTCCTCCCGATGTAGAAGAGTCCCAGGGGGACGAGAACAACAGCCGACCGCCATCCACCTCAAGACGCCAAGCCTCACAAACCACTACTAGTAGCCCTACTACTTTTACTCCCTCGCGAGGCTCCGGCTAGCCTGGCCTCTCCGACTAACACCTAACCGGCTCATCTCGATCTCGTCACGAGCCGGCGCATCCTCCACCGTCCGGCCGCGCCCCTCCTCGGCCAGAACCTCTTCGCTCTTCCTCGCCCCGTCGCCTTGCGTTCCCGCCGGAATTATGACCCCTATCCTCTCGCCCTCGCTTTCCATCGCGGTAGCAGGGTCCTCTCCACCACCTGCCAAAACACCACCACCACCACCACCACTATTCCGGATCCCCTCCTCGGGCGTGGCATACGAGCCGCCGACGCTCTCCATGGTAAACGGGCTCGCGGTAGGCGCGTCCAAGATGCCCAGCTCCCGCGGCGTGAAGACGCGGGGCAAGACCAGCGCGCGCATAGGAATCAGCGCGAGAATCACGACCGGGAACCCGACGGCGGCCACAGTCTGGGTGATCGCGAACGTAGCGCCGAAGGCGGCGAGCTCGATAGCAACAAAGGCCCAGACGGCAGCACGGCGAGGGACCTGGTTGAGGGGGTGTCCGCCGGGGGTGAGTGCGCGGTCCCTGAGCAAGAACAGGAGCTTGGCGGTGATGCCGTTGGCCTCGAGGGCCTGGTAGCCCATGATAAAGAAAAGGCCGGCGAGCACGGCCTGCGGGATCAGGTGCAGGACGACGAGCAGGGGGCCGGTCATGGTGCCGAGGGTCAGGAGGCCTTGGGCCAGGTTCGACACGCGCTGCTCGACGACGTGCGTCCGCCGCAGCACGTAGTGGCCCTTGGCCTCGCCGTTGGTTTCTTCCGTGTCCGCCTCGACCTTGGTCACGCACAGCGACTCGGTGTGGAACGGCGCCTGCGGGACCAGTCCGTTCGGGAAGGGGAGGCCTAGGATGCCGGCTACGCCTGTGGTCAGGCCGAGCAGGAACAGGTCCCAGTGGAAGCCCGCCGGCTTGCGCAGGGGGAACTCGGTGCCTTGGGCGATGAGGGAGGATACTGCGTTACGTGAGCTTACTTCCCGAGGCTAAGAGGTATTTAAATTCGATTTGAACACGTCCTAACCTAGAGAGGGGCGAAGTGCTGGAATCTGGCTAGACTTACCATTGTGATCGAAGTAGAACAAGATAGTAAGCAAGATAGCAAAGGGGATAGCGACAAACACATCCCCGACAGAAATATTCCAGAAATTAACAAGCCAGCCCCTATCAGCAGTGGGGAAGAAGGCAGCGCTCGTAGGCAGCCTGTCGAGCTCGACGGAGCGCATGCGGCCAAAGTGCACGAAGCCCGTAAAAAACACGACGGTCAGCGGGGTGCCGTAGTCCTTGAGGAAGACGCGGACGGGATGGCGGAACAGCGGGCTCTCGCCCAGCTCGCCGCAGGCGTACGCGATCATGAAGACGAGCAGGGCGACCATAACCGACAAGTAAAAAGGCGAGTCGTCGCCGAAGCGCTCGAGCACCTGCACGCCCTTCTGCAGGTAGATGAAGGCGACGTAGAAGCCGAAGATGTCGCAGGGGAACCGCGTCACGTACCGCAGCCAGTCGCACGAGTTGGTGACGGCTAGGACCCAGTGGAACACCAGGGACCACAGCCCGATCCAGCACATGAAGGCGAGGTAGTTGGTCCCCGTGGGCGTCATGATGTCGTAGACCGTGCTAGATGTTCCGGTTAGGAATTTAACAGCTCGAGGGAGGTGAAGTCGCTGGAGATAGACGTACTAGTTGAACACCGTAATAGGACCTGTAACTCCCACGATGACCAGCGGTTGGCATGCCAGAACAGCAAATACGACGGCGCCGAGGACAGACGCCAGTAATACCTCGTTTACGCCATACTGCATATTCGTCTTGGTGAACATGTCGAGCGAGAAAGCTAGAGCTGGTAATATACTATATGAAATGCATAGTTAGTTTTTATTACCTCTGCGTCATAAGTAAGGGTACGGGTTAAGAGGGTATGCGCAGGTCTAAGGGTTCAGAGGAGACGGTAAAGTAATATAATGCAAGGTAGGTCAACAGATACATATCAACACGAAACAGAAGCCATACTTAGCGAAGTACATATAAATCGTCGAAGGCACGACGCGATAGTCCCAAGCATCGCGCCAGTCGCTCCAGTAGTACGGCCCGCGGCGGCGCACGTCGTTGACCATGCCGCGGAAGAGGTGTATCTTCCACCAGCTATCGCGTTCCACGGCGGGAGTAGCGCCAGCGCCGGAGCGGCTGCGGTGCTCAGCATTGCGCGACGTGAGCAGCGAGTTTGCCCAACGCCGAAGCTTCCCGCTCGGGGACGGGCCGGCCGTGCCTCCTCCAGACTCGGCCGTGCCTCCTCCAGACTCGGCCGTGCCGCCGCGGTTGCTCCCGGAAGAGTGCATCGCTGTCGGGAGCGTCAGAGAGTGGGCGGTTCGCGACATGGCTGTGGGAAGTTGGTGATTGGTTTTGCTCTAGAGCGGTAGAAGCTTATTAGAGCTGAGATGTCATTCGTATAGAGCTATACAATATATAAAATGGCTTAACCAAGGTGTACATGAATATGCAATTATTGGCCAAAGAATGACTCGGTCAAATAATCTGGCTTGTGAAAGAAAGGAGCAGTAGTAGGCAATGGGCTATAATAGAATATAGAATTCGAGTCTGAGCCTAAGTAACATACTACTTGTATCTACAGTCTCGTCGTTCGATGTCCGACTGTGTTTCGATTCGAGATACTCGCTCTGGCGAGGAATAGCTGTTGTGGGGAAATACTGACTTGAGCTAGACCGGCGGTGTATTAAAAATCTACAATTAATCTTGACGTATACAGTACCACACCTAGGGTCTAGTCCTAATCTTGCCGAGCCGCTTCCCCACAACGACCGGGGACTAAAAGGAATGTGAATCGAGGACCGCAACAGGGGTTTTGTGGGGGACATTGGAAGGAGGTGCGTCATCCGAAGCTGTTCTAACACCTGAATTTCCGATCCGGTGTCTTGCGATTATGAGACTTCTATCTAGGATTGTACAATATATGCAGACCGCCGCAGTATGATATGCATTTTCCCCTCCTTCGTTACTAGTAACACTTACATAGGATGAGTTGAGAGCTTTGGGTCATCATGCATCGTCATGATAGCCCTCGACAGCTCCCCGGTTCGGGGATAGACCCCCAAGCTAATTCAGCTGTATATACAAAACAGTTACCTGCTATCCTCGTCTTTGATTTCCCCGAATAATGCAGGGCTTGATGGAGGTTCGGGGGCGTCGGGAAGCTCTGGTGCTGACGGCGCCGGCGGCGGTCCTGGTGGTACTTCATTTGCAGCACCACCGAAGTACTTGGAAAAGTCGTCTGGGTCGCTAAACGGCCGAGGCCCTAATATGCGAATCATGTCGTCTCGAACCAGCATCTCCTTCCTCAATAACTCCTCCGCGATGAGCCCAACCTCCTTCTTCTTCTCTATCAGGAGGTCCTTGCATTTCTTGTATGCTTGCTCTATAATGACCCTCACTTCTGCGTCGATGATTTGACCTGTCCCCTCCGAGAATGGCTTATAGACCCGGCTCTCGTCGTTTCGGTAATGTAGCGGCCCAACCTTGTCCGACATACCCCATTGCATTACCATGGCCGTGGCCATGCGAGTCACCTTATCGAAATCATCACTTGCACCCGTCGTCACAGTGGGGAAGTGAATTTCTTCGGAAACTCGGCCTCCTAGTGTCATGGCCATCCGATCCATTAGCTGTTCGTAGCTCATCAGGTACGCATCTCCTGGAAGATATTGTGCGTATCCTAGACCTTTACCTCGGGGTATGATCGAAACCTTCAGGAGCGGATCGGCATATCTGAAGAACCAACCACAGATGGCGTGTCCAGCTTCGTGGAAGGCTACCGTCCTCTTCTCCACCGGATTGAGGACAAGTGACTTGCGCTCGAGACCACCAATGACACGTTCGATAGCTTGCTCGAAATGCAGTAATATGACTGATGCAGCATTACTTCTCGCGGCTAGTAGCTGTTAGTATGTCGTATTAAATTCATATGTAGATGAAGGAGCATACCTATGAGGGCGGCCTCGTTTACACAGTTCGCAATGTCGGCACCAGAAAAGCCCGGCGTCAGAGACGCAAGTCGCCCGCTGAGATATTCTATCTCCTCGTTGGTCACGATCTTCTTGAGGTACACTTTGAAGATGTCTTGCCGTCCTGACATGGTCGGAGCGTCAATGTTAATATGTCGGTCAAATCGACCAGGCCGCATCAGCGCCTTATCTAGTATGTCGACCCGGTTAGTACCGGCAAGAACAACGATCTGGTCGGTCGTGTTGAAGCCATCCATTTCCGTCAGGATCTGGTTCAATGTAGCCTCTCGTTCATCGTTCCCCCCAAATCGCTGTCCTTCCGCACGGGATCTACCAATGGCATCGATTTCGTCAATGAAGATAATGCACGGCGTATTTTTCCGTGCTGTGGCGAAAAGATCTCTGACTCTGGACGCACCAACACCAACGAACATCTCGACAAATTCCGAACCGCTCACACTGAAGAAGGGCACCCCTGATTCGCCCGCAGTGGCTTTCGCAAGCAGCGTTTTACCAGTTCCCGGGGGTCCAGCGAGGATTGCACCACGCGGAATCTTGGCGCCGAGTCTCTGGAATTTCTCCGGCTTCTTTAGGAAGCTCACGAACTCCATAATCTCCTGCTTGGCTTCGTCCATACCGGCGACGTCCGAGAATTTGACCTTGATGGCCGTCTCATGGCTGAAACGCTTCGCCTTGCTCTTGCCGAAGCCAAAGATGCCGCTAGATCCTCCAGCACCACCGGGGCCTCGTCTTCCGGCCCAAACCAGCAGACCAACGAGCAACGCCGTGGGCCCGAACGCGAGCACCAGGTTCAAGAAGGGGCTTTCGGGGGCATAGCTGACAGGGATCCGGTCGCTGCTGGGAATTCCGAGCTCATTCTGGGCTTCTTCCAGGCGCCTTTCAAAAGCGTCAGCGGAGGCAATGGAGAAATAGTAGTTGAATCCAGGACGCGTCGCGACCGAGTCGGGATACATAGACTGGGTCGCATCTCGGTTGAGCTCGACGCGAACTCGGTGACCTGAAATAACCATCTTCTCGACAAGGCCTTTATCTAGGAAGTTCTTCCTCAGCTCCTGCCATGTGATCTCTCGGCCACTCTCTTCGAATAGGGAGCTGTAAAGCCAATAAGCGACAGCTGAAGCGATGATAGTCGTCAGCCAGTCGTTTCCTTTCATAGGGTTGTTGTTGTTTTCAGGGTTAGGGGGCGTCTTCTTCGAATTGTTCGAGTTGAAACCGCTAAAGCCCTTCTCGCCCTGGTTGGGACTCTGCTGGTCGCCTTTTGGCTGTTCTTGTTCCTGCGGCCTCTCTTTTTTCGCCCGAGGCTGCTTTGAAGAAGAATTGGCACGGGTACTGGGAAAGTTCCGCTCCATAATCTCTTGAGTCTCAAGCTCTGCTAATCTCTTGGACAAGGCATTGATATGTTTGAATGCCCTGCCAGCGTCGGCAAGCCCGGCTGTTCCTTCCTTGTACTTCTTGATCAATTCCAGAAAGTGCTTAGGTACTCCTGTTCTTTTTACATTATCAAGAAACGGTACATCTATACCTAGGGTCGTGGACTTAATGATTTCCTTCAACGATTTGAAGTCCTCGTCACTAATGTAAACCCAGCCCTCGGGTAGCGGCAACTTGCCACCGTTTCCAGTACCGGATTTAGTTGGTGCTTTGCCCTCCGTTGGGCCAGGCGAGCCGGAGCTCTGCACTTGCGGCTTTGATTTGGCATTTTTGGACGGAGGCGCCGCGTCGGAATCGTCGGAGCGCTCAGGCTTCTTGTTGGAATAGTATCGAGGGTGTTGGGCCCAAGCCGACTGCGACGGGCGGAGGAGACGCGACGTCCGTATACTTGCGCGAGCGGAAGCGTTGAGCGAAAGGCTAGTGACCCGGGCGAGACCCGTCGACCGCCGCAATAAGCTTGACATGCCGGGCAAGTCTAGAAGCTTGTGGCCGGGGAATGCGGAAGATTTCGAGGGTCCAGAGGATTAGGGAACGATGCCGAATGCCGTATTATCTCATGAGGACATGGGCGGCAACCACCGATAGACCGAATGGGAAATATGTTGGTTGGATGCGACTACTGTTTCGGTCGAAAGGCTTCGTATGATTGAATTCGGTTGGGAAATATAATTCGCCTTGTGCTGAGTCAAAGGTGGTGGTGATCATTAGAAAGCTTCCGGGCCTAGCCAAAAGCGGGTTAGTGGCCACAGCCCATTGTAGCTAAGCTGCTTACATAGTGGTAGATACACGTGATTGCAGAGGAGATATTTGAGAATCGGCTAGCAGCTTTCCCTTCCCTCTTTTATTCAACATCAATAAAGAAATTATCAGTAGTATGCGTCAAGCGAAGGATCCTTGCTCGTTACAAAGGTAGTAGCCTTGACGAGTAGCCTTGACTACCTCCTAAGTAAGCCTGACACTGCTACACATATAGCTTCTAATCAATTGAATAAAACGGCCTGGGTCAATAATAAGGCTATCAGCCTCTGGTGAACATCGTCGATCTCCCAGATGGTCAATATTCGTACTTGTGGTTGTTGATGTTTGTTTACGTCAGGAGTTCAGGCTTACTTATGGTAAGACTTCATACGAAAGTTGTACCATATAAACTCAGGTAGCGTGTTGTGGTGGTGATTCAATATCTCGATATACCATATTCACGTATAACGGCGCGGCTCAAGCTTCTAATGGTAAGACAAGTTCTCCTGAAGCCATGTACCTACCTAGGTACCCATTATACACTACCTAGGTAATATAATAACCTTTCCCCTCAGTTTCAGTTCATTTGATTCGTTCAGTATTGAGCGCCGACTAGGTTGGTGTGACTCCTTACACGTACGCCGCGGTCAGCGGACACTTTAAGAGCTACGATGAACGTGTTGCTCGAATACGATAGTCCGGCCTATTAGCACCTACAAATTTGGACGACAGTGCAAAAGCTGTTGTAGGTGTTTACCAAGTCCTCAGATAAACCAGCTTTTCCACTCTCCTTTTCTGCACAAGCAATCTTCTACTCTCACATCATTATATCCGAAGGCAGTCCTCAGTAACCATCAGAAGATAGGCAATATACCACTAGAGAAGGTTCATGTCTTCAACATTGCTAGACACCGACATTTCAAACCCCGAGGTCTTGCATATCTGGCAAATCACACACGATCCGAAGAACCACGACCGGAATCCCGAGAACCACCTTAATTTGTACGGAAATGGCCGCTTCACTTTGGCTGTGAACCGGATCATGAAGTTACTGATACTTAAGGTACTAGAGATGCATGACGCTTTTATTTCATCTCCTGTAGTATCGATCTTGACGACAAGGGGCCCAGCACATCTCTTGAGCTCCTTGAAATCGATCTCTCGAAGATGATACCTTCCGGGGGCTTGTACTTCACTGGTGGCCGCGGACTAGTAGGTGCAAGTGGGCAATGAGACGACAGCGGGTTTTCCAGGCTTGATGGGGATATATCACGATCCGAATTCCGCGATGGTCTAGAACCTACCATATTCGACCCCTTCCTCATAACGATGGCCCCTGCTGTTGTTAGGATGCCAGCCCTAAGGCATTTTACGTGCTTCTTTCCCTGGACGGTCATATAGTACTTTACATCTGGATACGATGAAATCAAGTTTTAGAACGACAGTAGTGACTAGGTTACTTCAAACTGGAACCGCGGCTGGATCTTCAACTTCGAATGAGGCCTCATCAACGGTGAATTGGGCAGCACCTCCAGAGAGTAGAAAGCAGAGATCTAATCGTGTTATAAGAGTAATACTTTGACCTCTGACAACTTATTAGCTGACGGTTCGTATTCATTAGACTACAGGACAAGACATCACGGAATCTCTAGAGTATGAGATGTGCTTGGTCTTTCTATGTCCTATACGACTTATTGTCTACGGACTCCTTGGCGCAGTTGAAGAAGTAGGGACTTGGGCCTCATAGCACAACTGGAACGGCCGTTACCATCGATCAGCTAGTCCTCTGTTCGATTCGGTCATAGATAGGAAGCTATTAAAGGTGTAATGTGGGTAATAGCACAAATGCTAGGCAAAAACACACTTATTTAAATTTGACTTGTGAATAACACCCTGAATGATATGTAAAACCTGCCTAAAATAATGATGCTCCAGTCTTAATGGTGATAGGAGGTTCAAAGTTGGCTGGATCTACCCAGGGATTGTGGCTAGTGCCGGTTATTTGTACCTAGAAAGCCCCTCATTATGTGGCTTGTGCATACCCCACGTTCTAGGTGACTCAAGTTCGTCCTGCGCGCGTCTAAATTTATTCAATGTTAAAAAGGCAGAGAGCTTCTACCTAACCTTTGAAGTATTCATGTTGACTTTAGTTTTAATTTTCTTACAATTCCTCCTCCTTCAAGCCTATACGTTTTCTAGACTGACGTATGTCTGATGGTATCTTCTCAACTTCTTTCTTAGTTACCTTCATTTTTGGTGTTTTCGCGGTTTTACTATTCGTGAACCAGGAGTCGCAAAGCTTCGCCATGACGACAGCACCAAATGGGTCTCCTCCAGAGGCCGCATCTCAGCAAGCTGGGAAGTCCGAGAAGCCTCAGGTAGCTCCGAACAAAGAAAAGCCAGCTAAGGCCGAAGCCGCAGACCCTTCGAAACCAGCAAAGCTCTCTGGCGCAGAATTGAAGGCAAAGGCAAAGGCAGAGAAGGCAGCGAGGCGAGCGCAATCTAAAGCATCAAAGGAAGTCGCCAAAGGAGAGGCTGCCATATCATCTATCCCTGGCCAATTAGGTCCATCTGCAGGCGAAGTAAAAGGCGGCAAGGTGAAGGGCAAGCAGGATGGCAGCGCATCAACTGCACCGGGTGCGGCAGGAAGGCCGGTGGTGTCTAAGGGACCTGCCCCTGTTGTTCCGACCGAACCAAAGCTCACGATACCCGAATGCTTCAGTCACCTGTCTATGGCTAAGAGAATACCCATAACTCAAGCGGACAAAGACGTCCACCCCACTGTCTTGGCTTTGGGCCAACAAATGGCTACGTTCACAATCGACGAGAGCATCACACGGCTGAAAGCCACCTTACTGGCCTTTAAAAAGGTACCTGAAGCCGACTACTCTAAGATCACGGTTATATACATGCTGACGGTGAACTAGGTTATCGACTCGTATACCACCCCTCCTGGTAACACTCTCGCTAGACACTTGACACCACACGTCTTAAATCCTCAGATTGACTACCTCACTGCATGCCGGCCCATGTGCTTCTCCATGGGAAATGCAATCCGCTGGCTCAAACTCCAAGTTGGCGAGATCGATCCGGATGTCCCTGAACTGGAGGCAAAGAAGCAACTTTGCACCAGCATAGACACCTTCATACAAGAGCGGATTAGCATGGCCGATCTCGTTATCACCGAGAGAGCTGCGGAGAAGATCGAGGATGGCGACATTGTACTCACTTTTGGGTGGAGTACTATTGTTGAACGCGCTCTCATCCATGCTTATTCAACAATGGGAAAGAAGTTTAGAGTCATCATCTTCGACGATCCATATGAGAGGAAGGGTCAGACGCTAGCAAAGAACCTTACCACAGAAGGAATCAGGGTATCATATTGCGGAGATTTCGGTGGGTTGAGATGGCATCTGCAAGGAGTTACGGGAGTTTTAGTCTCAGCTGAGTCCATGTTTAATAATGGATCCATGTACGCACGGTCGGGAACTTGCGATCTCGCCATCGCCGCGAAAGAGCTGGCTATACCTGTCATTGTTCTCTGTGAGACGATTAACATCACCGAGCGAGTTTCCACGGACTCCCTCACCTACAACGAGATCGACCCCGAACGGAGTTCAAGCGCATCTTTCAGACTGCTATACGACACCACTCCGGATAAGTACCTGTCGATTGTCATCTCGGAACTAGGAACTGTACAGCCTACATCAGTCCCAGATTTACTGCGAAAACTCGAGGAGTCCAATTAGAGAGGGGGCTCCAGAGAATCAAAGTAGTTGGATAATGATATGTATAGACTGAGGTTAAATGCTGTTCCAACCGGCTCGGAAGCATTGATGCAATCTTAAGGCTCTCAATACCCTATCTTAGGTATAAATGAAAGCTCTTTGACCATCTGAAATTCTGCCTACTATATTTGCAAGCATGAAGATGTCGGCTTGCTTCTTCTTGATCGTCGACCTTTTATCCCTTAACCCTCATTATATGTACACTGAGTCGAGTGGACCGTGATGTTCCTCAGGCCGTGGCTCCCGCCTTTTCCGCATCTCTTGCTGCCTTTCTCGCCCTCTTCTCAAGAATAGACTGCTTCCGCTCTTCTAGTATTGCCGACTGTCGCTCGTCGACACCTTGTAGCCAGTATCCGAAACTTGCACCGACTCCGGCGAAGACCGGGTAGGCCCATAGAGATCCCCTATTGAAGAATGGTCGCATTTCGAGGCCAAGCTGCCAGAAGCGGACGGCGACGCCTTCGCAAGTAGGTCAGTCATAGCCCATCATACAGAGGTTTGGTTATTTGCGATCATACCGAAGCCTGTCCAGAAAAGGACTCGATGCACCATTATGAGTGATTGAAGTAGAGTGACGCCTCAATGGGCCTTTCTCGTGGCTGCTCTTCGTGCAGTTCAGGTCCTCGGCTGGGCCTCAGATAGTGGTAGGCTTCGTGGTAGGCAGTTGATTGCAATGGTAGGTGTTGGTGAGGCCTAGACTGTTGAGTTGAAGTTCGTCAATTGTGAATTCGAGCCGCCAATCAAACGCAGCGAGATCTAAGCTCACGCACGGACCAGCTATCTACATAGATACGTCTCTTATCGATAGCGACCTTGTTAGTCCCTTGAATTTCCCAAATGCTGCAGGTGCTAATCTCTCTCCAACATCCATCCATCCTTGAACGTTCTACCTTCCATCAACTCTCTCACCTTCAAATATAACATCGCGCCCACGTCTCTTCTTTCTCTCCAACAATCCGCTTCTAGAACACGGCAATTTGCCATATATACATGATATTTCGCTGTACTCCAACGTTCAAATTTTTATCAACTTGAGTGATCGTTTTCGTGACGGCCAGATGGCCTCCTCGGCCGCGACGATGGCCTCCGCAGAGCAAACGCCCGTACCCGCGACAGGTGCTATGGCTCTGGCACCTCAAAAATTCAAGGCTTCAGACCTACCTTTGACATCAGCTACGCGCTCTGCGATCGAGGGTCTAGCGCATAGTTTCAAGAAAAAGGGCGGCTATGACGCGATTCGCAAGCAAGTCTGGGAGAAATTCGAGCAGAGTGTGAGTGACCGCGATTAGCTCCAGCTATATATAGTTACATGGCCGTGTTTACTGATTGACTTGAGTTGATAGGACTATGAAGCTCAAGTCACCAAATCTATCCTCGAAGTTGCTGAACAAGAACTCGAGCGCAACCCCTCACAGCTTCTTACACTAGACCGCCGAAAGGCTGCCACACTCATCGATGGCGCTCTCGACCGCTCTGGAGTTTACCACAAGGCCAACGAAGTCCTTGACCAGCTCATCGATGTCGAGGCTATCGAGAAGCGCATGCGCGAACTACGCGAGGCTGAAATCGGTATCGAAGCAGCCAAGGAAGAACAAATCCGCGGCTCCAAAACAGATGCCGAATATGCCGCCGAGTCAGCCCGCAGCCTCGAGGAGCGAGAGCGCATTCGACGTGAGCTGAGAGCAAAGGAAGAACAGATTATAGAGGAGAAGCGCAAGATCGAACGCGAGGAAAGAAAGAAACGAGAGCGCGAAAGGGAGCGTGAGCTCGAAAAAGCTGAAGCCAAGCGCAAAGAAGAGCGAGATGCGCGTAGACGCGAGCGCGAGAAGAAGGAAGCAGAGCGCGAACGCGAAAGAGAGAAGGAGAGAGAGGAACGTCGGCGCGCAAGAGAGCGAGATCGAGAGAAAGATCAGAATCGAGATACCCGACGACGGTCCAGGTCTAAATCCAGACACAGATCTCGAGATAGGTCGCCGCATCATGGTCGCGATCGCGACAGAGACCGTGACAGGGATCGCGATCGGGATCGCGGCCGTCGTCACGATAGTAGAGAACGTCGACATCGCGAACGATCCCCTAGGGACAGAAGAGACCGCGGCAGGCCTGAAGAACTCAAGAAACAACTCACTAAAGAAGATCACGAGAGACTTGAACGTGAAGCACTTGAGGACTTGTTACGAGAGAGTAAAAGGGGTGCCGCCAAACAACCTGAGCTTGAAATCGATGAGGCACTGGTGCCCCCACCCCGAAGAGCTAAGCCCGCTTCCGCCATACAACCTATACGTCGTGATTCCATCAAGAACTCAGATTCCAAGAAGACCCCAGAACTCGTAAAGTCTGAACCTAAGGACTCGACGAAAGATGTTAAAGACACAAAGGATGCCAAGGATGCGAAGCCATCTGCTAAGGATAAGGAATCCAAGGAACCCGAGACTCTTGAGCCTAGAGAGATCAGGGAGAGCAAGGATTCTAAGGACACCAAAAACAGAGAGGAGCGAAAAGAGGAGCGAAGAGCCAGCCCAGCTCCTTCCCGCCACCATCGTGATCGATCTCGTGGTACTGAAGATGGCCGGAAACATCGCGATCGTGACCGTGACCGTGTTCGAGAACGCAGTCGCTCCCATGGCAGATCGGACAGAAAGGATCGGAGCAAGTCAAAACATCGATCAGATCGTCGAGAACGTAGTCGCTCTAGAGATCGCGACCGAATTACGGAGAGAGATAGGGACTTCTATAGGCCTAGTCAGCGGGACAGAAGTCGCTCTCGTCTACGATCCCATCGCGACAGACATGAAAGAAGTCGTTCGGGAGACAGGTATAAACCTGACCACAGAGAGAGGAGCCGTTCCAGGCGTAGAGAGGATCGAGACAAGCGCGCCAGGAGTCGTTCACCAGCCCGCACCGACCGACGAGACAATCACCGGGAGAGGTCTCGCTCGCCTCGGCCCCGCACCGAAAGAGTTCGGTCGCGTCTATCTCGAAGCAGGTCACATTCCCGACCAGCTACTTCCAGCAAGCCCGAAGTCACGGATGCCGAAGCCTGGAAGCAGGGAGAAATCAAGAAACGCGAACAAGAGGCTAAAGCTTATTTAGCCGCGCAGCGTGAAGCTCGTGCGAAAGGGCTACCCATTCCGGGAGTCGACGATAAGCGAAGTACCGGGGAGCGCTCACCTGAGGTCAAGAGGTCACGAGTCCCTGAAGAAATTGACCGGTACAGGCCTAGTGATCGCGAAAGGGAGCGAGGTGACAAGTATCCAGAGCGAGATACGGAGAGGGATCGGGACGACCGTCGAGACAGGGACAGAAACAAAGATAAGGATAGAGATCGAGACAGAGATGATCGACGGGACCGTCGACGCAGCCGTAGTAGGAGCCCTAGTCGTCGTCGGGATCGTGATCGAAGCCGCGACAGAGTCAGAAGCCGTGAGCGCGAACGCCCCCGCTCCCGAGATCGATACCGAGGGGAAGGAACCCGAGATAGAGATCGCGACCGTGACCAGGACCGAGACCGTGACCGTGACCGCTATCGTGAAAGGGACCGGGAGAGAGAGAGAGACCGAGATCGTGAGAAGGATCGTGAGAAGGATCGGGATCGGCGAAACCATCGTGATAGAAGCACCGAGTCACGCCGAGATCGAAGGAATCGAAGCATTGAATCTAGAAGAGACCGAAGAATCCGAAGTCGCAGTCGCAGGCGAAGCCGAACTCCCCGTTAGTCCCAGGGTCAGCCATCACCCCTCCGTCCAGTATTGTTACGGAACATATATCCCAGGCAATTCCCCAACAGGGTTTTTAAGTAGGACCGGAGTGCGACTGTTTGTAAGAGTAATGTATAGATATTGCGCCTCAGATTAGCAGGCATAGCTCATTTCGCACAACACACGATGAGTTTGGTTTGGAAGGTTTCTTTTTGAGACCAAATAGTTACTTGGTCGTCATGAACTAGCTGGTATGAGATATCCCCTAAAACTTGCGAGGCGTCGGAAGGTTCTCAGATGAATTCAAGGGTAGCTAATATCTGGAAGAGACCGGTTCATGGTATATTCTAAAAGGAGAGCTTCAGAATAGAAAATACAAATGAACAAAATTTGGCCTCTGTTTGTATTTCTTGCGTGTCTGGTGACCTGAGAGTCATTTCACAAGCGTAGGTTCCCTACCCACGTGCGAGCTATAACGTGCTCTTCCATAACTTAATCACGATACCACATGGTAGTGATATTTAAGTACTACGTACATAGAGGCTCAGTGCCGGCCTATGTATGTAAAGAGTACTGTACTAAAGTGCAAGGTATCTCAAGACCGGAGCGGCGCTTAAAGGCATTATCTCGAGACGAATGCGCTTGCTGAAACAAGCCCTAGCAGATGCGCGCCTATGCTTATGCTGATGTTGTAGTACCGTGAGATGAGCTTTTTATAGAATGGCATTTTATGCAATATTCGAGATATTGATAGTTTGTTATTCGGAAACGATATATTTGAACGAACACACCAAATATTATTTAAAGTGCAGAGTACTACGCCACGAATCATCCAGTACATATCCTGTTACCATATGTACAGTAGTAGAAAGTAATAGTAAGGTCAATTATTGACAAGACTTAAAACCAGGTGACGATGATACAAGGGATAACAATCCAGGGGGTTCCGTGTGGTGGGATCTTCAACAAAGGTATCAGCGGCGTCATTAGCTTCTAGATTGGCAAGGTTGAGGTGTGAAAATGGCATTGTTGGGTCAATGGAAACAACTTGAAGTTTCCCGCCACCCGGACACTTGGGCTGTTAATAGAATGTGTTCCGTAGAGAAAACAATTGCGTCAGGTTGACCTGTGACATAATCCTTATCAAGAAGTGGGAAGCGCATGGGTTAATTGATAGCTCCCACGAATCCGGACACACTAAGTCGTTACGTACCACACCCGTGACACCCACGTCCTTTTGGGGCAAGGTACAGGCTTTAAGGCGGTGGATTGTGGATTGCGGCTTGCGGCGTTGCGGTTACCTACACATGTACATAGCTAGATTGCAATTACCTTAACGCATCGGGAAGTACTTGGATACCTACCACATACAGAGCTGAAATCATTTGATTCATGTTCCTACCTACCTCTCTTCTCGACCATTCTTCTTCCTCCCCCATTTCTCTCCATCTTGTGATACGCGGCACCTGCAAGGCAGGCTTTCATTTCTCCTCATTCCATTAGTTGTTTTCTTCAATCCGTCTGTCGAATATTGTGAATATTGGCTCAGTGCGCTTCAAAGTGCCTTCACCGACTGCCTTGTCTACTATCTTGCGACCAGTGCGTGCGCGGTGCTTCCGGGATATTCAATAGTAGCGGTACGACGACACACGACACTTGACTTGACACCCGACACACCCCCCATCCCACACGACCAACCGACCAAGAAGATTCGAGAGCCAAGGACCAATATCCCTCTCCAATCGACCTCAACCCACCACTCCATATATCTCCGCCCTTTTCTTTTGCGATCGAGAATCCCCTTTTCCGAAGTCTGTGTCTCGCCTATCCAACGATTTCAATCCTTCTTTCGGTTTCCTTTTTAGCGACTGCATCGGGGTACTTTATCCTCGACAAACCCACATCCGAATGCTTGAGATTCACAGGTGACGGAGACGTCCCCCGGTCCTAGATATATATCCCCACCCATTCGCAACGCCACATCAACCAATAACGACGCCCAACATGGCAAGCCTCGACGGCATCGTGATCGGGATTCTATCCTCCTTTGGTTCCGCCGTCCTGATAGCTTTGATTTTCCTCGTCATCTATTTCTTCAGATACACGACATCCGGTCGCATCTTCCTTGATCGAATCGGTCGACCTGGTGAATATGACGACGAGCAAGCATTTGCCCGGGAGGAGGCGGAAGCGCTGGAATCGATGGATGATATGCAAAGGACAGAATACCTAAGAGCAAAAGGTAAACCTCTTTATTGGGATTTGCGTTAGCAGCGAAGACGACCTTCTAACACACTTGTAGCATTTATCCAAGCAAATCCACCCGAGTCGGTCCAGACGGACATTTCTTTATCCCAATACTTGGCTATACAAGAGAAGGGAGTTTCTGCGTGGGAGTTTGAACCCGAGCTAGAAATCGCCAACTGCTTTGTTGAAGGAAGAACAGAGATCGAGTTCTTCGATTCCGAATGCACCGTCATGAGCAATCTACCCGTACCGAAACAGAACGAAGTTTACTACTGGGAAGCCAAGATCTACGATAAGCCCGAAACCACGTTACTGAGCATCGGGATGACCACAAAGCCTTATCCGCTGTTTAGGCTTCCAGGTATGCAGGTCCATTTGAGTTAATTCATGCACATCGTTACTAACCTCTGTCGCTTTAGGATACCACAAATATTCCATCGCCTACACATCTATTGGCGCTCGACGATATAACCAGCCCTTCAACCCAACGTCGTATGGACCTCAGTACGTCCAGGGTGACGTTATCGGGGTCGGTTATCGCCCTCGAACAGGGACCATTTTCTTCACTCGTAACGGCAAGCGCCTAGACGACGTGGTTCACGGCTTGAAGTCGCAAAACTTCTTCCCGTCCGTTGGCGCGAACGGACCGTGTACTGTCCATGTCAACTTTGGTCAGGCTGGTTTCGTATTCATCGAGGCGAACGTGAAGAAATGGGGATTAGCTCCGATAACTGGCAGTCTGGCACCGCCGCCACCGTACGGAAGCGAACAAGGAAGCATCCTACTTGAGACGGGTCGCCGAAAAGATGAGTATTCTGGGTCGCCGTCTAGGAACCATGGATATACCCAGTCGGTCCAGAGGTTCACCAGTAACGGCCCAGTTTTAGATCCAGGGCACGGGCGGACGAGAAGCGGTAATTTCAGAGTGCTTCCGCCCACGAGTCCAGGACCGCAAAGGAGTCCTACTGATATTTCCCTTGCGCAGCTGGTTCCCTCAGACGAAATAGGCGAAGCAAGTAACAGTGGCAACCTTACCGGTCCTCCAGGAGACCACGTTGTCGACGTTGTCGGATTAGGTCTCCATGAAGCATCACATCCTCCGCCCGAGTATACCAGTCCAGAGCACTCAGATGAAGAAAGTTCTGGCTCCGATAGCGACGAAGTCCCGCTAATCAGGACGGGACGCAGTCGCGGAGCATCTGCAGCTACCATACGACCGACGAACCCCCCGATTCCTAGTTACAGTGACGCTGTCCGGCAAGGCGCTGGTAGGGACAGGAGCCGTAGCGACAGTGCCATGCCAAGATGGAATGGCAACTAAATCTGCTATTCACAGTAACCATAGGCCAAGGACAACCGTGTCGCGTGTGCTACCACCTTCTATATGTAGCTCGCGGGCAGCAAAAAACATGATTTTTAGCCAACCAACATGGGACGGGGAGTTTACGGTCAGGGAAAGGGGGAACAGAACTTTTGTGCTTTTAGCCGCGACTCGCAACTTATATTTCCTGGGCTACGACAGTCGTTGGCATTGGGTTCCGGTGACACACTACTTCTTTACATGATACCTCGAGAGAACGTCATTATCATCGCATTATGTTAGCGACGGAAGGAAACTAGGGGGTGGCTTACTAGGTTTTTGATTTTCGCGACATCGGATAAGACAAAAGAAAGAGAGAAGAGAAGTACCAGGGCTGGACTGACTGACTACTCCCAGGCGGGAGAGGAGGCGGAGATACCTGACATGTCACATACATACAATGCGTCACGGCCGATATACACATTCACTTGCAATTTCCTGGTGACACTCCGTGGTCCTTGTTCCTGCTAATTATATCGTCTAGAATGGTATAAGAGACCTTGCAAGTAAAGATACGTGCGCCGTGTGACTTGGTTGAGATGAAAAACAAGCTTAGTGGCGCGAGAATACTTAAGACCATCTTATAAAGGCCCGTCCATGTCTCTGCTAGAGCTTTGAAGCCCATGTAACATATCAACCCGAGCCACTGAGTCTTAAGAATATTTACGATGTGTACGAATGTCTAAGCATCCCGAGTTTATTTTCCCGTAGATCAGTGGATGTGGTATCGTATTACCGACAGTGAGACATGTTCATCACTAGGTACCCATAGCATAACGATTAGTGTATAAAATAGACTCCCATTCTTATATAACTAAGCCATAGGATTCAGTTGAGAACAGGTTCTTGGAATATTCCAATATTTTATTACTATTCCTACGTCTGCGTATTTGCTAGACTCTAGACAGATTACGGGCCGGTCGTTCTCTTATTTCGTCTTAACTAGTACGTAGAGCTAGCCGCATGTTGCCAATTGAAAGACTGTTATAAACCCGTTTACTCGCCCAGGCTATAAAGAAATGGTATCCGAACGCGTCTTCCAAGGGATTAATGGTCCGATCGATCTCGAGGGATTGATGGTACAATCAGTGATGATCTTCGATAATTAAGCAAATGAATCGGGATCAGGATTTAGTGGTGTGGTATAATGTGGTAGGTTCAGAAGAAATAACGCAAGCTGATAAGACCTTTCAGGTAGCAGTGGAAGTTGTAATAATCATGGTCTATCTGAGGTATCGAAGCTAGCTCCCGAGAGATAGTCGTCCCCTCGGGTAACCCGTATCAAGGTATATATATAAGGTAACGTACGTTTATATCACAATGTTTACAAAAGGGTACTAAAATAGCAGTCTTGTATTTTAATAACGCTACTACCAGATAGTCATGTTATTCAAGCGGTTATCTGATAAGGGGTAGTTAAGCTTATGGATATCCTCTAATAGAAGCGATATCACACGTAAATGAATACCTATGTGGTATATAAGCCTCTAAAGCTGAAGGCTTTAGGATTTAGAAATGGCATCTTTTATACCATGTAAACCGCTATACTATTTAACCGTCTAAAAGACAACTATCACTATACCCTATGAATATAAAGGCTTCAGTCCTTATGAACTGCCATGATTGTAAGACATTCCCTCTTTAAGATTATAATTTAAGCTTACTATATGAGATAATAAGGAAGCCTACTAAGTACCTCAGCATACTTACTATCTTGGCTACAGGGAAATAACTGGCTTATATAACGATTAATATACGATCACGAATACTAAAGCTTTACCTTTCGGTATACCCGCCGAACCCGTTTAAGCCGTAAGAATAATCTTAATCAAATAGGTGTGTATTTAAAACTCCTCTTCGCCCTTCTCTGTAAGGGCTGAATTAGTGAATGAAGTTGATTCTTCTAAGATCTAAAGCTAGCGGAGTAAGTTACAGCTATAGGCGTAGTAACGCACAAACCACGTCTATGGGGCTGTGCCCTAGATAAGCTAGACGAGCCTGACAGGTGCCCCCCCCCCCCCCGGGGGGCCCGGGAAGAAAAGAGCCCCGGAAAAAAAAACACCCCCCCCCCCCGGGCCCCCCCAAAAAAATACAAACAAAATTTGGGTTTGTTT
>MU399574.1:448455-481914 GCA_022578875.1 Hypoxylon crocopeplum
CCACTTTTTGGTTCCCTCCACATTTCACAATCCCCCGGGGGTTGGGGGGTTGCCAACCCCCCCGGGGGACCCCCCCCTTGGGTGGTTAATTACCCCCCCCCCCCCCCCCCCCCTTTAGAAACATGGCAAAGGTCCTCGTCTGCTCGAACCTAACTATGGGTGCTTCCTCTTGATATTCTGACTTCCAGAACCTTCTCCTATCTGCGATCCTCTCTTCCTCGACTGTCCTGTTGTAGGTACGATTACATATACGATGATACATCCTTTGATGCCTTCACACTCGATCTTCTTGACCCAAGGCAAGTTCCCGTGCTCGTTCAGAAAGGCGACGACTTGGTAATAGTTTTGATTTTCATAGTTATCCAATGGATCCATCTGAACCTTAGTCACCATCAGTCTCCTTCCCGAATCCACCGCTGCTTGAAGTAGTCCAGAATAGCTTCCCAGTTTTTCTGCTCATCACGCCGCTTATCATCAAAACAAGGCCCGATGGCCGCCCCATCCTCTTTGATCGCTAAATTCAAATCCTTCTATGATTCGGCAGCAACCATCGAGCTCGCGCTTGTTTAGCGGATGGTAGAGTTTGCGAATGCTTAAGATGGAATGAAGCTACCAAATGTCGAGATTGAGTTGGAAGGAACTACCTGTGTCGGTGATAATCATCTATCTGCCAGGCTCTGCTCTGTGCTCGGCTGATAGTGTTGTCCCTCGCGATACAGCGTGTGGTAGTTCTCTCAAAGCTACCAGGTGTTGTGTCTGTCAATCCGTCACTTCTAAGTCCTCGCCTACCCGGTCTTTGACTTTTGGCTTCGGAGTCATTGATAAGCTTATACCGGATATATGGACCGAGCCCAACGGTTCCGACATCGAAGTCGTAGTATGAGAAGACCGATAGACACCATCGAGAACTCTGCGAGTACGTGTTTCTCCTTATGTGATAGTGTATGGACATTATAGGCATCGCGTTACGTTGATACCAGGCCTGCGTATGCTTAGAGGTAGGTAATATGGGTGATGTTGATGTTCATTTAACCTTTTGGCTGCGGATGATATGCCAGTTTAGGAAGAGGAATGAGGAAGGGGATTACAAAAGAGGTAGTAATGAAGCAATAGTGAGTAACGTTTCTACTACTAGACCCTAGTCGTGGTGTTATCGGCTCTAGCTCAAGGTTGTATAGAAGCTATTGCTTGTGAATTTCGTTGGTAAAGTGAAGGATTAATGCATCGAGGGGACGAAATTGAAATCAGGTGGAGTTTTGTGTGTGTAATAATAGAACTGTAATAATCAGGGTAATAAGTACGTCCTAACCCCATAAACTAATCAGCTTCATAGCTGTGGAAGGAAACACGCTCAGATGAAATGGAACGAGATGTGCCTGCCTATTAGCACACCTAACTTTATGATTCGATTCGTATATATCGGGTAGGGGTATCCATGCGTATAATTATTTGCCCGTTATTATATCCCACAAGCTCTTGGATGACATGTAACTCCACACTTGCGTCTCATTATATAATACATACGCGTGTAAATACTCTGAAGTAAACATCAGTTGTTCTAAACATTCGAGTTGTCATTTACCTGGTAGGTAATTAGGTACACACCAAAAGCTATTGCAAAGTAGGTATAGTGTGATATTCCTTACGTGAACCGTATGCGAGCAGCCCCTGAATTTACTTCCTCGCGAAAAATTGGTTCCATTTACTCTGTAACTCATGGAGGTGCACAGTGCCGATTTTACTGCCGCCATAACTAGAACTTCGATGGCATGTCTAATTCCTCTATGTCATTAAGTTAATTACCTTATCAATGTCATCATGTTTGCTTAGTCCTATAGTAAGTACCCCAGGTAGGTATCTTTAGACCAGCGACGCCGCCAACACATATCTCGTTCGGCTGAAGAGAGTTTATGCTCAGGGGAACAGAAGGCTTTTATTCGAATACTCAAACCGAGCAAGCCGTTGTGTTAGTCATTTGCAGACGAGGAACTTCTGATTGAAGCAACATCAAGCTTGTTTCTTGTCTTTAGCAAAGTGAGAAATCTCCTCACTGGATTGTCATACTCGGAATAGAGGTATGCAATAAATGAACCACAGTGAATACCTTACCTTCTATGGTGAGTCACTCACTTTGCGAGGGAATAGGGAAGGGTTTTCTATATTTCCTCCCTTTATAATTAGTTATGATCATGGTTTATGATATGAGAAGGAGTTTGTTGATAGGTATGATTGAAGTATACTTAGAATCATAACTACCTAGATTATTTCTAACACGTCCCGTACAGCCTTGATGCTTGATATACTAATATATAGGTAATTTTAACAGCTTTTTAGCGGTACTGAAAAGGTGACTCTGCAAGGCCTCCCTAGGGCAATTATCCCCTCTACGACCAATCATAGCGTTGTAGCTTAACAATCAAAAGAATCTAAATACCTAGGTAGAGGAGTCACAAAGTTGATTTGATAGTTTTAAGATCCGGGATGAACCGGATAGTTTCGCCCAACTGCCTGGTGTGAAAACACCGGAGTGGACGTAGGGAGTTGAAGAAGCGTCTTGCATGGCACTGGGGATATCACTTACCCAATCCTATAGTTGCTCGCCATATTCCATCGTTCGACGAACCCAGTGGCCGAAAAGGGGTGTTGGATGGCTAGTACTCAAGCCCACTCACCCTCTCCAACTAATCTAGCTCTCTACAGTCACAAGTGAGAGGCGCCGAGAACTTGCAGCTGGATACGGAGAATGCCTGCGGAGTACCAGTGCTTCGTTAGATGTGACCCCTTCAACAGCGACCAGCATACGTGGTTCTTAGCAACACACTGAGTGGCTGGTGAGTCCAAGCATCTGCGGTGGACTGGAGCAATGTGCTGCAAGCATCATTCTTTCGACGTTAGCCCACTAATTTCTGGCTGAGACTTCTGCAATCGTACGTACAGTTGGCCTGACACCCTTCTCGTGTCCCCGACGCTCTGCCTACGATTTGCGCGACAGGGAGCAGTATATGTCGACGAGTAGGTGATGCATGCTGCTCACCCTGCTAGGGTTCTAGAGAATACGCAATGCCTGCCACTGAAATAGAAGTGATTGCGCCCAAAAGCTTCTCAACTTGGGTTATCTCGTAACGCCTATTCGTGTCCTCATGCCCATGCACGAAATACTGGCGAATGAATCGATACTGGCTCAACAGTCCCTAGACGACAGCGTGTCGGTGCCGAGTTGATTCGTGGCTAGTAAGGGAGAGCACCACGACGACAAGAATAGTGTCGCCGAGCGCCCCATCTTTCCTAAAGCGGTAGTACCGGTGTAAATCACGGTGAAGCGTCCAAGCTTCTTGCGATGCGACGCGTGATAGTAGGCGAAGTTCTAGGTAACGTTGGATTAGGGTGCGTGATCGTCGGAAGCGCTCCCTGTTATACTGCACCTGTTAATGGTGGAGGGTGAAGGGGAGGGAGGACCCAATGCGGCCGTGCAGACAAGACGTGCAGATGGGGGCGCCGCCCCCAAAGTCCAGCACTTGCAGTTGTGGATGGGATGGATGGGATGGCAGATCCTCCCTCTGGCTGACGAGATCCCCATCCCATCCCATCCCTAGTAGCGGATCTCCCAGCGCCAAGAAACAGGCTACCCGGAGAAGTGACGTCTCGCGCGCTCACACGTAAGCGGCTATCAAGGGATAGAATACCCTTAGATAGATACCCGAAAACCCCCATTCCCACAAACAAACCTATCCCGCGCGCCATCAGCACCGTTTCCCGTTAGGTAGAACGAGTGATTCGGGACTTCGTCGGCGTGGCTTTGGTCAATGCAGGCACAATCGGCGTCTGTATCCCGTGTCTGGTCGCCCAATGGGAAGCCGTAGCGCGACTACGCGGTTACTGCGTATTAAGGGAGGATACGTAAGACGGGAAGGCTTAGACGTCGCAATTCCTAGTAAGCATTCGTCACATTAGGCACCCGTCACATCTCTCTCGCTGGTCAAAGGGAGGGTGACAAGCGAACCACTGCTTGCCGAGCCGAAACTGCGGCTATCGATGTTTTTGTTTGTTGGTAGCGTTGGATTCGCGAATTGATAATGTCAGGGACTGCAGGGACTTCTAACGACCGATTCTCGCTTGGCGGTTAGGTTCCGCCATCTCGCATATCGTAAGGCTGAGCAATGAACATACATAGTACATACCCACACCAAATGACGTGCCTTGCTGACCGAGGTGAGCTTACATCGTGGGATTTATTCTGGAATATACTTCTTACATACCTAAGTCTATAGAAGCATGGGACCTTGTCCTTTACCTGGCTGACGGATTCGCAACAATGCACTGTCACGGATAATCTTGCGCTAGGCGCTTATACTGTAATCTGCTTCACATAACATTATATTGTCCCATGAGAAATCCATACTGTGCAGGTATTTGCCATGATATGGAACTTCTGGAGTGGGACGGTAGTGATCACTCTGACCTTTACCCCATGATGGCTCAACTCAACCGATAGCCGCCGTGAGATCTGTAGGAGTACCGAGACTCAAAATGGAAGCCCCGGGACCTTGGTGGATACAAGCATAGTAGACCTGGCCAATATTGTGTTTCCGTTAATGGGCTAACGACCTTGTTTCCTAGAACGGTATCTTCGTTAAAGCGCGCCTTCTATGGCATAAGATCGACTTGTGTCAATGACAACTCCTTGTTTGGGAATTAGCGTTATTAGCTGGCTTCTTCATCACGCCGGAGTTTTCGGACTATATGGAATTAGCACTGGTAGTAAAGGGATAATTCTATGATAGACCAACCCTCTAGTCAGAGATGAGTCGAAGTCAGAGTCTATTTTGCGCTCGTTCGGCATATTCATAAGAGAATAGATGTCAGGGCCGGTGGTTAGGGCAAGTAACGGGCTTAGAGTATTACTCCAGAGTACCCTAGTAAGCCAAGTGGTCTAAGATTGGAAGCGTCCTGGGTATTAACTCATGACAGGAGCCATCGTGGTAATTAAGGTATAGATCTACTCAACTCCTATAGTCGTCATCGTAGCATCGAGGTCAGCACGATGAAGCAAGGAACATAGCCTTCTTCTCCTAAACACAGTTACAGAGGACTGGATGGATCCAGTTGGGTCGCCTCTCAGCTTACCCGTCTGCTTGTAGAGCACTTGAACGGAATATTCAGTCCTCGAAGGTATAGTTTAGGGAAGCATGGGCCTGTTACAAGCCATTCACTTGGAGTCATGGCTGACAAGTGTCAATGAGCTCCCTTGATATGCGAGGTATAGTTATTGCTGTAATACGTCTTTGGTCTGACAGGCTACGCATAGCCTTCAAGAAGTCTACGGTAAACTAGAGTAAAACTCTACTTCACACGTGCCTTCATGTCTCCGAGGAGAGACGGCAATGCTGTCTTGGCGCTGCCTACTCGCCTTCATGTTTATTGTCCTAAGGACATATGTTTGGCCGCTATAGTGTCTTACTCCTGATCGGAGCGGCAATGGGATTCGGAATCTTCTGTAGTGGAAAGCACTCCAAGGGACCCCATCGCCATCGGACTAAGCAAAGGATGTCTCCTGAACCACCTCCTCTCCTACCCCTAAAGGTAGACCGCCATGCTCGGGATTTGCATGAGGCGGTGAGGAGTAGCACAAAGTTACCGTCGTGACACTTCTGTCGTCTCACAAGAGAGCATCTGACCTCAGCGCGCTGCATGAACGCGGCGCGCGTCGAAAGAACTACCGATAGTATGACCTAGCGCGGAATCTCGATAGAGCGCGTCGCTCTTTGCGATGTCAGGTGTTTAACGTGAATTTCCCAAACCCCAAAAGAGATCTTCCGAAGATAGCGCCGAGTATTTCCGCGTGAAAGGAAACTCGTTGCGTACTAGGGATGATCGCAAGTATGCAACGCTCAGGGAGGCATCTTGGCGTCGCGTGAACGGCCTCGACACATGGGCGAGCCACGAATGGGTAGGATTGCCTCGACGCCTCCTCGCCAGCTTGCCCCTGTGAGGCGGTGCGTTGTCGTTCCACAGCCAATATAAACTCTTCTGCATGAAAGCGAAAACCGCGAGAAATTTAAGGAGGGCCAGCTGTGATCGAGAAGGCAATGCTCAGAAGCATCCAGCCGTAACTAGATCGGCCGCCGGGTACCGCGAGATGCTGGGCGACCATACTAACTGGTCTTTTCCTTGTTTTCCCTCTTGGCTAAGCGGGCTAGCCACTGACTAGGAGATAGATTCCGCTGAGAATTCCATCAGCTTGCACAGCATATTAGAAGCGTTGTGGCATCTTGCTAGTCGTCAAATTACCTATGTATAACCAAGGACATGTCAGGCACCCTTTCTGTTCCGTTCCCCTGGATCAGACAGTAGGTGGAGCACTGTAACCGGACAGGCAGAGTATGTATACGGTGAAACGGATGAGATCAGGCGTTAGAAACAAGATTAACTGCCGAGGCGATGGAGGAGATCTCCGCGTATGGGGACTGTTGTCCGAAATATATCAACCGAAAAGGACTACTGGGCAAATATCGGCTCACTACATGACACTGATGAAATAGCAAGTGTAGCAAAATCCATTAGAACTTGGGGCCCTATAGGGCACTAATATGTCAATGTAATAGGGTCTAACTGCCCTGTGCCGGCTCCCGAAGTTACGCTTACTGAGTGAGTTGTCAGCCCTGATATTTCCACTTGGTCCTCGCACTATTTTATTCCAGCCCGGGCCTAAGCTGTTTTTAGTATTATTAGATGTCGATGGATACTGGCTTCAGGGCCATACATACATATGCATAACATACCTTAATTCGGGTGGGTATATCTAAGCACAAGTCATTATCGTGTCACTACTAAAACTCCTCAATGTTGATTTCAAATCCCGATCAGTACTTTCGCTTTCAAGGCAGAAGAGCTAAGCGTGAAGTGTAGTTAGGTCAATGAATAAGGCGAAAGAAAATTCTCGAAGTGTAGAAAGAGGGCGACTATTCAATAGGAGGCAAATATCGCGATCATTGCCACTAGAAGATCAAAAGCTTTCAAATGTAGGTTACCATTGAACTGCTGCAAAATGCATTGTACATGATGTGGTGATGATGGGCTGCATGCGATAAGTGATCTAGGTGAGTCCACTAAATGAAGATGCTGTGCTGTATAAAAAAGTAGATGCCGAAAATGGGTTAAGTCGTGGCGGGAATAGTAAGGGACTAAGTACAGTACAGTAGAAAAATAGGGACAAGTGAGGGCTAGTTAAAGTTGTCAGTTACCCGTGGGCTGGTCACAATGGGGGGATAATTCTAAATATAGTCTCGCCGAGGTCAACTAGCGAATCGGCTGCTTGCGCCGGTGTCGTCATAGCGAGTTAAGTTCAACGATATTTTTCTAGTCCTTCTTCAATGCTTCTACGGCTTCTTATTCTCCACTTCGGTCCCACTGCGGCCATGTGGGTATGATCTGATTGCTGGCAACTGGAATTTGGAGTTTGTCGATGCATTCAACACTCACCCCTCACATAATTTTTTACTGCCAGCCCTGTTTAGTTCCTAGGTATCTTGGGAGTAGTGCTCCCTCGCAGTCGTCGAAGTAAGTGTCTTTTCTGTAGTGCAAGTACAGTACCGTTTACCTGTTTAGTGACTGGCGAACATAACTGCATAAAGAGAGTTGGGAAGAAATTTGTGTTTTGGCTGTAGCAAGATAGGGAGATACACAAAAGTTGGAAATCAGGTAGGTTCACCATTGTACTGCAGGTAATTTATTACTCACCGCTTCTCATGTGCGTTAATAACTAACGGCACGCAGCAGCATCTACCAATCCTCCTAGGCATGGCGTGAATCCACGATACGTGGCGCCAGGGCGAGGCGAGAAGACTAAAATAAATGAAAATAGATAATTCTAGCCAGACGCCTGGCCCAAGTCGTTGGTTCCTGTTGTGCGATCTTCAAGTGGGTGAGAATCGGCGCGATTTGAGAGTTGAGGAACGGACCAAACCCAGACGTCTGCCGATGGAATTCTCATGAGACGACCGAAAGACTATCGGGTTCTTGACCATGTCCGAAGTCATGGAGTCGCGCGATGCCGAACAAGGCAATAGGTCAAGACCACACGCAGCGGAACTTCTCCCGATGAAGTGGGAAATATGGGGTTTGGTGCTGAGGTACCATAGCTGCAAAATAGCAAACATCCTAGATGGTGGATAGGGCAGACACCATAGTAGGCAGGTAAAGCGGCAGCGAAATCCTCTAGTGTAGTAGCATGTGTGATAGCGAGCTAATGAATGCAATGAGATTGGCTGGACAACAAACAACTATAGCGGCATAAGAACTATTGTATGTTTGCCTGTAGTGCATTCATCCAAAGGAGATCTTGCGAAGGCGAAATTGTGAAGATCATGAAACGTTGTATCAAAAGAGGATCAGATCTCAGAAGCATAAGGCGATGAGATAAACATGAACAGATGACTTACCAAAGGATGGTAAAAAAACACCAAGGCAAAAATGCTCTACAGTGCTGGGTTTATCATAGGCGCTCCAGTGATCATCCGACCAAAGGTAGCCCTAGCCTACCACTAAGTTAAGTACCTACCTAGGTACACCTAGCGAATCTGGCGAAAGACTCTCGTAGAAAACTTTGGCCGAGACAGGGATCTGTCAAAGCCTGCTAAGAATAGAAACAAACCAGCCCAAATATGGCAAGGACCGTGCTTAACCGACTCGCAGGGGACTGCAGATCAGGTGCAGCAACTATGACGGTACCGTACAGTTTTCAAAATACAGTGAGTACTCGGACATGTATAATACCTCTTAACACCAAAGGAGCTTCAATATCGCCGTGTCCAGTTCCGTCCATTATAGTGAACAAAACACTAGTGAACGCATGACTAGCTGAAGATATCTAATACAGTAGGTATAATCTTGCTACTGACGTGTTAGCTTCGGCGGCATTTCTGCCGTCGACACAAAGAATATTCATGTTCGGTCATGATCATCACCCTTTTTTCGGCTCTACTCATAGGCTATCGACGGCGTCTGTTGTGGCTGAGCCGTGACACAAAGACAAATTTCATCTGTCGGTTTCGCCTATGACATGTCATAGATGCTGAGGGCGCTTGGGGCAAGATGAAGCAAGTAACGTTGAATGGTCGCATACCACAGAATTGTTTGTATGTAGGTACGGACGAATGAAGATGATCTGAGCCCTGGATATTTTGAAGATCGACGATATGGATGGGGCGGCTGCACGTGTGGATGTCGGGACTCGGCATCCAGCTTTAATGCAAACCTCAGTGCCGGACCCGTTAGCCTATCAAGCCGACAGCAGCGTCCCTGAAAGGCGTAGGCGACGGTGACGTTGGTGGAGGAGGTGGTGGTTTCGTACGCGGAACGGTTTTTAAGGGTCTTTTCTGGTCGGGTCTGGTGGCAGACTACGAAAATTGAGGCTGTGCCAGTGAAGCGCAACTCGGTTGAAGAGTAAAGGGTCGCGGCAGTTCACCAATCAATCAATGTGAGAAAGAGATTCTGGAGCAGGTGGATACTAGAGCCAATATGGTTCGATTCCTCACCGCTGACCGAGACGCTTGTCGGTTTCTGTTCGATGAATCCCTTTCCTCATCGGAATAGGCTACTACCTTGCATAGTGTGTTACGTCAGGAAGGTAAAAACCGTCAGGGACTCAGGGCTCAGGGCTCAGGGCTCCGGGGCAGACAGGGTTTAGGGAAGGGCGGCAGGCCAGGGTCCTTGTTAGTTCACACGTTCCGCGAGGAGCCTATCTGGGTTGAACTGGGCATGTAACCCCACTTCAGATGTGCTCCAAAAATGGACACGAGAAACCGCTGTTTCAGCCAACCATATCGAGCGCTCTGGCATGAACCTTCAGTCTTTAAGATCGGGGTTTGCAGAATACCCTTGCGAGATTTCCCATCGTCCCACGAGAATCCCGCGATAGTGAATGTGCCTTTGTAGGAATGCGATGAGAGACCCTGCGAAGAAGCTACATTACTTGGTTAATCAATATGGCTTACTATGAGGCTGCTCAATTGCATGCACTCTCAGAGGACTACATGATAGCATATAGCATACTAATACCGATTAACGAGTCTTATATTTATTATTCTTTGAGTCTTTTTGATAGTATACTATAGTACTATGTATTGCATCATGGTTCAGCTTCCTCATTATTTTAGCCTGCCGAGGTCTTACTAAACCGTAGTGAGAATGTCGAGACCTATCCTGGCATAAATACAGAGAATAGCTGCCGCCCCGTCCCCGAAAATTGTGGATGCTCCGCCCGGAGCGGGACCCTGGGTTTTCGGGTATGTACTCCGTACCTAAGATAGCCAGTATATGTACATGTAGGGACCCTTGGGTAGGTCCTATTAGTGCCTATACCTAGAACCATAGGTTCAAGGAATGTAAATGCTTGTAGATTATGGACCGGGTTGGGAGAATGTAAGAAGCCCCGAGTTTTCTTCTGTGCTTCTAGCTTAAACTCTAGCCGCGACATGGTTAATACTCGACCTTGGCTCGTCTGGTACGTGCTCTCGGGACTCATATCCGTTTAGGTAACTCAACTGAACGGAGCGCGTATAGAAGGTGCTGCTAGCCTGTGGAGCTAGGACGGGAGCTTTCGACATTTTAAGAAAGCAGAATTCGCTATGACGTTGCTATAACGGATTGGTCCCTGCCTTACCGCTTGCCTTATCTGCCTAAGCACGACTCAGCTGAGCCGATAGGATATAGTAGAGGCTATTATCGGCCTGTCTTTTTCTTTATTCACGATGCTAAACGGCAGGCTGCGCGACAATGTCGAAGTCGGTCGTTTCTTCTTGACTTGACGATAGGGGCCTCTTATGGTCGCGGCCTTACTTGTAGTCTCCGCACCTTTGCGATAGGGCGTCGGGATGTAGGACTTTAGCCACTACTCGAAACGCAGCCCGCAAGCCGCAACTGAGGCTCAGATGTCCGGTCGCTCACCTGAAACCATGGCTCTCTGCGAAGCCACTGTTTCCAAGACACATCCCTTGGCAGTTTCTCATGCCCCTTTTGTTGATAGGATATTTTCTAATTGCCTTCACATGTAGTCATTATGTACTACACCCCTCGAGTTCCTTAATCTATGTGTGTCAAGGCCAATACAGTACGCAAACCCCTAAGTCTAAGGCAGGACTGTTTGGGTGCTTCCCTATAAATCTTGCCTAAACAGTTGAGATGGTGCGACAAAGGGCAGTTCAAGGCTATTTCTCAGACGTAGTAGCCTACCGTACCACGTGTGTTCCTTGTATCACGAAAGCATTGCTGATGTGCCAACTGACTGACCGTTCCTCAGAGGATCTGAAGCATGAATGTGGCATAGAAGTGTACATGACACAACTGGCAAAAAACATACCTGCCTACGTATCAGGGTTTTCTACGTCTGTGGGTTGACTGCTACAAACTAGGCTTCAATATAGTCCGGTGTCGATGCATGCCACCACACCAGACTAATAATTCTTATTAGTAGAGTATGATGCCGTCAAGGTTGTCTTGTGATTGTGAAAATGAACGGGGTTGGGTATATCTTACTTCCTTATCGACTAGCGATATCTATCCCGATGACCACGTTTTGGTGAGTGATCTCGTTGTTTCCTGGGTATTCGAGTTGACTGCACATCCTGACATCCTCGCATAACAATACCTCCGTCCGATATGGCTCGTCCTGTAATCCAAGGTGGAGTCGGAGGTTCTTCACAGCCCCGCCACGCTGACATGTCCAGCAGGCAGTTCTTGGTTGGCCACAGTTAATGTTGTATGTCCAGCGCAGAATCGACGAGAAACCTCCGATGGTGTGACAAGAAGCATCTCATAATATAGCATATGCCGCTCGCGGGACTCCACGTGTAGGCACGTTCGCCGTCTCTGCCGTCTATGCCGTTGCTGCCGCCGCTTTTGGCATCGAGGGGTTTGTGACGGGATGATGGGACGATACCAGCCCAGGCAGGCCGGGAGAACCCAGGCAACGCACGGCGCGAGAAAGGAAAACGGTTGATGTAACTGCTGACTTGCCCGCTGCCAGTGAGCCTGGAGGATCTAGTCCGATGGGGCCGAGTAAGTTGGCTTCGCCTCTGTTGTCTCTAAGCCCAGAAGGGTTTAGAGACAGATGCAAGTTATGTACACCCATAGATGGCCATGGGCAGGGATCTGGCTGAGATCATTGGAAACGATACCACACTGGACCGTTTTTCGCAACTCATCCTCCTCTTCGTCCTTCTCCTCCTCCTCCACCTCCACCTCCACCTCCCACTCGTCGTGCCAATGATTCGCATCACACACGTCCGTGCCAGCGCCGCGACTAGGTAAGTATCACACCGTACAGTGCGTACATGCATGCTCGCAGCCTGGTTGACGTAGTATAGAGGCAGCTCGACCATTATCGCATTCGTACCCTACCTTCTCTAGGTGACTTGGGTGCTTGGAAGGGCTAAAGCGCCATTGGATCTTTTGGTCTGGCATGCCAATGGACATGCACAGCGCACAGCCAGGTACCTAACACGACAGGTAAAAAAAAGGACAGGCCCAACCACCGCGCGCCCAAGACGCCGGGCTCCCTTGGTGCTAAGCGTACAGTCGCATCGTTCGATGATGGTAGCTCGCATCTTGATTTCGCACTTGGATTGGTTGTTCTAATTCAGTGCATTTTAATGCCTACAGGTGCATAGTATTATTGTACGTACCTAACATAATAGTAGCCTAACTAGCCTCTAGGTACATAACATAATCCTCAAGGGTATAACCTGACCTTACATGCACGTAAGGTACCCCTAGGTAAGTACATGTATGTAGTAAACCAGCGACCCTAGTTCCCCCACAGAGCAGCGCTCAGCTACGGTAGCGTCAACTATGCGACGGTGCTCCGTACTGTAGAGTTACTTGAGCGGATGTTGTCCCATTAGCACCCAACCTCCCGCCGCCCCCCACTATATCAAAGGTATCATGTAGCTTGTACTCCTTGTACAGGCTGTACTGTATTTTCCCCTTCCGGAAAGTCGAGCAGTCACCGTGCACAGTGTACAACCCGCCCTAAGCCCACGCCTAACATCGACGTCTCGGGTAGTTATTTAACAACCCTCCGGTCCCCCGTTGGTTTTCTCCATCCTGTTAGTCTCCCATCATCAACAATTTCAGCCCTGAGCTCTGCTCTAACCTCAACCACACACTCGCTTTTACCTCACCTCCCCTTTAGGAAGTCCTCGTTGGCTCCTGTCATTCGCTTTTTCCTTTTTTTGTGTGTTTGGAGATTTTGACTCGAAGGATCCATTATCATCATCATCAATCGTGTGAACCGACTCGTCCCGCAGTGCCGTCATCTCAACTCATATCACCCGCTGCTAATAACTAGTTTGCCATCGCACGCTTGCGTTAAAGAGTCTGTCCACCTCCCGTTGACTTGTACTCCGAGTCCCGAGAACATATTCAATCGCTTGAAACACCTGGAAGGGAATAATCCAACAAGACCAAGATCATCATCAACTATCATCAGGCTCATCGACGACGTCAGTATCTGTCCTGTGTGATTGTGCATGTGTAGACCGTCTTCGAGACACATCACACCACACTAGTATTCCTATATGATTTGATATAGGCGAAGCTGTTACTCTTGCCTTGATCGAAACGCATCTAAAAAGGAGGCACCTACCTACCTCCATTTTGTCGTCCAGGAAGGTCTAGCAACTAAACCCGCTCCTACACCCATTCGCTCGCTTCATCTAGTACGGAGATCTATCGCGATCTTTCGTGCCTTGATTCACGTACGTTTTTGTCCCTCCCACCGGCCTGTCCTACGCTCGCAGATGTGGCTTGCCGGATGTGGATGTCTCGGTGTACTAATCTGTCTGTCTCTCAGTTCTTTCGTTCAACTTTATTACTATACAGCTTTTCCAATGGCTGGCCCAGGTGGTGGTCCTCCGCGACGCAGGTTTGTTTCATCTAGCAAACTGCATGATTCCTGTTCGGTGTACTGATTACTATATTTAGTCACACTAAGTCGCGCAAGGGCTGCGAGAACTGGTATGCATGGCCTTTGCTGTCGTCTCAGACGGGAACTAACTGATCTGTAGCAAACGTCGACACATCCGGTGTGACGAGAACTTCCCTCAATGGTCCGTAGCTTCTGTCTGCACCGAGGTATGCAGCTTGCTAACTCGCCAACAGCCGTAATTGCACCAAACACAAGGTCCGATGCCCGTACAACGATGTACCTGTTCCTGACGAGAGGGCGGCGACTCCCGACAAGCCCGATCTGATGTGGACCCCTGAGATCGAGGCCTCCGTCGAGCAGTGGCAACGGACTGGCGTCTTTCCGTTCCCGAGCCTCAACATCTATCCGGCTCCGGCGCCTCAGTACTTTTCGGTGGAAGATCTCCGACTGATCTTCCATGTCGCTGCCATCTGCAATGAAATGAGTGCCATGGACGCCAACGGGTTCACCCTTTGGACCCGCCAGATCCCTACGTATGTCTTATGATCTTCTGCTGATGCCTAGGATATCATACACTGACTGTTTATGCAGAATTATCAAGATTGGCGCCACTCACAGCTACGTCATGCACGCCTTGCTCGCGTTCTCGGCCGAGCACATCGCCTTCTTGACAAATTGCCCTCACGTAGGCAGCATGGGCTACGAGCACCGTGGCATTGCATTCAAGGGATTGCAGGAAGCCATTGGGACCTTCTCACGAGAAAACTCTGACGCCGTTCTGGCTGCCTCGCTTGTGCTCTCGTGGCAGGCCACAGATTGGTAGGCAATAGAATGCACGTATCCGAGAGAAGATGGGCTAACCCGAAGGAATGATAGGCGAAGCTGGACCCAGTTGATGCAGGGAACCTCATCCGTAAGTACAAACTTGTGTGCACACTCGAAATGAGTCGGACTAACACCAAATCGCAAAGGTGATCGACGCTATGGAACCATGGAAGCACGAGTCTCAATTTGGAGAGTTCATCGTAGAAAGCAGCACGTTCCCTACTGCGCCTCCCTCCCCGACCCCGGATCACAAGCCTCATCAGCCGCGCAAGGAAGACCTCGATGCGTTCCAGCGCACTATCAACCAGATCGCCAAGGTTGAAGCGCACCTGAAGCAGAACAAGGAAGATCCCCAGCTGGCGACGCAGCTAGTATGCTTCCTCAAGGGGGCCCGCAAGGTCAGCCCAATTCAGTCCATCGAGGACCAGTTCGATCGACTGCGGCCGCTCCGGACCTGGCTCTTCTGGCTACCTGTGATGTGCTTCAAGCAGAACGGCACGTCTCCCAGTGCCCTTGTCATCGTTGCGCATTATTACACTGCTGCGATCATGATGGAACGCCTCTTCCCTGAGATCGGCGCTGCGTACTTCGGCAGCCTTGCGATTGGACCAGTGGAGGAGATAGCCCGACGGCTGCTCTCTATCAACGTTTCTGGAAGCCTCGACGGGGACTCGCAGACACCGCTCACGCTCATGGAATATCCCATCGATACTGTGAACGAGTTCCGATCCCGCATGGGTTGGATCCAGCCGGCTCGCACGCCGTCGTTCCCGCAGTTCGACCCGCCCAACTTCTACATGGGCGAGAGCGTGTCGCAGGACACCCCACCTTCGACGACCTCGTATCTTCCCTACGGAGACAGTCCGGCATTCAGTTGGAGCACCGAAGATCTTTCCGTGCTGGCACCCGAGCAGGAGCCTGGCAATGCGGTTAGCCCCCTGGCCATGAATTCGCCATATTCGAGTCAACAGTATCTCAATATTCCATCGCCCTCGTACGGAGGTTATAGCCCTGTGTCCTCGACCTTCGGGGAGGGCTCCATTTCGTATAGCGATCAGGAAGAATTTGGCTCGTGGGATTCGGGATTGACGGCTTATCCGCCTCTAGGCTCTGCTGGGCCCAGCAACTTTGGTGTCGGGTTCGTCTCTCCAATCCAGACCGTGTGGATCTAAGCTGTCAGAATTCCCACAACGGCTCTCCGTCTTGACATGGAATAGGACAAGTGATTGACCATGCCACTCAGGAACACCAGTGCTCAGCATCCTGCTTCTTCGTCTTCACAATACCTCCCGTTTGAGGTGCCCGTGCAACAACAGGACCCGGCCTCTTTTCCGTCTCCGGCCTTCCACAACGCGCCTTCGCCGTTCCTTAACCCCGAGCAATGGCATGGCGCTCCCTTGGAGTCGACCACTCCTCTCTCTCTGTCGGCACCGTCGCCCAACTTCATGCCGTCTCAAATGTTCCCTCACCACCATCGGCAGAACTCTTCGATCTCGTCGGCCCCTGTTCAATTTAAGAGAGAGCACGAGGAGTGATAGACAACTCACACAACTCGCACCCGCACCGCCTCATACCCGATTCATCCCAACACCAGTTTTAATATCTTTTTCCGACTTTACCACAGACGCGATTGTACACCACGCTCCTTTGACAGGATTCAAAGAACCACACACGTCTGCTATCGACACAATGATACCCACGATCCTTTATGTTTACACGAAACGCATAATACATATTGCATAATGAACAAGCTTACGACATTCCTTACGACACCATCAAAGATACCCAATATAGACACTCCTTTCGCAAGATATTGCATTATAGACCGACCATCTCACACTCCTTACGATTTACGACGATTTCTATACGGAAATAGAATCTCAGCCGCTCCCTCTTGGAATTGCATTGTTTTGAATAATCAGGATACCCATATTGACCATCTACCAAATTGCATAGCGACTGTTTTACACCTCTTCATCCGGGAACCAAAACTCGACGACCTTGCGGGCGGTCTGTCACATGCATTGGGCGGCGTTATTGATTTATTGTTTTTTTTTGGAACTGATCTGATATGATTTAATAATTTTTATTTACGGAATAGAAGACGAGAGAGGATGGCGATGGGACTCTATTCGATGCTGAGGGAGTGGCATTGTAGCAACATGGTTTCGAGCCGTTGCTGAAAAGGGAATCGCAGGAGTTTTGGGCGTCACCTTTTCTTTATTTTGGACTGGATCGAAGCAAAAACAGTCAGAGGAGGAGACTCACGAAAGGATGGCTCGAAATGAGGGCACATAGTTATCGCTAGTTGCTCCATTGGTTGGACGGCATGAGAGTTTTAATGCTTGAAGAGCAGCAAAGCGGCTATCCTGTTTTGCCTTGGATGCTTGCAGACGGCGGCACAGCTGGTCTCGCCAACTCGCGGATAACTAATATTAATTGTAATACAATGAAACGCAATTCTTCTACGACATGATCTCTACTATACTTTGACTTGTACAATGTGATCTCATCTGCCTCTAGATTAGCAATAGGCGAGCCGTGTCCCCTGAGAACCTATACCTTATTCCCTCACATGGCTACAATGAGTAGTCTAGCCCTAGGAATGTAACCGAGCTCGGGACGAGCCGTATCGTGTCTTGGATAGTCAGCCACGGACCTTTTCTGTGCTTACTCTTGAAGGATTCGTCATGACGTTACACTACTAGTCGCATGCATATACTGTAGTCCTCTACAACGACTACCTAGCAGTGTATCGTATCCAGCACAACCGACGGACAGATACCAGCAAAGCACAATACCAGCCTCCGGTCACAGAAGTGAAAAGGTAAGCGGGCCGGAGATCCTCACGCTACCTAGATAGACAACTGACCCCGGCGCGTGACACATGAACCAACACGCTAAGGTGTTTTGCCTCATCCGAGTCACAACAAAACGGTACGTTACGCTTCATCGTCGGTCCTATACCACGCACTAGACACTATTCATCACCAGCTTTTGGAGGCTGGACAAACTAAGTACGGACGGTTCCTAAGCTAAGCCAGAGGCCGGTATTGCCAGGTTATTATCATAGGGCTTCGTTAGCCCCAAGCGACCAATCAACCGCGGCGGCCGGGGTCAGCCGCGGTATACGAGGTTTTGCTACGAGGCTATCTATTCTTAGATTCTTTGCATTACCGCATGTCAGAACGCGGGCGCATTTCCAGCTGCATATCGGACAGACATATTGAGACATGTCGTCGCCGGAGGTCGACCAATTACGGACAGAGATGCTGATGGCATATCGTTATGTTGTGCTATAAGAGACAGGTTGTTATGCAGCCCTATGAGACGTTACACCCAAGCGAGTCGCCACAACTCGCCACCCTCAGCGTGCATACATATATCAAGCTTATATCGGATGCTCTTAAGCGGTTGCAGCTATGGCACGGATTCTTCTTCCAGGTGGTCCCCGGGAACCAAGAGGCCTTAAGTGTTCTGTGTCGTGTGGTTCGCCGTCGTCGTAAGATAGAGGGGCCCTAGGTATAAAGCGGCGAAAGGAGGCACTGCTTGCAAACAGTTTTAACCCACGGTGTCTACCCTCCCGGAGTATCACATGATTTATTCTACCGGTGGAATGGAAGGCATATGTCCGGGTGTTATCTCTCTTCCCGCGGAGGATAGTACCGGCGCGAGCAGGTGACTCTCTCGCAGGGGCTAGTGCGGTCTTCACTACGATATGTATTTGCCTTCCGGACACTGCAGAAGATCCTAGACGCCCAGTGCGCAGGCGTATACATAACTCCAAGCCTAAGACCTTATAGTACAACAATGAAGGACACGCATTACCTTTATCGGGGTTCTCACTAGCGATCAACTATGCCTCAGTCGGGCAATGGGATATGGGCTACCTAACCCCCTCGGTTAGGTGCTAGGAGAATGGACGTGGGCTTGAGCTGTCCACCCGTCTGAATGTGTACAAGGGGTCGTTAGGGTTTCTTCCAGTGCCACGGCACTTCCCCCCAGAGCCGAGGACACAGAGCTCTGGAACCATGGATATACATTCGGGCTGTTAGAGAGTACATCGAGATCTCATTCTCATGCTTTCTATCGACACTGTGAGCCATCATCGTCTCCCATTGTCCTTGCTATGCCTTTTCAGGGCTACGCATTCCGTCCATGCAGTAGCGCTTCTACAGTATGGCCTTACCGTGCCGCTTATATCAAACTGCCCATGAAGATCTACACGTCGCCATCGTTCGATGACTGGCATCTAAGGTATCACCCATCTCCTCGTCTAGGCAGGCTCGGGGGGTCGGTCCATGGCCTTTTCGATAGCCATCCTTTTCGCTCACCCCTTTAATTCAGATCCCCATGGCTTCTCGTGCCTAGATCCATCCAGATATCCATAACGAATCCCCAGCCTAACTTAACATAGGTCCTTCACATGAGATTGCTACATATGCATATACAGTCGTCTGAGGGGGAAATCGGGTTGCGTCAGTATGATGCCACAAAATGCTGGCGTGAAGTCGGTAGAGGCCGTTCAAACTCTTACCTAAGAAGAAACTTACCATGTGAATTCTTAGCCGTCAACACTGTCCCTTCTTCCTCGATACTTGTAACCACTGGACTATCTATCTCGCACTGCAGGATCGTCCGTTGTCAGCTCCAAGGGCACCATCAAACGTGGTACCTTGGTGCTTATCAGGCTGGCAGCACACGTACGGGCGTGTAAACAAAAGGGTTCTATCATATAACCCCTGTTGGGCATCGCATAACACCTAGTCGAATAGGGGGTTCTCTAAGGTTAAGTTTGATATATAATATTCACTTATATTTTCATAGACATTTTTATTTCACCGCTTATCCTGCGCAACGAACAAAAATAACCCGGCAGCTCTGTACCACTGCCATCGTACTTGACGCTTGTTACTCGCTCGCTCAACCCCCAGCCTCCCGACGATCTTTGGTGGTGACCAGAATCTCGTATTCGCTAGCCCCATCACGCCAACGGCCCCTGTCGGTTCCAAGCAAGCAGGCTCCGCTCCCGAGCGCCCCCCCTAAACCCTAAGAGACAGACGCTGCATTCATTGGTAGGGAAATATTCTCGTCTCGTTACCTGCAGCTGCCGGGAGAAAGCAAAGTATGTATACCTGGGGCCCCCTTTGGGTAAGGGAGGGGGGGAATGCGGCTAGGCGGAAGGATGGGGGTCACGGCTGAAATAGTCTATGTAGGTAGATTCTAGGAATACAGTAGTCTCTGTTGTTGTTTACTTCCGGTGTTAAGAAGCTGAAGTCTAGAAAATAATGACTTGATAGTACTTAGCTAATGAGAAGAGATCGGAAGAGCTATCCGCCCTTGGCACTTCACCTTACCTTCTTCTAAGGGATATAATGGGGGCAAATCGCTGATACTCCTCGTGACCTGTCACTAGACTGACTGATCGATTTGGAACAGGTGTCTTCCAGTGCCGTGGGTTAATTGTTCTTTTTAGTTCTCGAAGGTTTCAAAGTCCTTAACTAGGGGTGATGAAGATACGATAATGGTTTGATACGCCAGGAGCATCAAGAAGCTGGGCCCCCGTCTTCAATGCCTGCCGTACCGTATTATGGGAGTTGCCACTTCAGAAGCGGGAATAGCGTCTGCAGTAAGATCATCCACTCTTATAAACGAATGAAAGTAACAAATAAGAGCTGAGGTACGTACATACGTCTGTCTATCTTCCTCCTGAAGTACACTGTATGTATCCCTACCGTCTTTGTCACCATAACCCCGTCTACAACCCCGGCAGCATGCTTCGAGAACCCTTCCAGAATCCTTCTGCGAGTGTAGCTGCTTCTTAATTTCTCTTACCCCTATCTCTCCTCTATATCTTGGAGGCAAACGCGGAAAAGGAGACTCAGTTAAGACTCGGTCAAGTAATTTTCAACGTCTCTTCCAATCACCTTACGGCATCATTTACTGTTGTGTATCGTTACACTACCGCCGCTGGCAAACGAGAAGCTTACGTGGATGACTGTATTACAAAGAATAGTATCGCTGAGCAGCTTCCCTTGGCAGGTAGTAAGTCAACAGCAAACATTGAACCCCTTCCCTTCAGCGTTGCTTCTACCTACAAATTACTGACGTGCGTTCTATCTATCGACAGAGGACATGTCAGTATGCCTTGAGTAGCCGTTTAGGAGAAGGCCCCGTAGCCCCTTTCGTACCCGACTATTCGAAGAGCCGGGCTCCTAGACTATCCCATATCGACGAGCGAGAGACGACATCACCTGCCTGATATAGCCAAACCGCGTCGCACCGTTCCTGTTACAAGTAACGATAAGCATATATGACTAGTAGAGGATCGCACCTCGTCGGGGAGCTATAACAAGGAATGCTAAAGCAGCTACATGGGCAGCGTGGGAGTATACTTGGCAAGCATTTACTCCGTGCTAGCAGCTATCAACAGCTGTCCCTAGTCTATATTCGTGTCGTAAACAAGCAAGCAATTGTAGGTGAGTCTAAGCGTATCCTGCTACTATTTATTGAGGATACAGTTTTGTACTAGTTAGAGAAATATCTCACGTCTGTAGACTTAGGTACCTACCCCTTCTACTCTAGACTGCCGTAGACACATGGCTGGTCTAGCCTTACCCCTTTTCTCATCTGCGATACCGAGGCTGGAGACCGGTACTAAGTTACTACCAAGTTGGCCAACATAGTACAAAAGGCACAGAAGACAAAGAAGGGTCTCAATGATGGACAAACGTACTACGATACCGTATCCGCACTCGTACATTCATTACATATATACACCAGCGTCGTCCCTCTTCTTATACACATAAAGGACCTGTCTCAGCTAGCTAAGCTACATATACATCACACAGCCCCCTCCCTCCTCCTAACGCGAATAGTCGCCGTCATGGGGGGCACGCGGTTCATGCCGAACCAGAAGTTGTCGGGGCGGGAGTCCTGGATCTCGAAGTCGTAGCTCATGATGATGTACGCCAGCATGAGCTTGAGCTCGCTGGCGGCGAAGAACCTGCCGGGGCAGGCGTGGCGCCCGTGCCCGAACGCCGTGTACTCGGGGCTCGTGGTGGCGAAGGCCTGGCGAGCCCTCTGCACGTACGCTGAAGACTGCTTCTTCTTTTCTCCCTCTCCCTCTTGCTCTTCTGTCGTCGACGAAGGGACAACCCTCTTCTCCGCAAACCGGAACGGCTTGAACGTGTAGGGGTCGGGGTACACGGCAGGATCATGGAACACAGGGTACGAAGGCGCGCACACCACAGCGCCGCGTGGGACGCGCACGCCGGAAGGGGTCATGATGCCGCCCTTTTTCATGACGGCGCGGCTGGTGGCCAGGGTGACGAAGCTGTTGATGCGCTGGCTCTCGCGCATGACGCTGTCCAACTTCTCCATAGCAGCCAGCGCGCGCTTGTTCCAGCCACCATACTCTTTTAGTACAGTTGCGATCTCCTCCCTTAACTCGTCTATGTACGACTGCTGCGAGCACGTGAGGTCGATGATGGCGTGAGTGATGGCGAACGACGACGTGTGAATGGACGCGAAGTTGAGCAGCAGCACGCGGCCCGACAGCGTGTCCGGCGCGTACAAGTACGGGTCGGCTAGCGCCTTGGCCTGGTTCAGCGCCCACTGGAGGAAGTCGTTGGGTTCTTTTTCCGCAGCCTTGGTCTCCGGATCCGCCTGTCTCGCGTCGTAGTCCCGTAACCGCCGGAGCACTTCCGGACGCATGATACTGTAAAACCGGCGGGTGTGGATACGATTGGGGAGAGTGATAAGCGGAGCGACAAGTGGCCGGACGAGCGCGGGCACGAAGCGCAGCAGCGTGGAGCCGACCGGCACGTCCTGCGCGTACGCCATGCCGGCGTCCAGTAGGGCCTCGTTCCGGCACAGGGGCAGCCCGACGAAGACGCGGTTAGTCGCCTGCCCGATGATGCGACGCATCACGTCGTAGACGCAGACGTCGCGGAAGTCTGCCGTGTCCGTGCCCCACAGCTTGTCCACGCTGAACCGCGTCTCGTCGAGCAGCGCGGGCACCAGGTTGCCCGTCTCGCGGGTCAGCACGCCGGAGATGAGCTTCTGGTGCACGGGGCGGTGGATGAGCTGGGGGTCCATGACGGTGAAGTCTAGCTGTAGGGAGTCGAGGACCTGGTGGTGTAGGTCGACCTCGGAATCCGGCTGGTCGACGAGCCACTGGAGCTCCTTGGCGGGCAGCACGACGAAGTTCTGAGCGCCGGCGATGGGTAGGATACAAGCCTGGTCGCGGTACTGGGTGTAGGCGACCTCAGTGGCAGTCTTCATATCCTTGGTGTTCCGCCACTTAGCCCTGGCTAGCGGGAACCACTCGCCCGGCCGCGCGCCGATGATGGGGATGTCGGGGAGCCCCGAGGGCCGGAGGAACAGCTGGTACAGGACATAGCCGAGGACGAGCAGCGCCGGCACGAATACGGCCGGGCGCGCCAGCCACGAGTCCTCGTCTAACAGCATGCCTTATGTAGGTAGTCAGGTCATTTATATTCACTCTTTTATTTACTTCAAATTATTCGCTTAAATGTAACGTCAAATGGTTAATGAAACAGAAGATCACGGAAGAAATGAAGGAGAAAAGGGAGTAAGAGGGATGGATATCTTATCGGTGAAGTTACGATAATAACGATCGAAGTGTAGAAATAGCTGTTGCATTATTGGAGAGTTAGAATTCGCCTTACCTCACCTCCCTAGGTACCGGGTATATAATATAATCAGAAATGCTGTACACGAATACGACCTCGCATCGGAACGGCTAGGTACCGTGAACAATTCGTCGCCTGAGATTGGATGGTGTTTGTCAAAAAATCCCCGAGAGTTATCATCTGCGTCTGGTAGCGAATAGGATAGCGTAAGGGATTCGTCTCTAATATGGGCCCGCGGTCGCTTAGACATTTAGTGCTGACAAAGTGAGATCCGTTTCGAGATGTGATAGTTGAGTGACAATGATTGACAATGAATGACAGTCGGTGACATCCACTATATCCACCTCGGTTCCCGAATGAGGAAGAGTATGGGGTAAAGTACCTAGGTAGACACTACATATGTAGCGACGACTTTACCAGCTGCTGTGTCTCTTATTACATAAAGGCATACAGCTTAACTCCTTTATGGCTTGCCCGAATCTGGAACAAACATGAAGTTTGTCAATGATGATTTCATCATGACTTGTCCTTCATACCTAGGTACATAGGTAGTTAAGCGAGCTTGATGCATAAGGCCTTGAAACATTATGCAGATTTGCTAAGATGATGGAATCCTGGTTGATCAGCTTGTTCAACGGAGTTATCCCTAGTAAATATAACCGACAGTGGCTTAATGAAACAATCTGATTTAGACATGTGGTAGGCATTTGTAAAAGAATATGATCGTCCAATCGCACGAATAGTCGCTTACTCGATTTGAGGCTGAATAGAGGTTACACTACACGGTGGCGTCGCGGATGCGTTACGCATGCTCATCATTGCTACTGTTATCATAAACCAATAACTGACAGCGCCAGCTTATTAGTAGAATAGGAATATATTAGCATAAGGGCGTAATATGAGCATGTGAGTGATAGGAAGGTATGTATATCTAAGAAACACGGTCAGCCTTGAATTATCACCTTATACAAGCGACTGATACTAAAAGGGGTAAGCAGCCTATATGAACCTCATGAGTACACTATCCGGACCATCACGAAACATCCTTATATGGCCCTACTAGTAGGAATTACTCCCTCCCATTTGTTAAGAACCTCGATAGCTATGCTTATTAGAAATGCGTTTTGTCATATTTATCGTAACTCTACTCCTCAGTAAAGTGACTATGTCCCAGAAGTGACATGTCCAGAATAGCCACCTGCCTTCGTTACCAACACTATTCCTTCCAGAGAACGTCAATCAGTCTCGAACCGTTCATTTCCCTTTTCCTTTTACCACCTTCCGTCGAATGCACGGCCCGACGCTTTCTATATGATCCCTCATGCAAATCAGATAATTATAGACACGAAGAATGTAATACCCCAACGCTCGAATGCAAATGGTAACCGTTAAAAATTCCCCATCCAGGGACCGAGACCGCTAGTAACCCATGCGTACCCTACGACTTCAGGGCGTAATGGGATGAGATCTCGTGACTGAGCATCCCTTTCCCGTCTTCTAGCCCTTACGTCTTCATATCGTGGCTCGATAGCGTCCTGAAGCGGCTGCCTGCCCGAACCTAGCTCTTCCTTCCTTCTTTCCACTCACCCCTCAACTATCCCCAAGCAAAGCCCTAACCCTCTCCAGCCTTCCCATCGCGCCCTCAAGCCGATCAAGCCGATCGCGCTTCTCAACATCGCGGCGCTCCAGCACAGAAACGCGCTCCTCGAGCTTCGCGCGCGCGCGCCGCTCCGACGCCACCATCTCGTTAGCCTGCTCGAACAGCGTCGCGCTCAGCTCCTCCACCTCCTTACTAGTATCGTTAAGCTTGCCCTCGGCCGCGGCGCGCAGCTCCTTCTCGCGCGATAGTTCCTCGAGCAAGTCGTCTGTGCTAGGGCTCACGCTCGTGTTTGGAGTATGGCGGCTCGCATTTGCACTCATCATCGAATTTGTATTGGCGGAGGAGGGGTGCGGGAGATGCGTCGTCGAGCCCCGGCCCATGGCCGCCAGGTTCGGCGCGGATTTCCTGGGCGACAGGAGCTGGCTGATGCGCGCGGCGGCGCCGGTGGGTAGGAACGAGGACCGCGGGCTGCTGGTGGCGATGCTGGGCGGGGACGCGTTGGTCGTCGCGACCGAGGTGGTGGAGGCGGCTCGCAGCCTGGTTAACTCGTCCTCGTAGTCGGCCCAGCGGTCGACTGCGGCGGTGGCTTTCTGATTGAGGAGCCGGACTTGGGCTTGTAGGTCTTCTATTTGCTTCTGCGCTTGTAGTAAGGCTGTCTGCGTGTCGGAGGGCGAGGGGAGAGAAAGCCCGCAATTGGGACAACAGGACGTTGTGGTGGTTGTTGTAGTCATTTTAGATATTGGTGTAGATGTTAACGGTGGGAATGTCATAGTCATCGTCGCGGACATGGCCTCGGTTGTACAGTCGCGTTGTTATTCTTATGTTTACTAGAATAAACGGCCGAGTTTGCTTGTTTGCTTGTGATAATAGGGATGGTGATTATTGTCGCTGGGTTCGCTGGTTGAATTGTAACAATACCGTAGTAGATAAAAAGGTAACTTTCGAGGTTATCACGAAAGTAGAGATTTAATTAATGAGGTGGTTGGACTCCGAGACATGCTTCCGTGATTTTGTCACGATGCCGTTTGCAAGCAATTGGTCCCCGACCACCACACATTACGAACGAAGTTACCAGGAACTGGACTTCTAATTCTAATGGCCATTAAGACGCCAAGTTATTTGCGGTGGCGGGGCTTGTTTGACCGGACCCTGAATTCAGAAGTTGCGTGGTGCTGCGCCTCGTTATATTCGTCTTGTACCTGAGCGTGTAATTTAGGAGGTGGGTTCATAACACGCGTATCGTATTGTCTTTTTCTTAGCTCTTTCCCATCTCGTGCTTCAAATCCGATGGTGTTAATTACTGGAAAATTTCTCCGTATTAATCTCATTATTTGTTCTTAATACCTACCTAGGTAATCATTGAAAACCAATTCCCATACCAATGAAGATACTGAGGTTTATTCGTGTTTTGTTCGTGGCGCAGTTAAAGAGATAAACGTATTCGTTGTGGCGTCACATAAGATCAACACGCGCCGTGGAATATTGTCTCACAGACCTTGTTACCAAGTCCGGACTGAGAGTTATAAGTGCTCTTATTGAGAAATGAAATATCAGGTCACATTTCATCGATGCAAAGACTACTTTGGTAATTGCCCGCTGTTCGTATGATTGTCTCCTAATTCTAAGTCATCGGATTCCTCGTTACGAATCTCAACATATGGATTCGGTAGCTTACGATATAAGCGTCCCGTATTCCACGACTCATCCTCGTGTAATACTCACGACGCATACCTATGTTTATAAGCTGCCATTGTAACAACGGCAATAGCCACATTGACTTTCATTTCTGTCGGACAAGACTACGTCCTGCCTCTTCAGAGAATAACCATCGCACACGTGGTTTCAATGTCTCATAAGCTTTCCTTATATTTTCCTGGCGAATTCTTTTTCGTGGTACTCTCGTGAGGCACCTGTGGTCCTGCCGTCTTCAGTTTGTATCTTCCAAGGCTCGGAGGAGTAATTCGGGGTATATAGACTCAATATTTGAGCTATACATTGTTGGGTGGTGCGTACTCCGAACCACGTTGTGTGAAGGTGAAATCTGCTTCATGAGAAGTAGGTATAGATCAACTTGTCCACTTCCAGAGAGTGACTGGCAGTTCGTTCTGGATAATTTGGAGATACAAGGCAACATGTAACCTTAATATCAAGAATAACCAAAGAGCTCAGATAGGCTTTGCGACCTTTCGAGGTTCACTGAGCCCAGTCTCCGGGTCCTTATACTCCTTCCAGCTGACGGGATACATGGTATTTCCGGCCTCGCTCGTGGCCATGATGACGCCGAGTTCGTTGCTCGCAGTCGAGAGGTAATAATTAGCTTGATCACCCAGGGAGATCTAACGCAGCACACAGTGTCAGCCAGCCGGAATTTCCCATCCGTTCATAATAATAGTGAAACTCACCACCTGCGCCCTCACGATATCGCCCGGCCGGAAGCTCTCGTATATCTTAACCCTATCCTTCTCCGTAGCCCGGACATCCTGCACACGAATCAAGCCCTGCCACTCGGCCTCGAGCACCGTGTCGCCCACGACGAGGATCGCGGCGGAGGCATGCTTCGGCGTGATGCGCGTCACGCGGCACAGGACCGTGTTGCCCACCTCGGGCAGCACCTCACGCTTCTCCGCGATGCCCAACCTCGATACGGATATAGTTGGTAGAGCACCGTCGTTACCACCACCGCCGCCACCAGCACTGTTGCTGTCCTTCGAAGCTAGCACCTCGATTCGGGTCATCCGCTTCGCGGGGCCGCTGGACGTCTTCTCGGGCTGCACGACGGAGATAGTGCCCAGCAGCGATGAGTACAGGTTCGTCTCGTGGATGTGCGTCCCCGAGCCGGCGACGTACTTGTCAGCGGGCCCTAGCAGCTGGCCAGGGATAGCGACCGCTTGCGTCATCGTGGGAGATTGGAATCGAAATCGAGGCTTGCGTATTCGGGTTGGTGATTGGAAAATTGGTTGGCGTGATTGGGTTACTGGTATTATTATTTTTTCCGCTGATGATGTAACCAATTGGAGATTGGAGATTGGGCCTAACTCAGGAACCCGCGGGCTGCGGTAGACGGGCTTGTTTCGCTCCGATATGCACAGGTGGGCCGAGATCTTTGGCAGTGGTGCGATCCGGCTGTCTGGTTTGCCGCGCCCCACTTACCGTGGAAAGGTATGTATGTACCTAGGTAGATTAGCTGGACCCCTATTAAGGTACGTACCTATAGCTAGAAAAGTTCCTGGTGTTGTAGTACAATTTCTCTTCAGTCTCAGAAGGATCTACGTCGTTCTTTTTAATAGCGAAGTCTGCGTCACTCTGTTTCGCTTTCCGCTCATTTTGTCGTTCTCTTGTCTTGTCTCAGAAATAGTGCAGTTATGGCGCCTACCACTTCATCCGGCGGTTTCACAAGGCTGCTTACCTTCATCGGCGTCCTAATCGGCCTCTTCACACCTATCGTTTACCTGCTCGAGCGCAACCTAGAGAGCTTCTACATCTTCCGGACGGACGAGCTGCACGACCTAGCCCAGCGCGGCGTTAAGGCGTACGGCAACGACACCGCCAAGATCGTCGAGTACATCGTCACCGAGCTGCACGAGAAGCACCCCTCCCACGTCAACCCCGGGTGGAATGTCGCCGAAGAGTGGTTCTTCAACAACGCCGGCGGTGCTATGGGTGGCATGTACATCATCCACGCCAGTACGATCCCTCTAGTGCGCAAATGCGTTGCGAACTGGCTAAACTAACACACCTCCAGGCGTCACCGAGTACCTGATCATCTTCGGCACGGCGGTGGGCACGGAGGGCCACACGGGGCGGCACACGGCGGACGACTACTTCCACATCCTGACGGGCGAGCAGTGGGCCTACATGCCCGGCGAGTTCACGCCTGAGGTCTACCCGGCGGGCAGCGTGCACCACCTGCACCGCGGCACCGTCAAGCAGTACAAGATGCCCGAGGGCTGCTTCGCGCTCGAGTACGCCCGCGGCTGGATCCCGCCCATGCTTTTCTTCGGCTTCGCCGACGGCCTCTCCAGCACCCTCGACCTACAGACCCTCTACAGGACCGTCGTTATCACCGGGCGGGAGATGATCTCTAATCTGTTGATCGGGAAGTTCTAGACCTCAGATTTAGGTGGTAGTGTCATATGGTAAGGCTGGGATTTGTCGAAGATTTGACATAGTGTCTGTGAAATCTTTGCTTATATGTACAATATCTGCTGTGAAGCTTGCTATTTAAAGTAGCTCGGGGAGCTAGAAGTCGATATACCCCCAATAATGATAATTTAGCTCTGCATAAGAGATTTATACCTCATACTTGGTGGTGTTGCAAGAAAATGAGAGAGTTAATACTCGAGAACTCTTCATTTTACATCTAAAAGCTAGAGACTACTATCGAGATCATGGTAAGACTAAGCAGTATTCTATATACTGTTACTGTTAACAATTCTATAGATGGTCATTGTGTTTTGAATTCTTATAGAACATTGGCCTTGAAGGATAAGACTGAGCGCTCTATCATTACCTCACCCCTGAAGTGGCGTGTGGTGGAAAATGGTCTGAGCCAAGAGTGAGGATGGACTTGTTTCGTAAGCGGATTGTATTCTTTAAGAAGGTATCTCCACCTTCATCAGCCTAGACTTGTACTTGGGTATCTCGATGCTCCTAGAAATGCAGCGCCTCTTTCTCACGTAATGCTCCTGAACAATCAAAGTGCAACACCCCTTTATAATGCAACGCCCTCGCAATGCAATGCTTTATGATGCTGCCAACACCCCCTATGCAATCCCCACGTAGTGTTTCCTCCACGGGTCCATCTCCCTAGACTTCTTACCAGACTCCAAATCTGATATCTCGTCTAGAATTCGCCAATCATAGACGGCCACCCATTCACGCTCCCCATTTCTCTTCTTCAGTCCAGCTGCCTCTATCTTCCCAATGAATGCCATTGTTGCGTCCCGGCGTCTCGACTCAACGAGACAGATCTTGCGTACTCGAAGCCTCTTCGTCTTGCGTGACGAATCATCCTGTTCGCACATGGAGCTTCTATTTGTAGGTGTCTGGGACCATGACCGAGGGTCAATTAGGAAATCGTCGATGCCATGGTCCCGTAGTAGATTCTCCGTGATCCACGCATACTGGGCAATGCATGGTGCCAATAAAATCGAGCAATTAGTAAAGGCACACTTGTTCCCTGCGGGGGAGCAACATTTGAGCGCCGGGAGCTGCTTAGGTGCACTTCGCTCTCCTTTATTGGTAAGACTTGGTGGCGACTGCGTGGTTTTAGGCACTGTATCGAACGAACTTGTGAGCAAAGAGTTGGTCGGTGGCGAGGTAATCCCAGGCATTGCGGAATTATGGAGTAACTCTTTAGATACTCGGAGTTGTGACTTTGCACCACGACGCTTCGAAGGAGAATTTGCATCAACTTGACTGAGTGGTTGCCTACACTCCGGAGCGCTTGGTGGTAGCCCAGTAGAACTACCCGTCGAGGATGATTGTACATAAGATATGTTGGATAGCGTTCGTGGCTTTTTAGCAATGATCGCTGTGTCTGAAGCAGAACGTTTCTTAGACCCCGACTTCATGGGTGACTTCTGGACATTTGAAGCAGCACAACCTTCCGCGCCTTCAGCCGGTGATGAGCTTGGTGGTGTGAATGGGTCATGTCTTCGCACTACCATGCCACAACGATGCGGTGAGTGGTCCTTTTGGGCATATTCTCCATCAGAAGGGTCTGGAGTTAAGATACATTGAGCCACATTCTCTTGACGACTTTTGCGAGATGGTACGGGAGACGCGATTATCTCGGTCGAGGTGCTTTGCTGGCTTATAGCATCGATAGCTATTCCTCGTGGGTCAGCTTTTTCTAGTGCTGCTACCCATTGACGCATCTCTTGGCTGTCTTCGACCTCTGGCATCTCTGTTGCAGCTAATGCAATATCTTGGAGTTCCGTAAAACTGAGTGCATCCCAGTATGACCTATCATGGTGAATTTTAGAGACTATTGGGAATCTCATGCTCCAAAAGTTTGTATTTGGGCTTTTATCGAAGGAGAAGCAGCGCATGTCGAATACCAACGGCTCCAGGAAGACATCTGTTGGCCTCTTATGCAACCCCCCTCGTCCAAAGTCCAAAAGTATGGACTGGTTTAACTTGAATGCAACCGGAGACGGGAAACATTGTCCCATAACCGTGGATAAGAGGTTTTCGGAAAGCTCAACGATGTTGGTAATTATAAACCGAGGTTTCTCGATTTTCGCTCGCGCTTTCTCCTTATTGTCCAAGCATCCGATGAAGAAATGGGTCCATTTGACGTTGGGTCTCTTGTACTCTTTAGCCTTTGCTGCGTCGTATGAGGCACCGACGACAGCAAAGTCTCCAACATCACCCCAGCCCTGAACGTATTCCTTCTTCAACTTAATGTTGCAGCAGCTATATGACTTTTGGGCTGTACTAAAGTCGAAGTAAGGTTCGTCAGGCTTTAAGACGAGGCCCTCGTTACGAGAAACTATGCATTCCGCAAAAGCCTCGCGCAATTTCAACGCTGCAGAGGGTCGAGAGAAAGATATAACCTGGCGGGACACGAGCTCAGCATAGCCCTTTCGATAAGTAACGAGCTTGCTCAAGCGTCTAAAACGTTCGGACTGTCGAACACCCAACAACGATTCGTTATCGATCATGAGTACATCATAATATACGATCATTAGGTGCTCATGATCGTGTGGTCTATTCGAACGTTAGTCGATTGTTCCTAAGTAGGGAGGGGTTCTGGCATACTGAGAGTCGCAGTAGGTACCTAGAAAAGAACCCGAGCGTGAAACATGCTTGCGGATTTTGTGAAATGGTAATATCTTGTTATCCTATACCTCATATCAGTCTGTGCTCACTAGCATTCGAAGAAAGTAAAAGGATTATAAGTACCTTGGTACTGTATACTACGAGTTCACCCTCAAGAATACACCCAAGTCGGAATGGGCAGTCCGAGGACCCCAATTTGAGCGACTCTCGTATGGATTGATGAAGGCTAATTCGATCTTGAGTGCTGTCCTTGCCACTCTTGGAGAATATCTGGATAGGGGATTGAGGCTTGCGGAGATCAATGTGTATTTGGCAATACTCTCCATCAATCTTCTGCTCGCAACTCATTTCCCGCGACCTGGCCATGTTTAGGCAATGCTTGATACTTCTTCCTTTCAGCCATGTTTGTCTTCCGACTTTGATGCCGATAGATGGCTTCAGAATACTTGCAATAGCATTTTGATCATCGGGCGACTGGTAGATGTGCCGTAGGAAAGCGGTGGCTATAGATAGGTCTTCTCGAACCTTCATCATCTGCGGCAAAAGAATGTGGTAAGATCGAAAGACAAGACGCTCATCCATGACCACTGGTTGATAGTTCTTCAACATCAACCTCGTGAACCATTTCGCATCGCGTGCACTGAGGCGTCTGTAAATGTTGGCTATGGACTGCTCTTGATCCCTTGCATTTTGGGTCTTTTGCAAAGCCCTAACCGAAGGGGAGCTGAACCTGCAAGCAGCTGCAATTCGGCTTAGGGTGCCGTCGATTTCCTCTACTGTAAGTTCATTGCTACCTTGTAAGGCATTGGGCTTCGACGATGTTAGCGGTGCTGGGAAAGAAACATAACATTTACTACTCGGTTTGACGAGGATTGTATCATCAAGCATAGGTTTACTACTTACCGTACCCTTCAAGATACCTTCAACGCAATCGGCAAGGTCTACACCCTGACCAGACGTTCTGTATCTCCGCAACTCTTGCACCCTAGAAGCCCCTAGGAGAAGAGCCTTGCCAAATATGCTTTCGAGTCTTGGGGTCTGAATAAAGTAGACTCTATCCGTCCTTCTTTCTGGAAGTAGAGTGGACAAGATGGCGGACGAGTCATTTTCAGGCGCATTGAGCCCTGATCGATGCTCGTGAAACCATGCCCCGACGATGGTCTTTGTGGGTGTTTGATTTCTCTCTTCTTTGCGAGAATTGTCGTCAAGCTGTTGAAGTAGATCGCATATATACCTGTATGGAAAAGGCATTGCGATCGCGGTGAGTTATTGTCAGGAACCAAAGTGCAAATGAAAAGAATCCGGTCCTCCGAGGAATAGAAAAAGGTGGTGGAAAGAAATATACACCTTCATATCCATACCTGTGTAGGCAGCAGAAAGGACATTATGTGTGACATGTAAGAAGGAGCCTCCTTGTGATGCCTGAGGTCCTTAATTCTTTAGTGGCCGTAAAAAGTCACGAACAAAGACTTAATTCTACTGTGCTCAGGTAGGTGACGACTTTAGCGCGTGTGCGACGCGACGTAGCCTACGGGTGTTCACGTGAGTAAAGTAGGTAGGGTACGTACTTACTAAAGGTGGTGGTGTTTACATGTGCCTCGTCAGCTGTTATTTTGGGCACTAGGGGGGGGGGGGGGGGGGTGAGAATCGAAGAAAAAATAAAAACA